>JAFBJR010000429.1:1300674-1398901 GCA_016785285.1 Brachirus orientalis | reverse complement strand
AGATGGGAGGGGGGGGGGGGGGGGGGGGGGGGGGGGGGGGGGGGGGGGGGGGGGGGGAGGGGGGGGGGGGGGAGAGAGAGAGGGAGAGAGAGAGAGAGAAAGAGAGAGAGAGAGATTTTCCATTCTTCAGAAAATGAATGAGCAACACATTTATCAAGTTTATCCTGAAACCATTTTTTTGATACGTTGCCCCTTTATTTTACATTTGTTTTGCAGTTATAAGCCAAACATTTTACAGATATGACAAACCGATAATAGAACAAAAATAAATTAGGTAAACACTATATTAATATATACTGTGCAATATCACTTGTTCAATTGTGCCATGGCGTCTGTAACAAAACCTTTTATATTGCTTTGTTTTATAACATCTGAGGACTGTAAACCTCCACCCAGAGGGAAGTAGTTGAAATTCACTTTGTTTTCTTTACAAATCAAATTGAAATGTTTCATTCCTAAAAACAAAACAAATGCTTCTGTAGATGAGCTGCTGCTTAATTATAATCGATGACGTGCTACAGACACTGCATCAATGCACAAATCACAATACATCTTAGAAACATTAATTTTAATACAACTAGTTGTCAAAGCTGCCCAACATTTTAACATACAAGACAACAATTAAAAACAGTTGAAATATGCTGAAAATAAATATAATGAAATAAGCATAACTCAGAGCAAAAGCCAGCTACAAAAATTAAATATATATATATATACACACACATTCAAAATCCTGCAACAATGCCCTTTGAAACAGCTGTTGTAAAAAGTGGAACAAACTAATTTCCTCAGACTATATGATTGACTAAAATGTTTTTGACTGTTGTTCAGTTGTATTTGATTGGAAATGTCAACACATCAGGTCAAAACCATCCTCTCTTCTATATTGTAAAACATAAAACTCTACCATGGGAGCTTTCAGATGCCCTCAAGTTAGATTTCTTTATCTCTGCAGACAGACAGCATGTCACAGAGTGATTGGTCATTTTGACTGCAGCCGCCTCCAGATGCAGCTTTAGCAGCTCAACAGACTCGGTCTGTGTCACCGCCTTCACCCTGTCTGGAATCATGATTATGACTTTACTTTCTCATTCCTTCCCGTAGTCTGTCCTGTCGGGACGACTGATGACTTCAGACTGTCCACAGCTCAGGAATAAATGAAATTTCTCATAATGGCAGACTGTTCATTGCCAGCGGCAAAATCTCTCATTGTCAGCATGCAGAGATGAAGCTGGTGTTGAAGGAAAACCAGGACAGGAAGAGGAAAAGTGGAGAGGGGGAGGGAGAGGGGCAGATTGTGCCAGGCATGTGATGTAAACAGAACACACAAACCTTCCTTCAACGCCTCCTCAAGTTGGATTATAATTCAATACAAAATTCAATTCCAACATAAGATTCATAGTAATGTTCAATTTCTATCTGTGGACATGTTGCTATGCTGTTTCTGTGCACAATGAATGTGTAGAGCATTTTTATCAACTGGTATTGCAAACCATGGCTGGCCTGGGATAAGTTTGAGTCCAAGGATTTTTCCCCACTTCTCTCTGGGACGCAGTCAACTCGGAAAAAAAAAAAAAAAAAGTCACTCCCAGTTGCTAGTTCTGAGGGAAATGGAATGCAGCATTAGCTTCTTCAGAGTTCCCAAACCTTGGTTGGCATCAAATTCAAGGACTTTCCAGGAGCAATATCCTCAAATTTAAGTGCCAAATGTGCCGACACAGTTTAAGATGGGAGGGCAACTTGTAAGAGCCGCTTCGCCCATTGCGTCCACTTTTATTGATTTGCAGAACACTCTTCTGGACAAGTGATTGTCCTTGGCATCTTGGAGAACCAAGCCTTTGTAATTTTCTTTGGTGAGCCAGAGATCTTGGAATTGACATTTCCCAGGCATCATGTCATTTGCACTCTCTTGCTTAAGGTTACTCACTCATTGTTCTGCATGGAATCTCAACAGCAGAGAGAGACACACAACACTGCTAGTAATTACGTCTCAACATTTGTTCTGTGTAGGCCTAGTCTACGTACGTCCAGCAGTGCAGGGTGCATTAAACGGTAGCTGGTGTCGTAACAAACAAGGGAGACATTTACCTGAATACAGTATCAACTTAACTTCTTTCTTGCACAAAATTCGAGCACTTTCAATGACCATGTCTTCAACCGACTTCAACCACTTTTGACCTCAAACTGGTTTTTAAAGTTCGATTAGTCCCATTAGTTGTAAGGTGCAGCCCTACTGTCCGTCATCATTGATCACACACTCGGTTGTGAGTTTTGACAATGTGGGTGTATAAATTAGGGAAATAACAGCATATCTGGTAATCTCAGAGGCAGGATTTGTTACACAGCAGCACAGCAGAGATAATAAGCATTGTGTTCATGTACTGTATATGCATGCAATCTCCACAGATATCCACAGCACAGTGAGGCTTCTTAAAGCAACAAGACCTCAGTATTCTGCAACACTAAGACACATCTAAAGGCTACAGTGATGTAGTCAACAAAGACAGACACAGCTGGTTCTTCATCTCACCCCCGACAACAGCCGAGCACCTCAGCGAAGCCAGGATCATGATGCAGATGGTATTAAAATAAGCTGTCTTTGACATGGAGCCAGGAATAGCTAATGGTAGAATGAGGATGAATTAAATGTTTGCCCTCCCACTAGTGACTAAGTAAATACCAGAGTGGACATTCACAGAGAAATGAGAATGGAGAGCTTGGATACATAGTTGGATAAAGAATTAAACATATGTAATGCATTGCAGCGGGTGCAGCACGCAACAGGACAGCAGCGTGAAAAGGCTGCAACAACAATCTGAGGAAAACTGATCCCACAGCTAATCAGACCACAGTGTAATATAAGAGCCATCATAGCAATAAGTATATTTATGAGGCAAAGCAATGCTTCATGCAAAAGCTGCAGCCAAGAATTTAACTGCTCCTCATATCAGCATTGGATGCTAATGCCTGGTCCTGGATCAATCAAGGTTCGTAGTAACAGAAACTCTGATCAGAAAGTCAAACACAAAAATGAGAGTGCGATTGCTCTCACAAGCTGCCTCTGGAGTCCATTTTGCAAATGTGACGATGACAAACCAGTAACATTCCAGTCAATATTGCTCTGGTGTGGTACATGACCTTTCTCTGGATGGTACTTGGAGGAAAATCAGAAATACTGTTCTACTCTATATACCAGGGAATGTGAATTTTGAATGGAATGCGTAGAATATTAAATGAAATAATAATAAAATATTAAAAATAATATTAAATACTAACAAATAAATAAATAATCACCTTATCACTCGCTCCATCTTAATCTTATTTCACTATACCAGTGTATGAAGAGTATATATATATATATATATATATATATATACACACACACACACATACACACACATAAGGAAGAGGAGGATGATGAGAGAGCAAATTTTCTTATTTGGAATAAACCTCCCTCCTGTGAAAAGTCTATAACTGACTTTTGTCAACCTATTTACACCTCGGTATTTTAACGTTTAATAATGGTGTTACTTCGAGAGTGCCATATTTTCTCAGGTGGTGCTTGGAATTAAAAGTTTGAGCACCACTGCTCTAATATATTCATGCGAGAATGCCATAGAAAACAGCAGCAAAGAGAGGAAACTGTCAAATATCTGACACTGGCTGAATCTTCTTGACCCTAGTGTCCCATTATCATAATTGGATGAGACTTGTGAAAAATCAGACCAGGGTTTTTTTCTCTGACACAACGTGTCAGCATAGTTGTTTGGAGTCTAACTGTGAGAAAAAAAGTCCTATCAGTTCACAATCTCCTGCGTGTGTGAACAAACTGCAGTTTTCAAACCACTCAGTGTTTTTAACAAGCAAGGATACTGGTTTTCTAAACTGAAGTTTACAAACCAGAGCGTGACACCACCACTTGTAACTGATGCAGACAATCTCACAGTCACAGTGGTTACTAGTCAGTTCCCATTTGTGAACCGCACAGAGACTCTTTTGCCGCGTGGGTCACAAAGAAAACCGTTTCAGGCAAGAACTGGGGAAAAAGAGCAACACAATTTTCCAGACATTTCCACAGAGCCCATGAAATATTTATAACAATTTATATTTGATACTAACAACAGCTAGTTGGTCAGTTGTCTAATGTTTGTCTCAAGTATAATTGCATGAACAGGAAATGTATGGGCTATTGCTTTTAATTTTGCAGTGGCATATCAGTTTTGTCACATTTGATATGAGTCCTGCAAACACTTTTCTACTCAGGACTGCCAAAATCACTTAAAAAGCCGCAGCCTTCCTTTATACACTGGTTTTCAGCTACAAGGAAGTTTAAGGGTTAGTTACTCTCGCAGTGCAGCTAGGGGTGGGAATCAAAGGGTACCTTGCAATGTGTTACGCGATACATTTTCCAAGATACCAATTATATTACAATGTGCATATTTACAGTATCTAACACAATAGTTAATCAAGTAGCGATACATCACGTTAAGTGTTTAACTGAAGAAAACAAAACATCCATGAAAAGGTAAAAATGCAAGATTTCTTAGACTTATAGAAAACAAAGTGCAGGGAACGTGGATGGGGCATTTCTTAACGTAACTTTCTCTGCAATGATCCCGATGTAAACTCCCTGTTCTTCAGCCAGGTAACTTACACCCAAGTTTCCCTTATTCAGGGACTGTTTAAGTTAGAGTGCCTTCATTTGTTAATTAAAATACCGATATTTGCCCATGATTATTGTACCAAATCGATATTTTGACCCACCACTAATTGCTGCGGAAGAAGAAATAAAAAAAAAAATCTTTACTCAAGTTGGTTTCTAGTTTGAATAAAGATTCAAGGCTTTTGAAAAATACGACTACATGCAGACTGCAGGCAAATCAGATTATTTTCTCAAATCAGATTTTATGAGAGCTCCAGATTCCTGGATCAGACATAACCAACCTATCTGCATGGGTCTTGCTTTGGTAATGGTGCAGGCGTACTCGCATTTGCGGTGCAGCGTTCAAACATGTATGAAGAAAAAAACGGAGGCGCATTTTCTTGCTCTCCAAACAATCGTGACAAGTTGTGCGGAAATCCATCATTTGACAAGAAAGCCTCGGCAACAGTGAAGACTCGTTTATTTCAATGTCGCAACTGTCTCCGTGCAGTAAGGTGTGCAGCGTACTTCACTTCCATCACCAGTATTAACGTTATCATTGCGGTGCGAGATTTGATCTGAGTAGCCACAGCAGCCAGTCCGAGTTGCATCAGTAGAAATTTGATTTGAATCTGATTCCAAACAACTTCCAGCTGACTATATCCACGGTCACTTCCTGATTTCAATAAGCCAGCCAGATTATTTCCAGTAAATTGTCAAACAAAGATACAGACTTTTCACAGGAGGTAGATTTATTCCAAATAAGATAATTTGCTCTCTCTTCCTCTTCCTTACATATACTTCAGACACTGGTATAGTGAAATAATAATAATAAGTGAGAGATAGGGTGATTATTTATTATTAATTGATTTATTATTATTTTGTTTAATGTTGTACACACTCCATTCAAAATTCCCCAGCTCCTCTCTGATCACAAACCCTGGTATATACACTAGAAAAGTACTGCTGATTTTCCTCCAAGTACCACAAGAGGAAGCTCACCACAGTTTGAGAACCATGACTCTAGAGGAAAATGAAGTGGAGGATTTTAAACAACTCATTTAATCTACATAGGACGAATATATATATATATATATTTCAAAGTGTGTGTGGGGGGGGCATTTAAATGACAGAATTAAAGAAAACAGGAAAACAATAGTGTGGATGCTGAATCAGCATTCACACCAGTTCACTGGGCACCACACACACACCGCAAAGCACAACGGAGCACGAGCTCTCCGCCGTCGAGAAATAAAACAAAAGCAGCCAACTTGTCTCGCGGTCACACTGCAGCAGCAGCAGCGGCGGCAGAGTCCGGGCGCGTGACCCACCAACGGCTTAGATTCAATAAAGCGAGCGTCGGCGCGGAGCCACGGTGTGGACGGACGCTGCGCCGCTGCAGTGGAACCAACAGCAGTGCTGCTAATGCTCCATGTTTCTGTGGTGAGGACAAATGAACCAACACTCACCGCTCACCTCTGCCTCTGCCTCTGCCGCCGCTTCTGCTGCTGCTGCTGCCGCTGCTGCCTCCGACAAACGACGCTGTGTTTATTCCATTGCCCCAGCTGACAGCGTGCCTGTGTGTGTGTGCGCGCGCGCGATGGTGCGTCACTGACTTCCGCGTTAAGATGGAGAAAAAAACAAAAACAAAAAAACCAATCAATTTAAAGGACAGACGGCGGCGCACGCGGGCTCACCGAGGGCTGCGCGTGAGACGAGGATGAGGATGAGGATGGTGAAGAGGGTGGTGGTGATGATGATGGTGGAAGAGGGAGCCTTCGCCTCACTGGTGATGAAGATGACGGCAGGTGCAGTGTAAAATTTAAAGCTGCGCCAATCAGTGTTTTATTTTATGAATAAAATGACCAATTAATTAATCACAACGTCACAATAGGTAGAAAATATAAAAGATCTCTGTAAAGTGAGGAGATGTCAAGGGAAATGAGAGCTGAAAGAATTACTAATTAATCAATTACCAAATTAATCATCACCTATTTTGATAATTAGTTAGAGTGTTGTTTTTTTTTTTGTTTTTTTTTTTTAAAAAAAAAAAGAATTAAAACAGGTTTTCAGATTCTTCAGCTCCTTAACTGTGTTTGTTGTCTGTGTCATTGTGGTTTGCGGACAACACAAGACATCTGAGAGCGTCATTTCCAGGTTTAAGAAATATTGATCAAGACCTTTTTTTTTTTCAACATTTTCTGCCAGTTTACGAACCAAACAAGTACTCAATTACTCGAGAAAATAATCATACCCAGCATATCCAATCAGAATCTGATCGTCCTGACCAACTGTTCACATTATAAATTGCAAGTGACCAGATCCCATCTTTGTGTGTCCATGGTCTATGTCTAGAGTTGCAGGCCACGTCCTGGAGAAACGATCCGATGATCACATCTGTTAACCCTTCACCCTGCAGGATAATCTGTTCAAATCAGCCTAAAATCTCATGCCCACGATTTCCAGAAGGGCCAGATTAGGACTGAATAATCCTCTAGTGTGGGGCAGACAGGTGAATATTTCTCAAAGCCACATCCCACAGTCCTTTTTTTCCATTTAAATAGTGTAGACATTTCTTTTAATGCCACTGACGATGATGCTATTTCTTATGGACATGTCCATTCCTACTGGCAGAAAAATGACACCACTCTAAATCATTAGGTACAGTGGTCTTCATTATTTCAGATTATGAATGGCCTGCAGTGTGCTGTGTGACACTTGAGTTCATCACACAGTGTGCTGTAACTCCACGCCCAGAGAGGCCCTCGTCACTGTGCAGTATGTTGGGAAAGACTCGCTTCTTAAAGGAGGAAATGTATCCTCTGCTGCTTTGAAGCCTCAGCTCTGTCTCTGTGAAACCCGTCATTGTGTTTGGCCTTATTACTGATGCACAGTCTGCCACTTTGTCCTTGGCCTGGGACAACGGAGCCTCTGTGCGCCGTCTGGACAGGGTGGGCACCTCAGGAGCGGGTGCGATAAATTGCCGTGCACGTGTCTGTGCATCAGAGACATACAGGCGCTGCATGGCATGGAAGGATTCAGCCGTGGCATGTGGTGTCGGGCATGTGCAGTCTTTTCCCCACATTCCAGATTGGGCATTTTACAATGGGGAAGGGCACTGAGGGTGAGATGTTTACATGTTGCTGGGGTTCGTCGGGACTGCTCTGCTCAAGCTGTACCAAAAATGGCAAAAAGGAATATCTTAAATCTTTCCAAACAGATAAGGAAAGAATGTGTTTCCTTATCAGGGAGGACTAGATAATGGAGGAACCTTCGCTTGACATGCAAATCCAATTAAGTGTATGAGACGAGTTTCATGAGAGGGAGCACAAAGGAGGGGGAGAGAGACGGAGAGGGAGACCGTTGACAGGTACAGGAAAATGAGTTTGTCTCTGGAGGTCAGTGTACTTGTCACTACATTATGTTTTCACAGAGTGCAGCTTTTTATTATCTTTTGTGTGTGTGTGTGTGTGTGTGTGTGTGTCATCTTACTTTTTTTTGTATCTGGCATATTGAACCTGCCAAGCCCGTTGAGCTTGATCATCTTCATTCCCTGCTGTGTTAACACACACATGGTTTAGCAGCGTTGACGGAACGGGAGAGGTATTTTCACGAACAACACCGCACCCGAGTGAGTTATTTGTGTCCAGAAAGACGGTGCACCTTTGGAATAATTATTATCATCGTGTACACATAAATCTGGCAGTGATACTTGTCCATCACGTGCCGTAGCTATGCTGCCCGTCACATTCCTGTGGTTTGGCTTCAACTCCTAGTTGTGGTTCCTCATTATGCAAATGCATGCGTTTGGAAGAGTTTGAGAAACTGCGCTTTTTGTTTTGAAGTAGCGTGGTAATGAAAACTCGATCTTATAGGGACAGGAGTTAATTACATTTTAGAAGCAAAACAGAAGGGCAGAAAAGCAGAAAACCACTGTTAGATTTTCAGGTAAACTGAGCAGTCTCTTTGTCCCAGTAAACAGCTATTAACCGGGTTATCTTTCTTGTCTTATCCACTGCCACTTTCACTCAGCGAGATTTGCCTTCTGAAAAAGACTTGTTTGGAAACAAAAAAGGAAAAGCACTGCTTTTCCGCCGGTGCAAAATATAGGATTGCTGTGCTTGGCTGAGCTGCAGGAAGCAAACTGAGTAATCTTGAAGCAGAAAATAGGCCTTTGGGTGGTGTGTTTATGTGATATGGTGCACAGAAGTGGTGGAAGGCTGTCTCACTGGAGAAGTAAACAAAAATCAAATATTGTCCAAGCACCCAAAGGAATACTGTTAGGATAATGAAAAGAGTACATTCTTTACAGAGAGTTTGGCCCAAATTAGTTCTGTGCTGTCATACATTTTGAATCAGAAACTCTTTAAGATATTCATGGAGGAAACAGTGTAACAGACTATCAGGAGTTTTGGATTTATATAGAAAAATGTGCCATAGATAAAGCAACGGTTGTAATAGTTTGGTCAAGGTTAAAGGATGCCAAAGATTTAAGTCTCTCTCTTTTTTAAAGAAGAAAAAAAAGGTGTTCCTATAATGCTGTGGGCACAGTGATGGCACGTTCCTCCATTTTATCAGCTAAGAATGACAGTATTTACACAACACTGTGTGAATACTGTGCAAAAAGAACTAGTTTAGCTCCCAAGACAAGACCAAGACTTTCACGAAGCTCGTTGAAGTGGGCTCAAATAAATAAAGAAAATGACTAGAAAATGCAAGAACTACAAAACGGCACAAAGATTTTTATAATTAAAAAAAAAAAAAAAAAAAATTTAAACAAGATTTTTAAACATTTTATATTGTTTTGTTTTTGGAACCTCCAAACCTATTAAGCCAAGGTATATCACCCACCTCAGTTAGGAGGAGAAGTGTATAACGATTTTGTTTAATCAGACTACATAAGTAAAGTTGTTTTGGCTGGATTGTTTAAGTTTGTGGAATGTGGAACTTTGGAGAATCCATCCTTTATGCGTGTCAGAAGTTGCCAAAAGCAACTGGTGTGGTGTGTTTTTTTTTACTGGTAAGGACACTACAGTTGTAGTTAATTGAAATTTGTGTTTGTAATGTTTCTGCATGGTGTAACGCTAATGTCGTCAGCCAGGTTTGCTCGCCAAACTGAAAACACACAGAACACTACACGGTTTGACAAGGTGATATACAGTATTTGAGCTGTAGCTGAATGTTTGGACTTAAAATGAGCAGGAAAATGCGTAGATCCTGTCTGTTTACACCCACATAAACCAGCCTAGATGATAGGATATATATTATTCCATTTCCACATGCTGCTGTCACATATTTAGCTCTGTATACCAAATGAGTGTTTGCAGTGTGTTTTCGTTTAGACACTGATGAACAAATTAATTTCTTGTTTTTCTTTTTTTTTAATTTTTATCAGACAATTTGGTGACATCCCCTTTTCCAAACAAATTAACTTAAATTTACTGAGCGTTATCAGCTGTTATTGGGGACAAAGTATTATTATTTATGTTACTGGTTGCACTTGACATCTCAACAATAATTCATACCAATAAATCAGGTGTGGTGTTGAATTTTCCCATTTGAAAACCCTCTAGAACCACGGAAAGTCAAAGGAAAGACCCTCAGAAAAAAAAAAACAGAACTCTCTAGTACTGGTCCTTGTTGAAGATCTTAAAAGACAATTTTATAATTAATACAAGCTGATTGGAATGTCATTAGTTGTGCAGATGTCTGAACACAAACTAGAGTATTTGACAGAATGGAAGGTGTTGGTGTGTGTTTGGAGTAAGCAGGATTTTCATCCTGTGTGGACTACTGTACCTGTTGATTTTCAATATATTCCATATTATTGATTGTAGGCTACATAAACTGTTAAAAGCAAAAAAAAAGAAAAGAAAAAAAGGAAATCAACAAAAAAACCTTCAACGAAAATAGAGATAAGAATTGGATAACGAAAAGGTACTCAGTGGAAATTCAACTAAATGCATTTTTCCTCAAATTCATCAAATGTCTGTAAGCTCCAGTCCTGTGAATGAAAGTTACTGCTCTTCATGATAAGGAGCATTGATTTGTCAGGAGCCACATGAAGTGTTTCAGCAGTGTGTGATACACATGTAGACCAATTATCTTGGATCGGAGCCCGAAAACATAAAGGATGAAAGTGTGGATAAAACCCAGAGGTGTGACTCAGGTCAGGTTCTGTCTGTTGCACAGAATCAGCATCCAAAGTAAAAGCAAAGTGAATAATGGAGTCTCCCCATTCGGTGACTCGCCAGTAAAGAAAATCAAAAACACTGTATGTGTTTTGATTACTGTGTTCAATCTTAAAATGATGTGCACTCCACTCCTCAGCATGGGTTTCCATTTGCGCACATAAACAAACAAGGCTTTGAAGAGAGCATGGTCGCGCTGACAATTATTCTCGTGCATTTTGAAAATGGGAGACAGTGGCAGAAAAATGATGGTGATGATGATGATCCACACACAGACCCCGAGCTTACATTCAAAGGAGACTCTTCCTCGGACTATAGAGCTCTGGTAAATGACACTACACACTCCCATCATGCAACACCAGGTACCAAAACAATGTGTTTTTGGCAGGTGGTCACAGTATTACAATCCACATACATGTACAGTATACAGCATATGTACAGTGGATCTTCTTCTTCCCACCTGTAAGCAGTGGCAGAGAGCCCAGGCTTCTTTGTCATGTCCAACATGTGCTTACAAGTGCAAAGCCCCTGGTACAGTCATGCTTCAGTCCCAGATACAGTATTTCTTAATGTTGGGTGTTGTTTATAAAGTTGTTGTTGAGTTGCATGTCACTTCCTGACAAAACAAATTAGGTCTGTAAGATGATTGCATGAATGGTCTACTGGTCTGCTGTTTTCTGCTCGTTGCCATGTAACAAGGGTCTGTCAGGAGGATAGGGTACTCAAAGTAACAAGAATGAGTCAGTCACACACAGCAGTATGATGAGAATTATTAAGGGCGAGCAGCAGGGAGAACTGCATCAGCAACACTTGAGAACACTGCAAAATGAGGGGAAATTATAACTGGACCAAGTGTACTGTGGAATTAAGATTTTCTTATCAGCTCAAAAACATTAAATAAATCAGATGGAAATATAATGCCAGACAAGTGCTGGACTGAAATACTTAGAAGAAACTTTATTGAATCAAACTCCCGTAGATACTTTAACAGCATTTTAAGTTTTTTTTTTTTGCAACAGCTGAGCAATAAAAAGAATTACAAAAGATTTTTTTTTTTATGGCAACCACTGAACAGTAGACACATCGTTAATACCATAATCGTACTCCAATCCTATACAGTTAATCCGATAGGCATATGGATTACAACATACACTCACACTGACACACATTGCATAATTGCTATTTAAAAACCAATGTTGACCAATCATAAATAAGTAGTTATCATTAATAAATATTAAGTATTTCATTAGTAAAAGGTGTTGTATTGTTTGCTCTGCAGAAATATAGCATTAGTGATGTTGGTTTGTATGTGCCTGTGTTAGAAAGACGCTGAATACAAAAAAATATTGACAACCTCAAAAGATAATTGTCCTTCTCCCACACAATAAGAAAAGTAAATGTATAAATATGATAGTTCTAAAGTGCATCTGTCAAAGACTTGTCAAATGAAAAGTCATCAGTGGTCCTATTATTTAAAAAAAAAAAAAAAGTTTACAAAACTAAAAATAGATATGTTTGAACGTGCAGCAGATGTAGTTAGCAAAAAAAAGAAAACTAAAAGAAAACATATGTACATGCATACTTCTTTCCATTTTGTGTTTTCATAGTGGAAAAGGAACAGATAAAAGGTAAAAAAAAACAAAAAGGATAAACATTTTTTTTGAGAATTAGTTCTGTGCCAGTTCAGTCTATTTTTGTTTGTTCACACTTGGCTTTACAGAATATTTGATTTAAATTCTAAGCAAACTTGGCTGATAAAAAAGCACAGTGGTGAATAAGTGCCTCCTTTCTGCGTCATGTTACTTTTATCCCTCAGTGCTTTTGGTCGTCCCGTGTGAGAGCTGAGGGCTCTGGGGTCTAGATCTTGGGCAGCTTGGGAGCGCTGATAAGAGGGTTGGTTTCTTGCAGATGTCGTCGCCCAGCGCTCTTGTAGTCGTAGGTGCAGTCATGCGTCTCTGCGTAGCGGTGCGCGGCACAGAAGTTGTGACCACACCTGTAATAGATGCACATGAATTCAAATACTTCAGTGTGGAAAGTACAGAAAATCACCTGATGTGGATATTATACTTGATTCCCATTATCTCGTCTCAGGAAAGACTTTTCTTGGGACTTTAAATGCAGACTTTTTTTTTTTTTTATCTTTTAGATTAAACCCTCCACAGTGACTTTAAAATGAGCAACTCTAATTTGTTCCATTTATAAACACTAACATCAAGGAAATGACATTACTTATTCAATCAGAAGTTTACCAGCTGACTAAACTGGTCCATTCTTTTAGTTAACATTTCAAAACTCTAACCTCTACATGTCATGTCATGAAGAGATGAGTTACATGGTGTTGCATCAGATTTTACGGGTATATTTTGGAAAAAAAACTTGAGACGAACCTGATCCAGATGCATGCGGTGGGGGATGAAACTTTGATAAAAGCTAACAAGTTGTGACAGAAAAAGTGGAGAACACAGATGTGCTTCACTTAGAGACAAGATGAAGCGAGTGAAACCTGTTTTTCGTTTAATAAGGCTGCTTCATGGACAAGACTAGCAAACAGGGAGAGATTCAAAAGAGGAAATAATCTGGTGCACATAATTGCACCGTTTAAGGCTGTCCTTGTCATTTTGGTGTAGGATTTCGTGTCCATTTGCCCTAAATGTGAAACCATGTCGACCTCCGAAATAAAACAAGCATGGAACAAAGAACTAAACTCTAAAGTCAGGGAGGATATTTGGCAAAAGACGCTGGAAGGAATAAAAATTGTGTTAAAAGAATGGTTGGCTCCAGCTAATTCAATTTAAAGTAATCCATAGATTACATTAATCCGAGGCAATTTGCATAGAATTTCCCCTCCATTTGACCCTTTTGTAGCAGGTGTGAGTGCAAAGGAACACATGACTCACCATTTCTGGATGCGTCTGAACTTCTGATCTCCTTTGTTTCAATGATATTTTTCTTTATTTAACATTACTCTACTTACTTTATTTTGTTACTCAACTGTAAAACTACATACTGTAGACCAAAGTATCGGTATTGATTAGTTATGTGGCATGACAATGGCCAAAAGGTGCATCTTAAAACTATGGAGTTCTGATTTTGCATATCAGTTTTCACACTTGGATGAGAGATCTAATGATTACTTTACATGTGAAGATATGAACAGTTTGGTGACCCGGGGAAGGTTTTTGGATTTTCTATTGCCCCCCATCATACCATATAACCATGACTAGAGAATAGTATCTCTCCTTTCCCCTAGTCTTTTTTTGGGGTTGTCTAGTGTATGTTTAAATAAAACGTTTGAAAACAAAATCAGCTGGTGAGTAAGTGTGTCAGTGAGCAGAGGTGGAAATGCTAGAGGGACTTGCACCTGCACTTGTAGCTGGTGGCCAAGCCGGTCTTTTTGTCACAGAGGAAGCAGTGCTTTGAGCTCTTCTTCTTGCTGCCTGTTAGAGCCTTGACTGGAGGTAGGTGGTAAGTTGGAGTGCCTAAAAGTAGAGGAAACCATTTTGAGCCAGTGATGATTAAATAATGGTGAATGTGAAAAAGATTCCAATCAATATCTGGAATTAATATTCACTGTCCAGTGATGTATTTCTGCTCTCTTCTTACAATGCTATTTCAAGGATTCCTGGGTGTCTATGCATCAAACAGGAGATATTAAAATCCTTTTTAACCATATCATATTCACTTCTGAAGCCCTTTGCTTTCATTCGTGTTTTAACACTCCAAAAACGCCAACTAGATAAACACAGTAAACAGGAGGCCACAAAGGTTTGATCAAGTAATCAATCAAGTGAGGAAAAACTGCATTTCTCTCAGTTATGTTGTATTTCTGACCAAACCCCAACAGTGATGTTGAAATAGTAATTTTTAGCATGATGATTATTGATGATTAAATATTATTTTCAAAACTGATTAATCTATTGATTATTTTACCAAATAATGGGTCATTTCTTCGCTGGTCCCCAAAATGTGGAAAAATGTTGATCAGTGTTTTCGAAAACCTTGTCATGATGTTCCTAAATGTACAGTTTTTGTCCAAAAAGATGAAATAATTGAGGTTTTTAATTGATTTCTCTGTTCTGTGAAGAAACCAGGAGATATTCATAGCTGGAAAAAAAATCTGAGAGCTTGTTTTAATTATTAAAGAAAAAAACTATTCATTAATTTTATACACATGAGGGTCACGGTGGGTGGAACCATTCCTAGCCGACTTAAAAAGGTGAAAGGTGGATACCTCGCCATTTAGAGTGTTCAACTAACCTAATCTTCATGTAATTGGACCATGGGAGGAAAGTGGATTTGTGGGAGAGACCACACACACACAAACATGGGGAGAGCATGCAAACTATGTCAAAGACTGGAAACCATATCAGGTTTTTTTTTATTACCCACCAGAAAATAATGTGAAATTAGGTGTTTTTAAAACTCCAAAGAATTAAATCATCTTGAAAAAAGATACTCTGGTATGTTAAGACCAAAACAACACTGTTGCCAATAAACAAATGTATACTAATAAAGGAAAATGGAGTGTTTTGACTCATTACTTTGTGTATTGATTTGTGTGTGTTATTAATTTTCAGTCTAAGCATATCAGTGGCTGAGATAAATAAACAAATGTGTTGGTGTGTAGGCCTTGCTGTCTTCTGTTGTTTGTGCTGCTTCTGCTGTGGTAGAAATAATGAATATTTAAAATCCTTGTGGTGCTTTGTTGTAACCTCATACAACATGCACTTTTACACATCTGACTGACTGACTTTCCTGTATGCACTGAGGCATGTCTAGCACTATAGTAGGTACACAGTCCACAAATCAAAGTTCCAATCCAACCACCACAATGCAATACTTTCATCATGCAGTGTATTCATCTGTTCAATTCAAGAGTTTGTGCTTCTCCCTTACCTATTCTTCCAAATGAGGTCATGACACCTCCAGTTGACGCAAGAGAGTTTGTGGCCTGTGGAAACAGCAGCAACATGAAATGTTTTAGAGCAGATCAATAAAACAACCTGTAGAATGCTACGCTGAAGAGAACTGGATTAAAAAGATTGCTGGAAGCACTTTGACTGGCAAAGTAAGAAATCTATGTGCAGTACTTCAGAAGAAATTTATATTTAATATACTATATTAAAAGGTTGAGGAGGGACAGGTGTTAATTTTGATGCTGCAGGACAAACTACTTTTTTGAAGAGGTGCTAAGACATGGACATAAGTGAATACTGACATGGTTCGGGGAGGAGGTAGTTTAATATCAAGAAAGAATACAAGATTGAGGTCCTGTCAGCAGTGTCTTTTTTATACTAAATTCCTGCCCATTGCTGCCGTTAGCAATCCACTACCTCCTCTCTGCATTACCTCATATACACAACCTAAACTATAGGACCATCTCTTTGCTGAGGTCTGGTCCGACTCCTGAGACTAAGACAGATGGACTGAACACAAATACATATCCATTTAACATGAAGCTTAACATGAAGATTTCCACTGACAGATTTCTGATAATTAGGTTGTTTTATAAGTAATTAGTATAATTCACTTTTTTATTTAACTACATAAGAAGGCAAGACATTTCACTTATGTATTAAGTGCACTGTATGCTGCAAGTGTGGTTGATTTCATTTTGGAAGATTCACCAGAGATTATTTCACACTATATATTAAGTGAACCTTATATTGACTCCAACTACTGTGTTTTCATTAAATGTTTTAATAAAGAGACAAAGCCAGAGTGTTTAATACTTTTTCAAAATTCATACTGCATGGTTTGATCTGGGGTGGGAGGCTATATCATCACTTCATCATCCAACAACAATATCTCAACTGACAGTTCTTATCTCTAATTAAATGATCAGGGTGATCTTTGTGAAATTTTTATTGCCATATATTAGAATTGACTGACTGTGACACTAAATACATTTTTCAATATTTAAAGATTATGTTCTAATAAAATAAACAGCTAAGCAAACCTGACTATGATCCAGGTTTATTCTCTGCATTTTTAAGCATCTACATTTTGCTACATCTCAATAAATAAAATAGCTCAAAGCCTAAATTGGCCATTAAAAACAATTATTAAAAGAAAACATAGTCACCATGTAAGAGGCTGTCGCTCGATGCCTAGTGTAACCATCCTGAAGGAGTCTGTTAGTTGGGATGGATGGCAGCCTGGAGGCATAGCTGCCCTGTCCTGAGGCAGCGGCAGGAGGAACCACCACTCCAAGTCCCAGAGTCTCCCCAAGGCCCTCCCTACTGCTGCTGCTGCTGTCTGTAGCCCTTGTGGAGAGAGAAGTCAAGACTTCTGAGTTGTTCTGAGTACCCAGAGGCTGCTTGCAAGCTTGGTTGACCAACTTAGTGATGCTCCTTGCTTCCCTCTTTGAGATTAGCTCTGGCCTCTTGCCAGATGTCTCCGCTTTAACACTACAAAGGAGTGGTGGATGAGCTGATGAGGTGTGAGGAGACGTTTTGCCAGGCTTCACATGTGCAGGGGGTTGTGCTTGAATGCTGGGCTGTAAACAGGAGAGAGTGGAATCAAACGGCTGAGGCAGCGTAGTAGTAGAGGATGTGGGTGATGGAGAAGAAGGGCTTATATGTAAAGATGTGCTAAGCTGTGTCCTATCAGCTCTGCTGGTGAGGGTATCACTTTTTCCCAGTGTCCAGGTGCTGAGCGGGGAGGGAGAGAGGGGTAACTGGTGCTGAGTGCCAACTTCGAGGGACTGACAACCTCCATCTGGCTGGGTGGACACATCCAAGCTCAGAGGGTCTGACAGTTTCCCAAATGGAGCTCCAGGTTTTGTTGGCGCCACAAGCCCAGTAGCTTCATCCAACAAACCCAGCCCAACTGCCTCCCCTGTCGGTTCAACTGGGTCAAAGATAGCGTCAGGTGCTCCTCTGGTGCAAAGAGGAGGGAGTTGAGGGTACACACAGTCCCTCATCAACCTGGTGCTGCCTATGTCTAACCGTGAAACTTTGGGAGGGGGGCGTATTTTTGCAAATGCTGGGCATGTCTCCCATGGCTCCTCTTCCTGAAGCATATAACAAGACGACGAGAAGGAGGGAGATGGTTCTCGAGGGACAGACAAGTGGAGAGAGCCTGCTGCAGCAGAGGGTGGAGAGGGGTCTATGGTTTCATGGTCAGCGATTGGAGGTAGTTGTGCATGTAACTGCTGAGGTTGGTTAATCTGATGGAGTGAGTGAAAGAGGCGATGGCGGTGTCGTGTGTTGGACGATCTTGGGCTGACAGGGGGTTGTGGTTTCACCTTAGCAGGCTTCTTCGGCTGGAGAACACAGATACAGGCATTTACATTGTACCACAGTATAATCTCAAATGTATTAGGGCTGTTCAAACTAATTTATAATAACCCGTAATTCTTTCAAATAAATTCAAACACCCACCACTCCCAATACAATATAAAACATCATAGTTCTTTTTTAACAGTTGTAATCATTTTTACTTTATTCACAGGGCATACATGCAGAGCCTACACATGTCCATAGAACACACACATATGAGCCAGTTAGGTTATAACAAGTATTCAGAGCCCACTCTCTCCACAAAAGCAGGCGGTACTATCTGGAGAGAGAGGTAGAAGAGTCTCCCTAATGTATGGTAGGCTTGCATTTACAAGATGTTGTCGCTGCTGCGTCTGCAGCTGGCACTGTCATATGATATGGTTATAAAACGTATGTGAACCCTCTGTAGGATTCTAAGGGGTACTAAGGCACTTACAAGATGGCAGCCTGTATTTTGAGCAAATAGCTACAGTATGAGCTTAAACTTTATATCCAGCATTTGAAATAAAATACAATTTAAAAATAGTGACAGCCCAAATATTTACTATACAATTCACAGTGTTTGTTGTCATAACTTGAATTAAACTGTTTGTATAAACAAATTATAAACACAGAAACATAGCAGTGCATGTATATTTATGGATGGAATGATCTACCCTCTAATTAACACATGCAATTTAGTGTTTGGTGCAGTACATATGCATTATGCAAAAATTGCAGACAACCATTTTTAGGATGATGAGCAGTGTTCTTCAGTCTTCTATGTTTTAAACTTGGGGTGAAAATCACTGTTGTGTCAAGGCCTCATTTATACTTTAATAGACAGTAAAACAAAGGGGATCCCAGTGATGTCCTACCTTCTTATTGATGTTCATATCCTCCATCTTGGCTTTGAGCAGCTTCATTTTGTTCATGGTGATAGAGTTCTCCAGGCTCTGCTGTGCAGCTGCAGAAGTCTCTCCACTCTCCTCCTCTGCATAAACACTGTACCCTGAACCACCGCTGGAAAATGAGAGGAAATAATGATTTTATATCACTCTGCAAAAATCTGAAATGTAGTGGTCCACAGTATTCAGTGACTGCAAAATTACATTATTATAATTCTTATTAATTCTGTTCCTCATCTGTGTGTCTATGAAACCCGAAACCAAAGTCTGTTTAAAGTCCATGCATTCTGTTACACAACGTACAAGATCCTCTCTCATCTCGCCTTAAAGGTAGGTTTACAGTATCTTGACAGATACTATTGTTACTGTGGTAAAAACAGACATTGTGAGAATATTCTTACCTCAGAGATTCAGACAATGGAGTCAGAGTGCCATCTCCCCTGTCAACCACTCGGAAGAAGCTTAGTTGGTCACCTTTCCGATAAACCACAAATGTGACCTGCTTGTTAGCCACACTTTTTTCCCAACCTTCCTCCTTTGTGCTCTCCATTAGGTCGGCCACCTCTTTGATCGGATCTTCCATCGTTACTGAAAAATAGGGTAAAAAGTCACCAAAAAAAAAAAGATTGTAATTCCCAAATATCATTGAAATTGATATAATTGAAATTTCACATCATTGATATGATGTGAAAATCATAAATATCCAGTTATCATGTGGCTGTTTGGTGTTTTACACATTACCTCTTCTGATGTTGATTGGCCCACCCCTCATGGCTAAGACCAGTTTTAAAGTGCAGCCTTCTGCAATGCTGCAAACACAAGTGATAAATACAGGAGAATGAGTGAATTCCCCAATGAAAAGTAAAGAATGATAAGGAAGAAACGGTAGGGAACATCCATATAATATACATTAAATAAAATACTTAACTTGTGAGACCAACACTGAACAACAATCCGAGGGTCAGGATGATTTGGTGTTGCGCATTAGATCCACTGGAGCATTTGTTTCATCTGAACATGTTTTATTGCCCACTCTACCTTTGTCAAAAACGTGCTACACTATGACAAGTGAACCTTAAGATCCCAGCAGATGCCGTACCAAGTGGGAAATAAAGTGACAAGCAATGTGGAAGAACCAAATCTCTACAGTCACTTCACTCATCAATCTCCAAATCTCTGGCTCATTTACAACTTGTTTAAATAAATTGAACAGAATGAACAGCTGCCAAAGCAGGCAGGCATTTAAATCTCACATGCAACTATTTGTTAATGTACTAAGAGTGTATTCAACACAAGTGATAATTGTGCAAACATTTGAGTGTGTGGGATTTGTCTCAGTGATAGTGCTCTGGAGGACAGTAAGGGTCAGGAGGAATAGATTTACCCATAGTCATGGAGACAATGCTCATCATCCAGCTCCAGATTGTTCCAGATAAGATGTTGCTGGGCAACCGGGATACCTTTAGTGAGCCGTCAGGAGAGAAAACAACCAGAAAAGTTGACAAGGACAGGCTTATATTTTATAAAAAACAAAACCACCACTATTCTGACTCACAGTTGAGATGAAAATAATACTAACAGAACAGTTAAACACTAATAAAGATGAGTCATGTCTGCCCCCTACAGGCAAACGTGTAATTGAAAAAAAATGTCAGCTAGATTAATACAAATTTTAAAACACTGAGATGTATTACATGTTTTTATTACCAAATAAAGACACCTTATCTTTCAGCTAAAACTGACAAATAAATGACGATGACTAAATACTCTGTACTCTATTTGACATAGCGCAAATGAGACCAAAACAATGTGATTTCCGTAGAAAGATGACAGTCTATTGAATGCAATGACTCTCTACAACTACTCCTTGGAATGAGTTGGAGTGGATTCATAGTCAGGAAGCTCTCTGCACCCAGAGTGAGTGAACACCATAACTCAATGCTGGGTGTGAGCCAGTGTTGGTGAGAGAGCATTGCAGAGTGGTATGCTCCATCACAAACGCACAGACATGGCTGACACACCACCGCACAAAGAGCACAGAGAGGCCTTTCTGACCAAAACTGAAAAAAAAAAAAACTGATGCATAGAATGTAGATATGGAACATCATCTTAATATAAAACAAAGCAACCCCAGAAGACTGCTAATGTCAAATTCAATTCAACCAAACAACTAACAAAAACCAATCCAGTCCTAAAATTAAACTGCAGAACAGATTTAGCCTCCAGTGCCTCATCTGGGAGACAAGCCAAATGCGAGTCCACAGATTTTGTGGTAAATGTGTTCAAATCCAGATGAATTTAATGTCAGTGAATAGTCTGATTATTCACAATTTTGTATGTTTAAGCCAAAGTGCATCACAAATTCCTAAGACTGTTACTTACTTATGAACAGAGTATGACAATGTATACAATGGGTTAAGGCAACTGTACACTGTACAAATAACCAGTATTTATCACTTTTTTTTTTTTTTTTTTTTAAATCGAGACTATTACAAACTGAATCTTTTAATTTTAAACTTATTATACAGTATTTACAATTTCCTCAGCCCTTCCTACTGACCAGTGATTAGTGAGTTAAGGTTCTATGTGACAAAATATTTTCAATGGAGGTATGCAATTTTGGTATAGGTCAACAGCACAAAAAAAAAGCAATGTTGAGAGCAGCTGTATGTACAGAAGCAAAGGTCAGGAGGAGGCCATGGCCAAATAAATAGTAAGAAAGGTTGGAAATATAACTCATTTCAGTCTGCCAAATGAATTCACATTACTTAAAATTTGTTTCAGTGCAGTTATTCCCATGTTCAATCTATTCACTCAAACTGAATATTAATTTTACAAAATACTGTTCTGTCTTTTCCAACATATATGTGTGTGTTTTTATCACTTATTTTCTGCATTGATCTGTAGTGGAAGTCTTAGTTTTGTTGAATTCTTTTGTACAACACCAATTAAGAGTTTCTATTCCTGCTTCACTATTTGTTAACATTCTAAATACACAAATTACCCTTTAGTGAGCTATGTACCTTCTAACCGCTGGATCTTTGCCTTGACTGAAATGACAGCCTCAAAGGGCAACACACGCAGCTCAAAGCAGGTTCCTGTCAGGGTCTCTATGAAGAGCTCCATTGTGTCATAGAGAGGAATCTTATAATGAAAAGCTCCCGGACTGTCGTCATTAAAGAAGGGTGGCTCCTTCTTGTCGGTCATCTTCACAGACTGGGAGACGGTAACTCAGGGAGAAGGTGGACTAGCCCAAGATGAGGAGAAGAGAGACAGGGAATTGCTCACTGGCCTCACAACGGTCACACATTCTGCAGGATGACCACAGCTGTAAGTAGAAACCAAAGCATTGCATTATTAACATAACCTTTCATATTGCTAGATTTGTTTAACATGACAAGCCCCGGCAAACCAGTGTTTTAAGTATATTACATGTGCTTTACACAGGTCAGGAATTCATTTTCAGTCATTTAAACACCGTAACCTCAAGCCATTTTATTTTGCTCATGGATGCACTAGTTTGACATTTCAATCACTCCATCCTATGGGTCTAAGGTTTTGTGCTTAGCTTGGTAAAAACAACTATGAAGATATGAATGACATAAGAAATGGCATATGCATACACATACACTGATGAGATAATTTCATAAGCAGCACAAAAAGGATGGACTAGTGGTAAAGGGCGAATGTGCAAAAGAAAATACCCTCATGCATGTAATTAAAACAAAAAGTAAAAATGTCTTGTCAAGTGAAAACTGAGAGGCAACAGTTTTAAGACAAAGGCATGGATCAGCAGCAGGATACATGTGCAGCCATCTAATGAAACATTCAGAGCAGCATTTAAGGCTCTGGCCAAAATTCAAGATCAGGTGTGTTACATAAGCCCATCTGTAGTATGAGGTGTCCTGTGCCTGACTTATTACCTCCTGTGTCAATTTACCCCTCCATATTATGACATACTCTGCATGAAATAAGATTAGGACTGTAGAATATGGCCAAATTTGTAATAAATCTCACTAATTATTACAATATATTCTTTTGGTTAATACAGATTTATTTTTACCACAATGGCAGCCATCTACACCTCATGAAGCCTGCTGAAGTCAAAGGACAAGTTTTTTTTTCTCCAATTTTTCATGTACTCCGGTCAAAATGGTAGATACAGTAAAACAGTATTTCTGATTTTAAGTACCACCAGAGGAAGCCTATGTACCACTAGTAGTACAACTACCACAGTTGAGAACCAAGGCATTTGAATATAGTGATTAATATTTTTGATTTTGCCTTAAATGATAATATTGCACCATGTTTGAAATTTATTACATAGTGTGTACTTAACTGAAACCATTAATTACATTGCACATCAAATCACAAATGCAATATCTGTTATAGGAAAAAATATCATAAGATAGTTTGGCAAAATCATTGAGCTCTATTTGACCCAATGTGCTTTTGTAATTGCCCATAGGGCTGCGACAATTATTTGATTATTAATATATTAGTAAAATAATTGTTAACTATTTTGATAATCTACTGATGGGTTTTTCAAATAATTGAAACTAATGTGATTTTTTATCGTGTCTTACATGTGACTATTATCTGGTTTCTTTGCTCCATATGACAAAATAATCATTAACAATCTGAACTATTTTAGTTTGGAACCATCTTCACCGATAAACATTTTTCAACATTATATGGGCCAAACAAGCATTCAATTAAACAAGAAATTAATCGACAGATGAAATCGATGTTGCAGCGATAATCGATAATCTAGAAAATAGTTGCAGCTCTAAACTGCCGTACAACACATTGGCTGTTAGCAGTAAAAACGTTCAGTGTACCGGAACGACCAGGAGCTGTAATGACTTACTCAAAGCCACAACCAGTAAACCAAAAGCTGAAAATCGATTGTCCAGCTCATTAGCGCTGGGATGATGATGATGATTGTATACAAGGCCTGGGATTTTCCCATTCAAAGATTTCACAGGCCAGGAAGAAAGGAAGAAAACGATCAAGGTGTCAAACTGCAGGCGAAGAAACGTGCAAATTGCAATTAGTTACATTTGACCGTTGACGACAAAAAAGCCAGAGACCAGGTGGATCAAAGAGCAAATGAAGGCGTAACTAGCTGCATGACAACGTCTATGAATGGATATAATCCATTTCAATACAACTCCAGCGGCTAACGTGAGCGGAGAAATGGCCACATAACAGTATATCTCCTTTTAGCAAGGAAATTAGCGTTTACTAGTAATATAAAATTAAACCCTCCTTACCGGTATCTTCTGCAAACGGTGTAACCAGTTTAACCGACGCTGCTAGCTTTAGCTTTGGTTGCCATGTTAGCCATCAACTAAAACACAATGGCTACTTTTCTCGGTTGTTCGCTAGCACGCTGCTAAGCTACATCCGAGGGCTTCAGTCATGTCCTGTCTGTCCCGTCCGGTGCAGCGGTCGAGGGAACCATTCCAGAGTTAACTCATTACATACCATGCCTAAAGTCCTCAAATGGAACAAAGAGCACGGTCTACCCCTGACGGATGCCGTTGTCCTTTTGTTGGCAACATCATTACACCTGTCAAAAGCGGCTGGACAACACCTTCGCGACGCAGTTTGATTGAAAGACACACGAACCAATTGGCATCCCGGATACTACTGGGTGGGCGGGGCATAATGTTGTCAAAAATAACCTACAT
Organism: Brachirus orientalis; assembly: GCA_016785285.1. Classification (NCBI taxonomy): domain Eukaryota; kingdom Metazoa; phylum Chordata; class Actinopteri; order Pleuronectiformes; family Soleidae; genus Brachirus; species Brachirus orientalis. The sequence continues at coordinate 1,374,202 of JAFBJR010000429.1, read as the reverse complement.
AACTTTCAGTAGCGTGCACACATTTTAAAGGGCAGGGGCAAAAAAATTAAAAGGGTACGGTGGGGCAGGCGCCACCAGTATCCCACATTCTCACATAGTTGTACAGGGACATGCTTTACAGCATGGCATCACTTTCTATCACTGATGTGACATTTTCTATACAGCAACGAATATCATTTCCTCTCAGGACACCCTTTGGGACACTGTCATGTGGGGACAGTAGGGAACTACATAATATATAGCAACACCCTCTTTTATTGGAAACAAAGTTGCAAGAGCATCTTATAGGGCAATGCATCACTTTTCTCCACTAGAAATGCACTTATTTAGACACAATCAATTTTTTTAAATTTATATTTTGCTTTGGAGGCCACATATAAATGGCAGCCGCTACTTTCTAACATATTAACCACTTTAGAGGGTATTTTACTGTGTGTCTTGCGACTCAAGAGGGCAATTGCCTCATGCTATTTTTGTATATTTTGTAGGACAGCCACTCAATATTATTGTATTTGTGCAATGACAATAAAGGTTTATTCCTCTGGCTCTGTCTTTTAACAGGGTATCAGTGTCTAAGCAACATAATTAAAACATCTGCCTCTTTACCATTTTGAAAAGAACCGCTAATTTAAAAACACGACATTCATCTTGTAGAACAAAAGAGAACAACATCTAATGTTACTGTGCTTAGTCTAAACCTTTTTCAAACAAATGTTAATAAAGTTGTACCTCTGTTCAAAATAAATGTAAAATCACTCACCTTCTACCACTTTATCCTCCACATCTGGGTCACACAGGGCACTTGTGCCAATCATAGCCGACACCCTGGAAAGGTCACCAGCCCATTACAGGGCCACTTAGAGGCAAACAGCCATCCACTCTCACACCTATGGTCAATTTAGAGTGTCCAAATGCCTTATCCCCAAATCTGCATGTTTTTGGACTGTGGTAGAACACATGCACACAGGGAGAACATGTAAACTCCATGCAGAGAGGCCCTTGTTCCAACTGGGTCATGAACCCAGGTCTTCATGCTGCAAGGGCAAGAGTGCTAACCACTACACCAACCGTGTGGCCTGTCTGTGAAAAAATATGCAAGAAAAACAATATTAGCAGCAAAACAATAGTTCTTAACAGGCAAAAAGGTGAAAACGAATTTGTGTTAATAAACATACCTTATGTTCCTTTTTCTGAAAGACTTTCCCCATTACAGCAAATCAACAGTTTAGAGAGACGAGGGCAGGAGATATCGGATTGGGAAATAATCACACACGTTTCAAAAGCATAAAATATGTTTCCTTTTTAGTTATTAAAAATTAATTTCATTTCCATCACAGCCAAAGTTAATAAATCCATGAATCTCTATTAATAAAAACATTGTCAAAATGCCTACGACATTAAGAAAACACATTAATCCCAGACCCACAAACCCAGACATGGAATCTCAACATGGCAAAGCCAAAAGAAAACATATTCAAAACAAACAAAACAATTATCTGTTTATTTATCCAGGCTTAGAGGCTAAGCATATAGTATGCTCATAAAGTGCTATGATGTAAAATAAAAATTAACATGAACTATTATAAGAATTAAAGATGATTTTCGAATTGCTGCCAGAAGATGACTGTAATAATATTCATTTGCATTGTTATCTGCCAAAAATAAGCCACAGAATTGATAGGGATTCATATGGACAAATATTCTGCCAACAGTTGAGTGCTCTCCAGTCTTTGAGCGATCCAGATGAAATGATTCATCCACATTCAACAAGTGTACAAATGTGGCTTCTTGGGGAAAAACAGTTCAGTTTCCACCAAGAGCATTGAGTGGATCATCAAATATGTTGCTTGGATCTGCTGTTGCACTGGTTTCCTGTGATTGTGGCTTCTTCTTTGATTTACTGGGGGTCTTTGAAACAGTTTTTACTGTGCTTGGTGAGAAGATTTCATCTAAAAAGGGCACAGAGATAGATATATAATTTGGTTAAAAAAAAAAAAAAAAGTGCACCCACACACACACACACACACATACACACAAAGCCTGCTAGATTTTTCTTACTACTTACCCATATCATCATCAAATATTGACTTGGTCTCTCCCTTTGTCTTGGACTTCTGTTTTGGTTTTAAAGTGTCAGTCAGGTCAGCAAATATGTCTATATCATCATCAAACAAACTGGCATCAATGTATTTCTCTTTGTGCTTCTTGTGCACTTTAGGCACAGTGGTTACAGCATCCTGAGAACAAAAATATCCAATAAAGAAACACAATGGAACAATTTATAGTAATGCAGATAAACCCTGACCAAATTACCATGAATGTATAACAAAGATACCTGGAAAATGTCCTGTTTTAACGAACTCCTGCTGTTCTTGATTTCTTTACTACTGGTGGATGAAGGAGTGGAACTGTTGCTTACTACAAAGATGTCATCATCATCATCATCATCATCTTCATCTTCCAAGAAAGGCGAGGCCTTGGTTTTCTTAGTCATAGACCTTGGTTTGACCTTCTGAAAAAGGTCATCAGTATTGACATCAAAAATGGATGGGAATGTGCTTTTGTCTATGTCCTCCTTTGATCCCACTCCACTACTGGCCTGAGGTTGTGTCTTGGTTGTTTGGTTGGTGGAGGGTGTGATGGTGACTGAGGTGGCCTCAAACAGGCTGTCAGATCCAAAAAGGTCATCCTCATCAGAAGATGGCAATATCTTTGTTCTGACCTTACTTGAGTCTTTCTTCCCAGTGTCTTTTGATACTGGTAATGCCAGTACAGAAGGTCTGGTTGACACTTCAGGTACTGAAGGCTGAGAAGCTAAGGAGGTGGGCAAGGTTGTGGGTGCAGATGAATTGGGTAGTGTCAGACTTGCACTTGTCTGGTTGGATTTGTGTGGAATGGTTAAGGCTAAACCAGACAGCCCGGGGTTTGGACCATCTCCACTCAGAGTCTCTTCTCCATCTTTGTCTGATCTCTGAGCAGCTTGCTGTCTTGCAGCTCTGGACTGGGGTCTCCGATGAACAGCACCTTTGGTGCGACTCTGCAAAAACAGATGAGTTTAAAAAGAACAGCACATGAGAAATAAGAAGCAATACATAGGATCTAAAAGAATTCAACATAAAGGACACTGGATCAAAAATCTACCTTGTGTGCGCTATGCAGTGTCATGACCTGGACTGGGGTGTCAAAGCTCACTCCCTCACTGTCCATCTGGGCTCCCACAGGAGTTGTGGCAGGGCTGGGGCTAAGGCTGGAGCTAGACACACCAGACGAGGAACTAGGACCCATACCTGGGTTTATGCTTATAGCACCTGGCAAACTGGGAGCAGCACCAGGTAGCAACGCAGCAGTATTGATCTTCAGATTAGCCTGAGTGCAAAATGAACAGATGCAGCAGTGAAAACAATTATCATGAAGAAAAAAGGCACCATGGATCCTGATCTATGCCTTGAAACTAAACTTTCAGCTACTCTGTTCACATAGCTTCCCTTCAATGGAGTAGGCCAGAGGAAAATAAAGAAACCAGGACAATGGATAGAAATGAGAAAAGAACAAAATGCATAAGTAAACTCTACTGAAACTTAAAGAATAAGCAAGCTAATTTTTCTTTTCTTTGACAGCAATGCAGCTGGATCATAGCCAAGATTTTAAATGGGAATGTTAAAAAGCCCAGAGGAAAGAAACCTAAAAGAAAACATGTGGACTAAGAAAGTCCTTCCCCAGGAGTAAACAGGGTTAAAATGACATGTAAATTTGAGTTGATATAAAAATAAAAAATAAAAATTACTTGAAGTTTCCCAATCCTTGATGAGGAATCTTTAGGTTTTACAGGGCATGGTGCAGGTTTCTGTGTGGTCAGATTACAGCAAGATCAAAATTTTATCCAATAAAGGAATTCTTGAGTTAATCTACATAGACCAACATTTTTAGATTAGCAGTAAATTGCAACCTATTGTAGAACAGGTAACAAAAAAAAAAAAAAAAAAAAAAAAAAACACAACATGCACACACATCCTGATAAAACAATGGTGGACTCACCTGAATCTCTGAAACAGATTGGGGACTTGCTAGTGGCATGGTGTCAGCAGGTTTACTGGGCTTCTCTGCTACCTTCTGTAAATGAAAATTATAGAGACTAAGTTTATATATACAGCTTGGAGGCAAGAGTCTGCCTTATTTTAACAACTTCAGTCATTAAACTGCTACCGGAGGAGGAGGAGCTTTTGGCCTGGTGGAGGTGAAGAGGTCATCTTCATCATCATCTGCAAACAGACCCTGTGCATCTGCCTTCGCTGAGCTGAGCTTGGAGCTCTAAAAAGTTAAGAGCAACATAGTTTGAGTAAAATCTAGTGATAGCATCTGCCTTTAGTATACAGTTAGGTAAAACAGATGTGTGTACAGAGAAAATAAACAGATATGACTAATATACTGACCACAGCTTTCCCTGAGGTGGCAAAAAGGTCAACATCTGGGTCGTTGTCCTTCTGCTGTGTGTGACTAAACAGTAGCTCCTCGTCCTGGAAAACACCTGTGCTCTTTACTTGCGGTCGCTCCTCTGAGGGCTGTAAAAAAAAAAAAAAATAGGGCTGAACAATTAATCCTCTTCAATGTTTAAATGTTCTATTCATTATTAATTGTTGTTTTTAAGTCATAAAATGTAACACATACATGTTGGACTATTCATCATATCTTTAACTTCTTATCTTTGCATTAGAGTACAGTGATGATGTCTTGTGGCATTGCTTCATCATGCTTAAATTTATTACACAGTGAATATGCAAATGAAGCTTGCCTTAAAATAATTGCAAATCAAAAACAGACCCAATAAAAATTAGAAATATATTGTAACATCTTCACTGCAAGAAAAACTCTGAAACAATGCAATTAAATACATTTTTCATACTTTTCATACTTTATTGCAAATACACACCTTCTGTGTGTTTTTGCCTGTTGGTTTACTAGGTGTAAAAATGGGATCATTCCACTGAGAGTCTTCTTCATCCTCATCTTCAAAAAGACTAGGAGTTTTTGCTTTAACTTTGGCTTCTTTCTTCTCCTCCTCCTCAACATTTGGTGGTGGACAGGCCTTAGAAAGGAAGCCATCATCATCATCCTCATTCAGCAAGTTCTTCGTTTTCTTCTCAAGTATATTAATGCCTCCAAAGAGACTGACAGCTCCAGCAGGCTTCTTTTTACTTTCAGCAGCTCCTGGAGCTGGTGGTGCTGAGTGTGTCTGAGGAGACTTTGAAACTGGTTTCCCTTCCTGGAAAACTTTGTTTTCTGCTTCTGTCTGAGAAATTGCAACCTCCTCTGATTTCTGTAAGTGGGATTCAGAGGCCATGACAGGTATCATTATTAAAAGGAATGTGATCTCAGTGTGGTAGATAATGCAAATACATGAAATCAAAATTATGTGTAAAACTCAGAGTCAACGTGGTTTATGAATAGGCTTTTCATTACAAATATGTAAGACAAAAAATGAGTTAGCATGCTCACTTTAGTAGCTGGCACTGCAGTGTTTGTGTTGACAGCAGGTTTGATGCCAAAAAGGGATCCTTTATCTACATCATCACCCTCATCTTCAAACAACAGTGCAACTCTCTGTGTCTTTTTTTGACTACAACAAACAAAGAGAAGACAGATAAGAATCCTTTCAAAGCAAAACCAAGAAAGTAACTATATTACAATTTTGATAAAGAGCATCCATGCTTTGTCCGATTAAAAAAAAACATAAGTACTGTGAAAACCTCAACTCTTTTGTTGGAGCAAACAGATCATCTTCCTCTTCGTCATCAAAGAGAATGCTCTTTGGAGTTGTTGTGGCACTGGGGAGACTGGAGGGGGCACTGGCACTGGGCTTCAATCCTCCAGATTTGGTCTCCGGCTTTATTGCATTACTTATCCACTGGTCCTGTCAGTTGAGAAAATAATGTGCTGTATTGTATGATCAACTTAACACTGAAAAGCAGCAGAAAAAATATTATACATTTTAATGTTATGTACCTCATCATCACTGAAGAGGGAGCTGGAGGCAGTTTTACTGGGCTGCAGTGGGGAGGCTTTAGCTAAATTAGCTTTTGGTTTAGACTTAGCTGCAGATGCAAACAGATCCTGCAAAATGAAGAACCAGATCACAGTAATGTACAGAGAAAAAAAACAAGATTAACTTATTTCAGTTTAGTTAATATTGTGTGAAATGTTTCTTTTCTCCACCTCTTCCTCCTCATCATCAAATAATGACACAGGAGCCTTGTTGGTTTTGCTGTGACTTGTTGGTTCAGGTTTGGACTGACTTCTGGGAAGGTTTGGAAAAACCTACAAATGAAAAACATATATACACGCACGTTTATATATATTTTTTATTATTATTATTTCCACATTATTCACAGTAAAGATAGAAATTCTTACTTGAGTATCTTCATCATCAGAGAAGAGGCCTCTGGTCTGGGGTTTTGGACTTGGCTTGGGAGCAGCTATACTAACATTTGAAGCAGGCCCATTCTGAAAAAGAAAGTTTGAGAATGTGACAATTAATATAGATTTATAAGTTCTACTTTACAGTTTTAATACTAATAATTGAAATTTAATAATGGAAATGAACGTACGGAAAAAGATAATGGTCAGCAGTGTGTTTGTCCTTTTTCAAAGTTTGCACTCAATTATAAGCAAACATAAGTAAATTAGATGCTCTGTCTGTATGATAAGCAAGTCTTTGTTGGAACAAAGAATTATTTTAAATGGGAGTAGTGCAAAACATCTTCACTCCCCAAATGTGAGCTACATAGCCTGAATAAACTGCCAGTTGCTGAAGTGCAGTGGAGCTTGATTTGGCCAAAACCTGCCATTTTGCAAATCAAAACAAACCAAATTAGTTTTTTGTGTGGAGCATATTGCTGCACAATGAACTATTCAGACCTCCTCAGATTTCTCAGACTCCTCGCTGGTAGAAGGCCGACGTTTTTTCAGGCCCTCACTGAGCAAGCTTTTAGTTCCAGGACCAAACATGGAGATCGCCCCAGCTGGCATCTAAACATAATCAATTTTCAAGATAGGGAGTATTAAACATACCATAAAAACACTGAAGTAGATATACAGAGTTAAATATTCAGTTAAGACAACTGTTAACCTGCATATACTGACATTTACCTTCTTTTCAGGTGGTTTATCCTGTTCTACCACAACCTCCTTCTTGGGCTGTGCTGACTGTGCTGAACTGTACTTATTACTGAATATGTCACCATCTTCATCATCTTCATCAAAGAGCTCAACAGTTTTCTTGGGTTTTGATTTGTCTTGTCCAGCTGGAGAAGGAGGGAGAGAAATGGGAGTAAGGATTCAGTCTAAACTTGAACTGTAGCACTGTAGAGGGCATTCTCATACACTCACAAGAGTCAGCTTTTTTTAGACTTTTGCCACTGAAGAAGTCGTCCTCCTCTTCATCATCAAACAGCCCTCCTCCACCAACACCAGCTCCCGTAGAAACCGGTTTTGTCTTGGGAACTGGAATTCCATTTTCCTTGCTTCCCACTGAATCAGAGTCATTCCCTGAGGTGTACAGGTTATCTGGACAAAGATTAATGATTGATTGATGTTGATGACAAGGTAAATAAAAAAAAGCTGTCATATCAGTGAATGCTGCTACCTGGGAATATTGAAACACCACCTGTTGGAATCTTCTTTCCAGGTTTGACAGCTTTTTAGAGAGCAAAATAAAAGTTATCTAACAATCTGCTAGTCTACTTTTTTCAGTTTGTCTGTAAACATCTGATCAACTGTATGTTTCCATCCTACCTGCAGTTTGAGCTGTGCTATTCAAGGTTTCATTCCCCGCTTTTGTCTCTTCAGGCACAAAAGGTTTAGGTGCCTCAGAGAAAAGATCACCCTGAACAACATAACCATAAAACAACACAACTTAGGATTTAGCTACAGTGAAAAATGTATGTAGTGTGGAATGAAACAGGAGTACTGTGAGTTATTATTTAAATGTACCTCATCATCATCGTCAAAAAGGCCTTTCCCTCCACTGAAGAGGCCACTTTTCCCTCCAAATGGGGAGAAGTCATCGTCATCCATCTTTGGCGGTTTAAACATGTCATCGCTGTCGTCTTCAGCTGCTGTTACCACACAAATAAGTTTTGAGCAACACACTAGGAACATTTGAATGCTGTGAAAATAACTAATGCTGAGTTAAGGAGGATCAGATTATACAGATGACACATGGTCCTACCCTGTGACTTGGAAGTCTTTGCTTCTTTTCTGCCTTTACTTTTCTTCTTAGATGCTAGTGCTTCCAAGACATGACATGGCAGAAAGAAAATATCCATAAACATGCACATGCAGTGATGGCACTCATCCTTGACATGCTATCGATTAAAATCTCAAATGAAAACAATGGTGGCTTGATTTTAACGACAATCAGATATGAAGAGTGGGAGGATCAAAAAAAAAAGAAGAAAAAAAAAGAAAGGAAAAATCTGTGAAATGACACAAAATGCTACCAGCTGTGACAGGAACTTACATGCACGATCTCCTTCCTGTTTGTGAGGGGGGTCACCTTTAATACGTGCTGCCAGCTCATCAGCAAAGGATGATGGGCCAGTGTTCTGAATGTGGCATTTCAAAAAAGAAGTCTATTTTTACCTGAGGCAGCAACATACCTGAAAGCTTTTGGACAGAATTTACTAATACATCTAAAGGAAATATATCTCTAAATTTATAAACAGGCGTACCTTCGTGTCATCTTCATCATCATCCTTGTCCGATTCTCCGAATATGTCAGAATCCTCATCTTCCTCATCCTCCTCCTCATCCTCATCACTCAACATGGATGACTTCTAGAGAAGTAACAGCGAGGAATTTTAACTTAGAATTGTTTTCTTAAATATAATGTTTGATGTAATGACATCCAGTTTACCTTCTTAAAATTACTGTGACCTTCATCTTCCTCTGGATTAAAATCCTCATCTGAGTGCTGTAAAAGAAAAAAATAATAATAAATTGAGGTTTTCAATTTTACTAGACTAAAAAACTTGACAGATACTGTAAAAAAAAAATACAAATCTTACAACTGTCTCTTTGCCATCTTCACTCTCGACCACACTGTCTCTATCACTGTCAACTGACATTTCTGCAGAGAGAGTAAGACACAGACACATTGAGATAAATAAACGCTAAATTGTGTGAGTAGCGTTTATTGAGAACCTTTACAAGAACCTGAAGGTTGAGAAGGTTTACAAGAACCTAAGAACACTGCAAAAAGTACACTACCATCACTTGAGAGGTCACCAAGTCCAACATCGTCCTGTTCCAAGAAAGCCTGGGAACCGATCAGATACGGAAGTGGTCTGTCCACATAAAGATCCTGAATGGCAACAGCGACAAGATTTTTAAAGACGTATAATCACAAGCATTTTTGCTTGTTTATCATGATTAACTGCAAGATACCTATGTGCTAACCTTGGGCTCTAAGATGGCCTCCACTCTGTCAGTGACCTCCTCGTCCTCTGAATCGGAGTTTCCTGCTTTGATGTCTAGCTGCTCAAAGGCTGACTCCAGAACTCGCAGACCATAATTTACGGCTTCCTGCATCTTAGGTATCAACTCTGCCTCTTTCTGCTCTCGAGTCTTCTCCTTAGGGCAAACATTCATATGTCATATGCATGATTTAGTTACAAACTGGTTGGTGTCAATGTTTTCTACGCCAGCAAATGTTAAGAGCAGGAAAAAATAATATTCTACATACCTGTTCAGGCTGCTTCTCCAAAGCATCAGCCTTTGGTAGAGTTTCTTCAACTTCTTCGTCATATACTCTCTGCAATAGGACACAGGACACAAGGGAGATGTTATTGTTACCCAGAAGGTAACAAATGTTCACAACAAGATGTCCTTAAGCCTGGTTTATACCCGCTGCAGAACGTCTAGTGCAGGGTTGGGGGCACCAGAAATGAAGTCATCAATGCTGGTGCATTGGGTGTAAGAGATCCCATGTGTGTCACAGTGGCATACCACGCACTTCTGAATTTTTCTAACGATGCATGAATTAAGACCAGAGAGATGATTACATGGTTCTGGAGTCCTGGAGAGGAGTTTTTATGGAGCAATTAACAAGTGAACGCTGAGATTCAGAGACTTTACACATCTATGACACATCCATTTTCCTACTTTAATCTAGCTTATAAAATATATGAGGTATGAAAACAAAACTCTACTGTGCAAATAAGAGAAGGTTGGAATAGGCAGATCTAGTTATCTTCCAGATTATCCAAACTAGTTTCTTTGTACATTACCTTGAAAAATGGAGAATACTGATAAAAGTAACATGCCAACCATCAATGTCTTTGCGGGTGCTCCTAGAGCTCTACACTGCAGCGTCTCACACATATATGAACAAGGCTTAAGTTGAATCATCACTGTTGTTACTATAGAAAGCAAAAACAACATACGTAAAATATCATAAACATTACGTTTTCTATAAACTGTGTGTTGGAGAGCATGAGAAAGTCATTAAAGACAGAGTGCAGACAGCTGTCTGTGGCCTTGGTGTCACGGATGAGACAATCCAACTGCTTTTCAATCTCATGAGTCTTTGACAGCATTCTGTGGGAGAAGTCTTGAAGGAACAGGAAGAGCTGTGAATGAGGGAGAAACGGTTAGTGAAACAGCAACTGTTGCAGAGTTACTTTCATCACACCAAAGCAGAACACATTTCGCAATCTCTTCACCTTCTAAAGGAATAATACAGTGCTTTACAGATCATGCAAGCAAAGATAATGATGATCAATTTCTGTTTGCACTGGCTTATATCAAAGCTGGGAAAGCCAATTCCACTCACCCCTGAGTCAGCTGCCAAAGACCAGTTGGCATTGCTCTGTCGCACTTCTTCAAGAGTCCAGGGTCTCTCCCATATCTGAGCATCTTTTTCTAAGTGTTCACTCTGGCTTGGGCCATTTGCAATTCCCTCTGGCAAACCACTCATCTGTAATAAGACCATTTGCTGTTATTAAAAGTGTGTAAAATTTAGGGGAAGTTACTTTTATCTGACAGAAATTAAAGATGAAATAGTTATACTTGATTTGTGTACAATCACCTGATTTTGTGAAGTGCTGTTTTTCTTTTACCCCAGAATTTTACATTTCATTTTTGTTTTTAATCAGAAACCAGGTTAGTTCTATGGACCACCATGATTTTACAATTGTCCACAAAAGGACAAACTACACAGATTTAAGTTTTGAAGCTAATTGACAGCTACATACTGAAGGTTCAACAATACACTTGGAAGGGAAGAATGAAGTGAGGGATTATCAGCTCCAACATGCAAAATTTTACACACTGTACCATAAACTGTTCAAAGGGGCCGGCCAAATCATAAAAAGAAAATACTTAAACAAAGACTCTTTAAGCTGACTTATTTGCTTTAACTTTGCACTTCTGAACCAGTTTCTGCCCAAGGGATAGAGCTGAATGCAAAAAGGCCTAAAGCATAAAAAATTGTGATGATGTCTCCTAAAAACAAGATAAAACACTTGTATGACAAATGTATTCTGTGAATAGAAAAATCAGCAAAGATGCCTCCCTCAGAGGAACAACCTGTATGAAGTAAGAACTACTGCCCTCTCTCTATTCAGTGGTTTAAAGAGCATTCACCCTAGTGTTTTTGGAGTGTGCAAACAGTGGCAAATCGAGCCCACCCCTGCTGTTTTTGTAATGTGACAAGTTTTCATGTTGAAGTAGTGCAATAGTAAGCCATGAAGACATTCTTGCACACTGTGCAATAGATGTGCACACTGAGCAAAATTCTAGTTGCTGCTAGATTCTACATCAGCATGGAAGCCATGTGGTCTGAGAACATATGCTACCAATGCAAACATTCAAAGCCTGTTACACCGACTCTGTCTGGATGTTGTATTATTATTACAGTGATACACTGTGAGTAGACTGCACTTTATGTTGCCCTTGCTGTCCTGTGTGTACACTTTATTTTCTATTGACCTCACTGTGTTTTATGCAGCATCTTAGTCCCTGGACAAATGTAGTTTTTTCACTGTGTACTGTTTAAACAGTTGAAATAAAAATAAATCCTACTTGACTCGACATTTTCTATAAAATGTCAAACAAACCAGAAAATGTTCAAATTTAACAAGCTGAAATCAAGATTTCTTTCAGTACCATGTAGAGCTGCAACTGGTGATTATTTTCATAATCTATTAAATCGAGTAATGGTTTGGTCCATAAAAAGTCAGAAAATGTTGAAGAATGTTGATTGGTGTTTTCCCAAGCTCGAAATGATGATGTTCTTAGATGTCTTGTTTTGTTGACAAACCATATTTTTTGAGTTTTAATGATTTCAATTAAATTAGAAGATATTCATATTTAAGGAACTGAAAATCTGAGAACTTGTTTTAGTTATTTAAAAAAAAAAACCTCTAAAACTAAATAATTAATTACTTTATGAAATCAATTAATAATCGATTAATCGAAACATCATTGCGGCTCTAGTACCACGGTTCTCGAACTGTGGAACATTTACCACCAGCGGTAGGGGAATTCCTATGGTGGTATTTAATCACCATGGAGATGAGGAACTTTGTTCTCACTTCATCTTAACCTACTTTGCTAAACCAGTGTCTGAAGTATATGCGAGGAAGAGGAGAATGACGAGAGAGCAAATGAGGGAACTGACTTAGCTCAGCCAGTTTACAACCCTGCATTTAATGTTGGCAATAACGGTGTTACATCCAGAGCACAAAAATTTCTCAGGTAGTACTTCGCATAAAAAGTTCGAGAAATACTGCAGAAGTAGTCTCCTTCACAGTCTGGTTTTAAAAGCACTGAGAGGAAAAAAGTGGGGTACATACAGTATGTCTTTATGTTGGTGGCAAAATTCATATAATAAGATCGTAAACATTCACAAAGAAAGATACAACACTCCCTTGCGGCATATTAAAAAATACATCACAAGGGCTGTATGTTGGTGAGTAACTCACACGAAATATATAATATATTAATGTTTATCTCCATTCACAGTTATAACGATAACAGAAATCCACAACATTAACTTATTTTAAGTGCTTTTCATTGCGATAATACCGTACTTACAATATCAATGCATTTCAGTCAGATGTTGGATCGTGGATTTTTCTCTAAATTTTAATTGAATATAACCATTTTAACTAATGTAGTTATTTACTGTCACACTTACAAGCCAACTGTGACCGTGGCGTTACAAATTAGAGTAAGATAACTTGTGTCTGTCTATGTGAATTTGGTTTGATGCTATTTACCTCCTGGTTTTCACCTTTAAATAAGACTTTTCACCTCTTAAGAAGAAAAAGCGAGGATGGTTTGGCTAGCAGCTAGCCCAACTTAGCTAGCCAACACTAGCGTTCGCTCCAGCTGCCCCGTTTTAACGCGGGGTAGAATCACATCCGCGCGAATGAAAACACTCTTGTGCTCACCTTCAATCCGCTGATGTCCACGACGGTCAACTGTGCTCGTAAGCAGTGTGAAAGAAAATAAGATCGATTATGCTAAATCTGGCCGTTCCCTCATTGGTCTTCTGACAGGTCAGCCATGTTCTATCTGCAGACAGTCACCTGACTATCGTTGCCCAGCAACCCAGCGAAATCGGGGCGGGGTGGAACAAACCAATGAAGAAAAATAAGAAAAAGAGAGGACTTTGTTTAATAACCCGACCTCGTCTTTGAGGTGAACAAATCATCAATTCTTTCACACCTAATTGCTCACTGATTTGTTCATGTTCATTAAAAGGAAAAAAAGAAGAGAACCTGCAACTAACGATTAATTTCAAGTTCCCAAAACTGGAAATTATGCTCTCAAAAGTCTTGTTTTGTACACAGACTAAAATGATTCAGTTCATTTGTTATATGGATAGAAGAAACCCAGAAAATAATCATATATAAGAAACTAAAAATCTGATCTTAACCAATTATCAAAATAGCTGACGATTCATTTAGTAATGATTAATTGTTGAAGCCCTAGTAAAAACATCTTGATACATATGACATAATTCATTTAAAGTTTAAATTACTTTAATTAAAAAGTCCCAGGTGGGCCATGGATGTAGTGGGAGCATACTGACAAGGAATTCATCAATGAGTGATACAAAAACTAAAGAAGTTTTAAACCATATCCAGTTTTTGGTTTAGGCTCCAAATCATAAATACCACTTTGACTCCCATAACCTTTGTTTTTATGCCGGTGTGATTCACATTTAATATATTCAGAGCTGTGTGGTTCTAATATTGAAATCAGACTTTAAGACTCTATTAATTTGTGTCCCTAGATCACACAACCCCTACATGCAAGACTTGGTCACATTGGAATTCATGCGTTTGTTTTTTGCCTAAAGATGTGTGTTGTTATCGACCTGCATTGGCAGCACAACAACAGACAACAATGGAGATTGATGCATACATGTGTGCAAAGTACTGAATCACAATTGCACAATATGGCTGACAATGTAAACAGCCTTAGAGTTACAATTATAACTAGTTGCCATGTATTTTTTTTTTTAAAAAAGCAGTGAACTCACTTGACACTATATAGTAGTGTATAGTGTATAATGAAGAAAGTGACATCAAAAAGTCTTGACTGAACAATATAGAAACTTTAATCACATTCACAACTGTGTTAACATTTTATATTTATGATTTACCCAATGTGGAAGCCTTGTCTGTGTATATTAGTCATACATTTCAGACAGAATTTAGTTAAATGTAAATAAAGTTTATTTTCTGTATTTCACAAGAGCTATAAAAATATTTTATTAACAGAAAAGACACACGGAAACATAAGAGTAAATCTTACAAAAAACATGCAACAAATTGTGTGCAAGAAGAAGTGACAATTTAAAGGCCCTTTTCAGTGAAAATTTTAAACCAATGAATCTGCAGGGAATGAAGAGACAAAAAAAACCATTAATGTTATTAGAACTGCATCATCTATTTCTTTCCTGCTATGACCAGTTCACTGTGAAAAAGGCCAACTTCAGTTTATAATTACTGTAGGGACAGAAAACAGTAATAGTTAAGTACAGTATTGACTAGCTGCCGCTTTTACACTGACAAAGTAGATTTAATGCAAAACCAAAAAAGTTTTGAATATTACATAAATAACCAACTCTAGACAGAAATTATTTATGTTGATATTTATGCCACATACCCTGCCAAATTAGAAACACCATTAAGGATCAAGGGAGCATCTATGAAATATTCTACCTTACTGGAAGAAAAAAAAAATCCAGCTAAGGCTGCAGCACAATACCACCACATGTATGGTACATTATGTATATTAATAAACATCTTTTTAAAAGCAAAAGACCTCATAATGAACCTTTACTGAAAAGTCCAGTGTGTAGCATTTAGAGGGTTTCTAGGAAAGATTTAAACATACCACCCATAAGTATGTTTGTATAAGATGTTTGCATCTAAACACGTTAAAAAAATAAAATCTTTAGGTGTTCGTAGCCTGAGGATAAGTTCTTAATATGTACTTTAGACAAAGGCCTTTGTTTTGTGAGGGGTTACTGTCTTCTAACTCCATGTTTACATGTTCCATGTCTACAGCAGTCCGAAGCAGAAGCAAAATATGCAAACAAAAAGCAACATCCCCCTTTGTAAGGGCCACCGCAGTTTCCTGATGTGGTCAGCAAAAAAAGGAGGGGTGAGTGGAGGAGCCCTCCATTTGTTGCATTTTGCAGTCTCACCATTAGATGTCACTAATTCTTACACACTGGAGCTTTAATCTTCTTCTACAACAGTTGCCTCTCGTATCATTTCTGTTTTCCCTTGGATTTTGTCCTCTCCATCATCATTATCCGTATCTCCATCATCTTGGCTACTGAGGTTGTCAATAATCATACAGCTGGCCCTAAGAGATGAAAATATAGCATACCAAATGAGAATCATAAATCTGCAAATCATTTTTTAAATTGAGACTTTTCAGAAACAGAACTGGCATTTAGAGACTACTGTTATAACCTTAGCCAAAACTGTAAAAATAAATAAATAAATAAAGTTGTTTCTGTGTATGAGAGAGTGAGTGACAGAGATTTACGTACATAGAGACGCTTGGTCCTCTGAAGCAGATTCTGCCACTTGATGTCGATTCTAGCTACTAGATCCTTTACCTGGAGAAATTCAGAAAAAGGAGAGGGTAAAAGCAAGTATATGTAGGAGTTAACATGGTTTTACTTTAAATGAGCAGGGAAACTACTTACAAAGACTTTTAGTAAAGGTTTTGGTTTTACTTTGGAGTTTTGTGAAAAAGCAATAAAATGTTTGAGTGTAAACCAAATGACCTCCAACTGCAATTAAAGACCAATTTTGTCAAGTGTGTGGACAACCTACTGATGATAATCCTGAATTAGAAGACTAACATTCCCAAAACCAAAGACACAGTCACAGATTATTGATATGCTGTCACTGATGTTCTTAAACTTAATCACCAGGTTTGATTTTCAAAGCTTCACTTCCTTCCTTTAGGACACTACAACATTTTGATTAAACTAAAGAGACAACATCTAAACCAACAGCACAACACACAAACATGAAACATACTCACCTTGCTCCGGTACAGACATTTCTCACTCTCTCTGATGTCACACTTAACATGTGTATCCAGCTCAGAGCACAGATGCACCAGCTCCTCCTGAGAGACAGATTTTTTTTTAAAATAGAAATGCACTACTATTAACACACTCAGTTCCCCCAGAACAAGAAACAAGACCATAAGAACAGAAGGAAATTTAGGACAAATCATACCTTCTGCTGGGCTGGAAAAGACTGAAAGTTGGAAGCCTCATTTGTCAAGGTCAGAAGACTATAGCAGAGGTAGTAGGACTGAAACACAGTAAAATTCACAAAAACTGTGAATGCAAAGCTTCCTTTTTTACATTTACAGACAAATCTAAAATTAAATTCCATTTAGAATATTGTAGCTTAAGGTTTTGACTTTAAGGTTTTGACTTTGCTCACCTGTTGATCTCGATTAGCTATTTCCTCATCTTTAACTGTCTGACTCCAGCTGGAAGAGCTAAGCATTCCTCGTAGAATGGTGGAAGGTTGCATAGCGGGCAAATATTGCCTGAGCATAGAGAGCTACAAACCACAAACATTAAATTTCAACACTTCTCCAATGATTTGAAAAATACTATATAAAATACAAGTAATTCCACATATTTCTAGGGATATTTATGAGATTCTCAATATAAACATATAGAATATTTAGATAAGATTTTTGGGGGCCTGGTAGACTTCTGATTTCCATTTCTAGTTTGACCAATTAGATTTGAGCATTTTTTTGCCTGCAGATTGAAAAAAACCTTGGTGAGGCAGAAGACATTTACCAGAAAGGAAATATGAAAAATAATAATTATTTGCAGCCCTACTGAAGCCATATGTAGACATTAATAGAATTAATTGAAATTAGTCAAAACTTCACAAATTTGAAAAGCTTTGTATCTCAAGTCTCAATACAAATATTGAAACCAAATTAGATTTGAGCATTTTTTTGCCTGCAGATTGAAAAAAACCTTGGTGAGGCAGAAGACATTTACCAGAAAGGAAATATGAAAAATAATAATTATTTGCAGCCCTACTGAAGCCATATGTAGACATTAATAGAATTAATTGAAATTAGTCAAAACTTCACAAATTTGAAAAGCTTTGTATCTCAAGTCTCAATACAAACATTGAAACCAGTAACCTCTAAAAAAAAAAAAAAAAAAAGGCTAACTTGTTGCCAAACCAAAAAAGCCTACAGGGTCCAAGACCGACTGAAAAGGTTACCGGAAACTCTTCTTGTGTAGGTCTGTAAGTGCTTTTTCCATTCAGCAGCTTAGAAATCATAGATAGACTCAGATGTTGGCGCAGCTGCCTGTACAAATAAATAATACAGATGCAATAAATAAAGACAGTTGAGAAAGCAATGGACAGAGAAGAGTAGGAAAAACTGACATACTTTCCACGTTTGTTGTCAGGCAGCTGCTGAACTAGGAGACACATATTGTGGTGGTCATCGGTGACATCAGTCAGGGCCAGACAGATTCTGGGCAGCTAAAAAGATTTTATACAGTCATTATCTAGTTGAACAATTTGCAAGAGGCAACAGCATGTAAAGTAGATTTTAATCATGAATAATACAGTGAATACAATAGCATAAACACACACTAATGGTTATATAAATGCATTCACCATAGACTCCCAGTCCCTAAAGTTGTTGACGATTTTATACTGAAGAGGGAAGAGCTCCACACTGGACTGGAGGATGAGACGAGTGTCAAGGCTCACTCTTCCCAACAGAGAGAGCAGTAAGAGCAGCTCATTGTCACTGTATGCTCGTGGACACAGGCCCATACAGAAAGACAGATACTGCAGACAAGGAAATCAGGTGAGGAATAATGTGAATGGTGAAATTTTCTTCTTTTTGCCAAACTCTTACATTCAGTCAAAAGATCTAATCATTTTCCTTTGGGTCTCACCTTCAAGATGGTGCTGAAGTTGTGTTCAGGAATAGTGTTCCATTCTTCTTTATGGGAAGCACTTTCACTTTTGATCAGGACATCCTCCCTGCCAAGACAGAAAGAAATTCAACCGCATGAAATTAAACACACAGTATCATACAGTAAACTAATTAGGAAAAAAATAAATAAATAAATAAATCAATGTGCACTGCAAAAATCTAACTTTCTAACTTTATTATTTAGAAAACAGGTACATTATGTAATAATAATTTTATTATATTATTTTTATTGTTGAATAATTTCAGCAATATGTTTAAACAAAGGGAATGAAACTTTATAACAATGCTACTTACAGCAAATCTCCTTCTGTGAATTGAGGCTGCAGATTTTCACATGGGAAGAGTGAAACAAATGGAACTCCCATGTTCATCAGGACCAATGTCACATCAGCCAAACTAGGGACCCACACTTTAAACTGCTGGCTTTCACTTTCCACTGAACACAGGAAAAGAATATATAAAAATGTCAACAACTTGTAGTGCAGAAATATCAAAAGCATACAGAGGATACGGACCTATCTGACGAGCAGCACTGGAGGCGATGTCACAGAGGACCTGGAGTATCTTTTCTGATATTAGCCTCTCAGTATGAACCGACATCATCTGACAACATAAGTAATGAGTTAAACTGCTCAAATATTTAGACAAGGATCACTTCTAGTACTTTAATACAGGTGTATGGTGCCTACCTTGAAGAGGAAACGGCTAATTTGAGTTGGACAAGGCGATTGACAGTTGTAAGCTTCTTGAAACAACCCCATGGTCACATGTGATCTCAGCTGAGCTGGACTGGACCTGGTAGATAGAAAGGGGATGGAAGTGAAGGAAGAATGAAAACAAACATGCTGGACTGATGGAGTTCATAACACATGGATCGCTCTCTTGTGTGGAGGACAAAATGAAAATATAGTTGAGGATAGTTAACGGTCCATGTCCATGATGTCATTGTAATTTAGCCCATCATAATATAATTTACTACACAAACATGTTACATAATTAACCAATTTTTTTTACACTTCACAAAATAACATAAGAGATCTCTAATGTGGTGTTTTGGCAATGCTATTTAACTTTGTTTTTACCAACCATGTGGACAGGCAAGTTTTGTTTTTTTGTTTTTTTTTTTGTTTTTTGCAGCAGCAGCAGCTGTGAACATAGCCATGAGTGGCATACAATGCAGTATCTCTATCAGTCTTTCATTTTTTGCAAAGCCACTACTGGCACAGAATAGATTAATTTTGTAGGAAAAACTGGGGGACATTAGATAGCACATATGAAATTGATCGCATTTTGTCATGGCTCTGTTCAGCTCATGTAAATGTGTGACAGTTAACCAGCATGTACCCTGAAACTGAGGAAGCTTAAAGGAGCTCATAGTTCCTTTGACTATTTTAGAACTCTGATTTTCCCACTGTGATCTGTCAAAATGACTGCAATGAGCACATTAGTTTAGTTAGTTAGTTAGTTAATTAGTTTCCCAAATACAAACATGTTGGTTGGTAGTTTATGGTAGCTTTTTTTTGGCTAATCCTAGACAACAGCTCAGAGGGTCACCACAATGATTAAGTATAGTACTCATATAAAATGTAGTCTTCTAATGATGGGATAAAGTTTGTTACTCTAAACCTTTACAGTACAGACAGCTCACCAAAGAAGAGTTTTCTGTGCTGTCCCCTGTGGTGTGACCATGTATTGTCTCAGCTGCAATGTGTCCTGGTTGAATATCCGACCAAAGTTCTCCAGGTTGAACACTGTTTCTCCTGGAGGCACTTCTCTGAGTCCATCTGACATCAACGTATAGCGCTGCAAAAATCCCCTGATTAAAAAGGGACAAAGAAAAAACAGAAATGCTGATTTCAATTAACTGCTCTGCAAGGACTGATGGGGTACAATGTGTCAATGTTTTCCTAAATCCCATACTGTTGTTCAGTGGTGATAGCCTCCTCTTGTTCCTCCTGGTCCTCCTCATATTCGGCTATTCTCAACAGGTCCTCTTTGACCATTGACAGAAGCTGCTCCTCATTCTTTTTAGTTCTGATAGAAAAAAGAGAATGTGGACAAATTGAACTATTCCTGTAAACAGCGACTAAAAATCATATTAAAAAGTTAAAGAGAGTAAACTTTTCTGATTTATACTTCTTATTGGTGTTGATTTCCTTCAGCAGCTGATCAAGGTTGTTTTTGTAGAGACCTGGCTTTGTAGAGGAAGACAATAGCTGTAGAGGGAAACACAAAGGGTGACACTTCATACAAATTGATACACTTCATACAAGATTTTTCTGGTGTTTTATCCAAGCAAGTTGATAAATGCAAATTCATAACATAATTAAATAAAAAAGACAGCATTTGGAACTTACAGTTTTTAACTGCCTGCTGTGATTTCCAGGTGTACTAGGCTCTGAAAAGGCTTCCTTCTCTGGTGTATCTGGAGGCTTTGCAGCAGACTCCATCATTTCCTGCAAGGAAAGCAGCTGCTCTTCTTCACTGCTCTGAGAGCTCTGGGTTAAATCCATATCTAATGCAAAGCTCAAGTCTAGGTCAAGTTCAATATCTACAGAACTTTTTTCATTTGGCTTTTTTCCATCCCTTTCACCTGCCTGCTTCTTCAGTTCTGGAGACTGAAAAGTCTCTTTAGAGGCAGCAGTGTCAGTCATAACAGTCAGACTGTCAGCAACGCAAGTCGTGCGTCGTGTGCGTTTCCTTTCAGATTTAACACTCCTGCCCTTAAGTTGCCTACCCGAAGAAGTGATGGGACTGTTTTTGAGTTCCCTGTCTTCAGAGCAAGAGGGCATGTTTTCAAGTGGTATCCGCTCTAAAGTTACAGAAGGCAATTTTAATTTTAATTTACCTACTGAATATGAGACTTTGGTGTCTTCTGCATTAGTGTTACCCCTTACTGTGGAGTTCTGAGTTCTGCCACGTGAGGATCCAGTAACTAAAGTGCTAGATCTAACTGAAGTAGTGGATGAACAGCTTTTCTCTGGCATGGGAGATTTAGTGGTTGTTCCATCTCTCTTAGGTTTTGCAGTCTCATGTGCACGGCTGACTAAATAAGAAATGGGATCAGGGGTGAAGAGATCATCTGTGTAATTAGGCATCACATCAGGTCTTCGTGGGCGGGCAGTTTTATTCTGTTCAACCTGAGAACCTGAATTTAGCTTTGAGAGTGATTTGGGAGCAATGCCCATCTCGGTCCCTGGCGTCTTCATTGGTAAACCTGAGGTTCTCTTTGTGTGGGGTGAACTACTAGTATTCTTGGGGGAGAATAAAGTGCTACATTTATTCTTTTTAACAGTTTCCTCTTCTGTTTTGTTCAAACTTTCTTCAGCAGGCTTTTGTGATGACCTGATCTTTACAATATGATCCTTGCAGGAAGTTATATATGCCTGCCTTATGAATTCTTTGGTTGACACTGATGCACAGGATGACTGGGTGGGCTTGAATGTGGATGACGATTCCAGATGGGATGACTGACTACATGTTGGCTCTGTGTCTAGGTGACTATCTGTGGTTTCATGCTGCAGTTTCAAGTCCAAAGAATACTTCAGTGGAGGCATGACTGAGTTGTCCTCAGACTCCCTTCGCCTCTTCAGTGATGAGCAATTCAAGTCCATTCCTGGAAAAAGAAAATATGGTTTATTTTACCAATCATGTAAGTCGCATCTAAAAATGATGTGTAAATTTCAAAATATTACCTGGTATTGACTTTTCACTTGAAGGTGTCCATTTACATTGCTGCTCCTAAAATAAAAGTGTTTCGTTCAGGAACTTTTACTAGCAATCCATGTTAACACATTATAAAATAAATCCTGGAATATGCATTTTAACCCTAAGACTGACCCATCAACTAGCTGTAGCTCAAAGCCACTCCTAACTGCTAAGAACAGATATCCATAAGCTCAACACAGCAATACAATACTTGAACCAACAATAGTTCAGCCCTTATATTTCTGAAACCGCGATCACAGACAGCATCTTTGTTGGTGGAATAAGTGCATCACTCTTTCTGAACAGTTAACAACAAATTCTACCTTGTAAGGTCGTGCAGGGCTGTGCATGACAGACACACCAACATCACTTTTTCTGTCCGAAGACCAACATGGAAGGCAATCGCCATTTCGAGAACTTTGGGGCTCACAGTCTGAGTTTTGCTGTGGATAAACTCCTTGAGCTGCTCTGGTGTTAAGTGGTGGGCTCACATGAGGCCTGTGCAGCTGGGAAGTAATTTTGAAACTCCTCAAGTCACTGGGTTGAGCCTACAAGATTAAAAAGTAAAAGCCAGAAGTCAGTGATATATGCTGTAAAACAGTTCAAAAACTAGCCACTTTTAAAAGGCTTTAGTTCTGGCCACAGCAAAAAATAGAGAATACTACCTTACTTGAGTCTTGATTTTTTGTAGTTACATTCTTACTTCCTGAAGAAGACAACGTGACCTTGGGTTTGGTTACTTGATCTCTTCTGCTGTTGAAAGATGGGGTATAGTTGCTTACATCCCTCATGAACTGAGGGGAGATGTGACGAAAGTTACTGGGAGGCAGGGACTGTTGCCCATTTGCTGAGGCATGAATGTTAAACTGGTTGAATGAAGCATTATATGATGAGTAAAACAGCCTTGGGTGTTGACCAGAGTGCTGTAATGGACAAAGTCTTTCCCTTGAACTGTGATTAGACCGAAGTGTTGAGGTTCCGACGTTAGCTTGGCTGCTCATTAAAATTGGTCTTAGGGAAACTCGAGGGTGCAAACAAAGATCTGATTCCTTTCTGTGGCACAGCTCAGGGCTTTGAAGTGGCAACTTTCTCCTGGGTGGTGGATGATACAGCTCATTTGGGATCTGGGGCGGCCTCATTGGAGTCTCCTGGTGTAGGGAATGAGGCTGAAGAGCAAGGATTTTTCCTAAAACAGAGGAGCGATGTGACAAAATGGAATACAGAAGTTTTTCTTATTGGCAAAAACAAAATATCTTTGGGTTATATGCAGTCACTACAAATGAATACTTATGATCGACTGCAGACAGCCAATAAATAGCAGACAGGAAAAAAAACAGCAATGAAAAGTGGCACTGTATGCAAATTGAGCCACAGGCAGGAAAAGTGATGCTCTTGGTGAATTTAAGAAAATAATAAAAACAATATAGGGCTGCTTCTAAAGGATGACCTGGCTTGTACATGATGATAATGATGGTTGATTATTGTATCTTCAAAAACATTTGTAGAATTATGCACTTCACAGCAGGGCATGCTCCTGGGGAGCACGCCATCTGTGGAGGTCCACAATGCAGTGCCTTGTGCACTGCAGAGGCTTAATGCAGTATCCCACACAGCTGAAGGGGATAGGAAATGTAACTGTGCATGTTTGTAGTAGGTTGTAAGGACACATTTTGATTCACATCTATCTTTGTGAGGACTTTTTAACTTGTAAGGATATTTTGGATTTTTGAGAGAGACTGTGATTTAGGATTAGCAATAGAATTGGGTTTGGTTGCTGTTATATCAAGGGTTAAGACAAGTCATTAAATCAACTAAGGTCTCAGTAAGAAGATACTTCTCAGCATTAAAAATTGATTTTAAGCAAAAACATGAAAAGTCCTAGACCAGGCAACAGTTCACTACACAACTGTTGAAAATAAAGTATTATGTATCTGGCTAAGCCATAATGTCCCAATCTTAGTCTAGTTAGGACAAGGTCTTTCTTTCTCTTTAACATCAGTGAAAGCCATTTATTTCTAACAGATGGTTGCAGAGAGTGATAAAGCCAACCCTCTGTCCCATCACCCACTGAACCCACCTTCCATTGTCTCACCACTTTTCCATACAGACTGTAGCACATCCGTTCTTTCCTAGACACTCCTTTAGATCTACCATTTCCCTGGCTAGTGCTTCTTAAGCCAGTGTATCAGACATTTCATTTCCTTCAACTCCTTAATGTCCAGGAACCCACAGAAATATTATATCTCAAACCTGTATAGGCAACATAAGATTTCAATATTTTCAACCTTTCAGGTAGCTCTCAGTCTCAGTCAAGGTTGATGACCCCAATTTCAAGCTTTTAACTAGAGCATGTTTATAAATGTTTAAAATAAAAATTTGAGAATGCAGGGCCAATGGAATACTCATGGTGTTGCCTTTGAGGTATGCAATAACTCCTGCTTTGATCTTTCTAATAATTTCTATTAAAATATTGTTTAATCAAGAAACTATTGTTTTCCTAATTTCTTCCATCATTCCTTGGTTGCTATATCCTCCTTAAATTTCATATCATACATCGAAACGTTGCATTCAGGACATTTTTATACTTTTTGAAACATTTTAACTTTTTCTGTAACGGGAATTGGCAGATCATATCAAAGTAGATGTGTTGTTTCCTGCTAGAATCTTGTCCCACAGTTTTGGAAAAAAAGTGATGTAGTGTACAGCTAAACATGCAGTTCAACGATGAAAGGTACAGACAGACAGACAAACTAACAGTGGTGAAAACAACCTCCTTGAAGAGGTAATTAAATAAGCGGCATGGCATGGCACTACTATAATGCACAATGGCATAATTTTTTGAACTCCTGCACTCACACTCACTTAATCTTTGCACATGAGAGATCATGAAGACTGAACAACTTGAGAGAAAAAGTGATACACCTCACACCACACTTGTCAGTCTGTATAATGGCATTTCTGGTCTTTCTAGAAGTTTAACTTTGCAACTTCACGCTAGGTCAAAGCACAGTCAAGGACAATCGAGCAGAGAAAATGTGCAAGTGAGCCCTTATTGGAAGGAAATGCAACATTTTGTCCAAGTCCAAAAGTAATTTACGTACTTATCACTGCTCACTCACTGTGTGAAAACAGCATCCTAATCATCCTGTCCTTGGACAGAGATCCAGCAGCAAGACATTTCAGTCACAGCAATACAGCAATTGTTAAACAAAATATATTTACATTACAGTACCAAAGACTAACCATGTAGTCTGTCAAGACATGTGCATGTCTTGACATGCATTTAAAACATGTAGGATTTCAAGCATGATTAAATAAAACTATAAAATGGAGAACACTATCAACAACAAATATCAGAAAACGCTGAAAAGTGATCAGTTTCGAAAACCTCAGTATGATGACATTCTCAAATATCTTTTGTTCACAAACCAAATTATTCAGTGTTGATTTCTTTGTTATATGAAGCAAAGGAAACACATATAATCACATTTAAAAAGCTGAAAATCAAAGCTTGTTTAAATTATAAAAGACACTGAACCCAATTAATTGATGATCAAAATAATTCATTCTTCACTGCAGCTCTACTTCAAACAATTATTCAACAGTCTTTTGCATTATGAATGCTGTGAGGTTGGGGACCCCAGAAACAGACTATTAGGTTAGTTGTCCCACCAGAGCCCAACTTTTCTGTCAGTTTCAGCTCTGACACTCATGCAAATGGGTGTCTGTGCACTTACTGCAGGTGAAAATTGGTTAAAGTAGGCAAAATTGTTCAAATGACACTGTCATGATTCAAAACATAAACAGTCAAAGCAGAAGAGACCCACCTTTACTCCCCAAGTGCACGTGTTCTGCAAGCATCCTGCAAGAGAACAAGAACCAATATTATTATCACCAAGCCATGACAAATGTAATAAGACTTAAAGCAATGCTCACAGTCACAATTTACATTAATCGGCTGAAGTTTTATGATGACTCCATAAGAGTGAACCTAAGTGTGTACACTTCTTACACCACTCTCGTTAACTCCATGCAGTGCCAATCATCTCACTAAATGGTGTAATGTGAGTATATCACAAGGAATCGTGGCAGCAGACAGAAGACGGGAGTTATATTATAAAAGAAAAAGAGGATTTGGTTTATTTCAAGTCTAAAAAGAAAAGAAAAGAAAAGAAAAGAAAAGATTAACAATTTAAGCTAACGGTGCCTGGGCCTAGGTCTTTAACAAAAAGTTTTAGGAGTAATAGGAACAATCAGAATAGGGTTGGAAAGATCTTAGTTATTTGCACTCTTTGACCTCAGTCCAAAGGTCCAAATGGAAGTATGCCAATGTATGATCTTGATGGTTCCAGAGGTAAATCAAAGGCCAAAAATCCAAACAGTGATGGAATGCCCAATCCACGACGTCCACCGAGATCCAGGAAAGTCTGTGCCTTGGTCCAATGCAGTTGTGCTCCTTCAAGGAAATCCTCCCCTTTGGCTATCTTAGTGTCCTCCAGGGAATCTGCAAGGCTGTAGAGAAATCCTTGGAGGAAAGCACTGTTTCTGAGCTTAAGCTCCAACAGCCCTAAGATCCGAATGTCCCTGCGATGCGGTGTGAGCAGGTGGAGCAGGGAGGACAAACTGAAGTCTCAGTAGAACTTCATTGTGAATCGTGTGAAGCATCTGCCGGTGTCAGAGCCTGGTCCGCATTGCCGGCAGTAAGTCGGATCCTTTCCCGGTGAGGGTTGGACTTCGCCAGGGCTGCACTTTGTCACCGATCCTGTTCATAACTTTTATGGACAGGATTTCTAGACGCAGCCAGGGCGTTGAATTCGAATTCCAATTCGGTGGGCTCAGGATTGGGTCTCTGGTTTTGGCAGACAATGCGGTCCTGTTTGCTTCATGGGGTCGTGATCTTCAGCTCTCACTGGAGCGGTTCGCAACCGGATGTGAAGCGGCCGGGATGAGAATCAGCACCTCCAAATCCGAGACCATGGTCTTGAGCCGGAAAAGGGTAGAGTACCCTATCCGGGTTGGGGATGAGATCCTTCCTCAAGTGGAGGAGTTTAAGTTTCTCGGGGTCTTGTTCACGAGTGAGGGAAGAATGGAGCGGGAGATCGACAGGCGGATTGGTGCGGCATCCGCAGTAATGCAGGCTCTGCATCGGTCTGTCGTGGTGAAGAAAGAGCTGAGCCAAGAGGCGAGGCTCTCGATTTACCGGTCGATCTACGTTCCTACCCTCACCTATGGTCATGAGCTATGGGTAATGACCGAAAGAACGAGATCGCGAATACAAGCGGCCGAAATGAGTTTCCTCCGCAGGGTGTCTGGGCTCTCCCTTAGAGACAGGGTGAGAAGCGCGATCATCCGGGAGGGGCTCAGAGTAGAACCGCTGCTCCTCCACATTGACAGGAGCCAGATGAGGTGGCTTGGGCATCCGGTCAGGATGCCTCCTGGACGCCTCCCTGGTGAGGTGTTCCGGGCACGTCCCACTGGGAGGAGGCCCCGGGGACGACCCAGGACTCGCTGGAGAGACTATGTTTCCCGGCTGGCCTGGGAACGCCTCGGGATTCCCCCAGAAGAGCTAGAAGAAGTGGCCAGGGAGAGGGAAATCTGGGCTTCTCTGCTTAAGCTGCTGCCCCCGCGACCCGACCTCGGATAAGCGGCAGAAAATGGATGGATGGATGGATGGGATGAAAGACACCCAGCTCAGTTTTGAATTCTATGGGATGAAAGACACTCAGTTTGATACTAAAATGAATAAAATAAAATACAAAATAAAGAAAAATGTTTAAGGAAATACCTTGTACACATCATAAATACAGCTGCACATGTAAATACTCTTGTGAAGTGACACAGTGACATGTGGGCAGATAATAACAAAATGAAAAATAGCTTTTTTTCTCAGAAGAAAAAAAGGTTGGTGACCCCTAGTTTTAGAATTAGTTTAACACTGACATTTTTATAAGCAGATGTTGCACTAGTAGGACTGCACCCACTTTACAGTGTTAAGAAACTGCAATGACAAAGATGTTATATTCTGTTCTGTTAAACAGGTGTACCTAACAAAGCGGTAGGTCTGTAAATTCAATTCCATAAAAGGAGAGCAAGAAGAGACCGTGAACCAAGAAAAATTAAAAGGAAAGGGCAAATTCAAACAGCACTAATTACTAACTCACGAGTGCAGCAGCTCGAGGCGTTTTCACCGCAGCCAACAAAAACATTACACCTGCCACCTATCACGACATGCTACGTAGCAACAGCTCTCATCACGGAGCCAGTGTGGGATTAATCTAAATACAAATAACAATATTGCTCAACCGCTTCATCGGAAAATCTCATCTATAGCAAACAAGCTACCAACGCCGTATTTCAGTATTAGATGAACGATAACAAACATCCTCTTAGCAAGTGAACACAGACAAACACAAACACACACGCGCACTGCTGTAAGTTTCTTCTTTTTTTTTAACAACAAAAGCTAGTTCATTGCTGCGGTGAATAAACTAGCATCTTCTGACTGCAATGAATAAACTATGGGCTAAGCTGTTGTATCAGAAGTGTTTTGTTTAGCTAACCGGCTAACGCGCTTCCAGTTCAGCCACCGGAGGATAAACAGTCTGTCTGTGTTCTTTCTTACCGAGTGGTCATTTGAGTTTCTGGAGATCTTGTTATTTTCTTCACACAACGGGCTTCCCATAACTACACGCAGTGAAAATAGCAACTGTACTAGAGACACAACGTTGAAATCTTCCAGTTGAAACCTCCTCCCGCCTGCGACCGCACCAACCATATTTGGACGTAAAGGATTGTGGGACTTGGAGTCCAAGAAGAACGTCTTCTATCGGCTCTACTGGTAGTTAGAAATCCACTTAAATTTATATACCGCCACCTACTGAAGTGGAATGTGGGTCAGGAAATTTGGCAGGAAAAAAACGAATACTACCAACACTCAACAAAATAGCAGAATATAACACTTACATTAAAGCGGCCCTTTGAAGTTCAGCCATTTAGATTTCTCAGTTTCAGGGCACATGCTGTTCCACCGTCACACTGTCCAGAGGCATACACTAAACTGAGCCATTGTTTTTTTGTTCTTTGGGCTTTACAAAAACATAAAATTACACCAAAACATTTGAAACAAATAATCAATTGCACATTTTCTTTTATAAAACAAAACCCAGAAAATTAGATTTGACATATTGCTGTATACCCAAATAACTTACAAAAAAACCCACTACAAAATAAAATAAAAACGAAACAAGCAAAAACATCAGCCATCTAGACATAAACCAAGTGTTTGAAGATAATTTGTTGATCTAATAAAGGACAAATTCCAACAAGCCAAATTCTATTTTTGCCTTTCAAAGACATTAAAGCCAAATGGATAAAAGAGACATAATAGCCCCAAATTGGCTTCTTAAACAGCCTTGGTCAGTTTGGTCAGTTAGTTTTCTGCTTTTTTTCCTGACAAGAGCAATATACCTTCACATCATCCATTCACAGTGTGAGAAATGTCATTGTCATGTGAGCGTGTGATCGTGTGAGCGTGTGAACTTGAATTGAAATGACTTGGGAACTCCGTTACTTGATCTTATCCAGCTGAATACGGTCTTCTGTCCTGTACAGCACTCCTACTGCATGTTTTTGGGCGTTGTAGTGTTGTCCCATATATTGCAATATTCTAACCAAATTTTAATTTTAAAGACTGTATTTTGCAAAATATTGTATGTTGGTCTCTCTTATTAGATGAATGGTAAGCATTTAAAAATATATTGAAAAAAATGCAAGGCTAATTTAATCATGCTAATATAACTAGACCTTTTAATTTTTCAATAAAAACAACGTGATCATGGAGGAAACATGTTTAAATTCAATTAAATGAAACAAAAAGCTAAATGAATATGAGGAAGAATATTACATGATTTTCCACAGTCAGTACAATCACATATCTCACAATGTTAATAATTGTTTTAAAAACATTACATAAATCATAACCACCTTGATGATGATAATAAATGAATAAATAAACCCGAAATGAGACAAGCAGACACATAAGCATTGATTTATTTGGACATGATGGACATTTAATACAGCTTTCAGAGTACAACTTACCAATGCACACACACGTAGAAATACATATAATAAATGAAAATACGTGACTACATTTTCATTCTGTTCTCTATTTGATGTAGGTGTTTACTAAAAGATGAAGAGCTGGAGGAACAAGAACACAGTGACACTAAGGGGCAAAGTCAGCACAAAGTTGTACAGAGAAAAGTGACGGAGGCATTGGTTTTATCTTCAGTTAAATACGTGGCCCTTGTGCACAACACTGACATACAGTTTCAAAGTGGCAATAACATACAAGGATACTGCAGCAAAAACAATTCAGAGGCAGAGACATTAAGAGAAAAGGACTGATCAGTAGTTTTACGGACACACGCTGCTCTCAAGAGATTGCAAAATTACAACTCTTTATTAACAGAATGCATCGATTTTATTCTATGAGTTGTGTAATTCATGAAACTATCTTAAATTTAATTGTAATACACAATGTCCTTTATTCATGTGAAAAATAATATTGGTGTCCTGGGCAGCGAGACACATAAATGTAACTTTCTTACACTTAGAGCATCTGAAACATACACATCCTCATGTAGATTAACAGTATAGGCTGAATTAAGCAAATGCTGCAAAAAGAGCAATTTTTATATATAATTTTTTAATAACTTTAGCCTAGGACATCACAGATAATATTTCTTTATTCTCCAGCAAAAGTGCAATTTAAAGGTGAATCATATTAGAATCAGTAACGGTACTGATTAGAATCAGTACTAGTAAAATAAGTTATTCATTCTTTCTGCCATTAAGATGCTGATTATAATTATTCTTTTTGTAGAATGAATACATTTTGCAGCATTATGTAGATACATTGGAATGTAATTAGCTTCATTTAACAACACATACACACTTTTGGTTTGTTTATTGTGTATATTTTGTATTTTATTCTAGTATTTTTTGTTGTTGTTCCTATATCATAGATTTTTATTCTTCAACTTATCACATTTAAAAATCTATTTCTGTTCTCTGCCTTGCCCATGTGCATATTTGCTGTATTCTTCCCATACACTCAAGATATATTTTATATGAATGTGAGAGAAATATAGTTTTCTGCATCTGTATATTTTAAGTACATACATACTCCAATTATTTTAATTGTAGTGTTACTTTATGAAAAGTTATTATATTAACAGCCAAACTAACCAAAAAAAAAAAAAAGATTTACAACCTCTTGAGAACTGTTGCTTTCCAGACTCTTACATTGAGTTTCACAATCCTGGTCCTGCGGACCTACTGTCCTGCATGTTTCAGAAGTTTCATAGCTCCATCACACCTGATTCAAGTAAATGGGACGTTATTAGATGTCTGCGGTGCTTGCTGATGAGCCGACCATTTGACTCAGGTGTGATGGCGCAGGGAAACTTCTAAAACATGCAGAGCAATGATTTCACACTCATAATTTACTTCCCCTAAACGGAACAAGTTGTGAAGTCAGGCTGACTTCAGCAACAATCTACAGTATTTCTTATCTTGCATAAGAATTGAAAAATAAATTTGGGTTTAGAAAATAAAAACACTAATCTGAGGCCAGTTGTCTGGTTTAAACCTGTTTCAAAGCTCATCAGCGGGCGCTGCAGAAGCCTAATAATGACCCATTTGAATCAGGTGTGTTGGAGCAAGAAAACATGCATGGCAGGGGCAGTGGGTCCCAGGACCAGGATTCAGAAGCCCTGATATAGAGCATTTTCCTGTTGCTTTACTTCTTCGCTTTCCCCTGAGCAGCCACAGCCTCCATGGCTTTACGTACAGTCTCCTCATCCCCCAGAAACTGCATCTGCTTCACAGGTTTCAGGTTTTTGTCGAGCTCATAGAGGATGGGGATGCCGGTTGGTAGGTTCAGCTCCATGATGGCCTCATCTGACATTCCTTCAGGTGGAAATATGAAAAAATACAAAAGTATATGAGAAAGGATGCAAATTTAAAGGTTCACACTTAAGAGTATGGTATCTCATAGGGGTGGGAATCTCAGCGTACCTATGATATGTAATATGTGGTCCACGATACCAATGATATACCATGACACCATGACACAACAATTCTGTGATAATTAATACATTGCCATACAATCATATAGCGATACATCAGGATATCTGTCCAACTGAAGAAAACAAAATGTCTGTGAAAAGTGAAACTGCAGCTTTCTATATATTTCTATATATTTATTTTATTCATAAAATAGTGAACAAAGAGCATAAAGTCTATGTATTGAACATGAATGGGGGATCTCTTAATGTAGTTTTCACCGCCATTATCCCACTGACAACTTCCTCTTCTTGGGCCAGGTAACTTCTGCCCAAGTTTCCCTCATTTATCTGAGCAACGCCACCATGAGGACACATGAATTAGTGATGCGTAGCGAGCAAAACTGGAAGGGACTGTTTACTGTTACTGTAATGTATTCATTAAAATATCAATATTTGGTGTAGCAATTATCATACTGCACAAAGATATATCACCAAATAAATCGAGTAATATTTTGACCCACTCCTACTATCTTAGTGACAGGGTTTAAGTATTCTCCAGCAGAGAGCCACTCACCCTCCAGGTGCTTGACAATCCCCCTGAGGCTGTTTCCATGGGCAGCGATGAGCACCCGCTTCCCCTGTTTGATCTGAGGGGCGATCTCATCATTCCAGAAGGGCAACGCCCGAGCAATGGTGTCTTTCAGGCTCTCACAGGACGGAAGCTGCTCCTCAGTCAAGTCTGCATAGCGACGATCCTGCATGAGAGAAAATCAGTGTGTAAAATAAACAATGAACCATGGCCAATATGGAATAGCTACACAAAAGGACTCACCGTAAGCTGATTGTGGTAAATTGCTTTCATAGTATAATTATGAAAGGGGAGAGTCAGTATCATTTCTTGTGAGTGACAGTACTGTCTAGCTCACCAGCATACAGTTCAGGTGATTTATTATAAAGAGCTGCAAGAGGGAGCTTGAATCTTTCTAGTCATAATGAAATTTAAACACACAGTATGTAATTTTCCCCAAGTCTCTCAATTAAAACATTAACAAAATATCTACTTTGATGTCAGCATGGGATCATGTTTATTGTGGTGTTCAGAAATGGTCAGAAATGGATTCTGTGGCTTTACACAAGGTTAGAGTGGGTTTATGTACATTTTAATTGTCAAATGTTACATATATCTATAAGATTCACTTTAAAATGTTCACCAAAAACAAACATCAATAATATAACATTATTTTTATTTTTAAAATACATGTTTGTAACATTAGTATATTGTTTAATTTCTTTCCTCTGTGTCTGTAAGCTTTTGGAAACTCTTCCATATTAGTCCACATTTGCACCAAAATGAAGGTAGATTATGGACAATTGACTTCATTATAGACCACACTTTAGTAGATGGTTATAGTTTAAGACTACCATCACAGCATTTGCTGCCATATATACACATTGACCAGGTGTACCTCATAATATTAAGATGTATAGAAAGCTCTGCCCATTTACATTTAAGAATCTAAATTATTCTTTACTATACTATATTAATTATATTAAAGCAAACATTTGTAATTATTGACGTGATATGATGGATCACATTGGTCAGAATAATTGTGCATAAACATCTGACTGTCTCAGTCAGGAGAGACTGGATCAGGTGGACTCTACTATGACTAAACTTTGAACTTGAACCGAGCAGAACTCTTCCCTGTCATATATTAACTCACCTTGAACATACTATTAGGTAAGAGCATTAGCAAAAAAAAAAGCAAGGGACTAAATCTTTAGTTTGGCTGTCAGATTTCTTCTGTTAATCAAGCTGACCGTGCTGCAGACAAAAAGACAGCCACATGACCTTAAATCTACCAACTACACTACAGGGATTTCCTCTGGTTTCATTCCCTCATGGTGCCTGATGTAGTCATGCCTAGTCGTTCTGCCTTTGTGGACTTAAGTTGATCAAGTTGCTCAATGTGTACAAAACCTTTTCAAACTCGTTGATTGTGTGTTTGCACCTTTGATATCATATCTCACCTTGCTGATAATAGTGTAGTAGTCGTGGTCTGGGTCCATAGTGGGAGGAGGAATATCAAACGAGCGTCTCCAGATCTTCACCTGAGCCTCTCCGTGCTTGGCTGCTGTCTCTGCCTTGTTAAGTCCCGTCAAACCTCCATAGTGGCGCTCATTAAGCCGCCAGGTCCGATGAACTGGCACCCACATCTGGTCGATGCTGTCCAGGACCAGCCATAGAGTCCTGATGGCCCGTTTCAGCACGGAAGTGTAGCAAATATCAAACTCAAAGTCAGCATCTGTGAGTTCAACAGGTACAAGAGTTTAATGCAACATATAAAAGGTGGATTTACTTTAATTCTGGGAGCAACAAGCATTCCTCATCTTGCCTTAATCACTGACGCCATGGAGAAGGCTGAGAAAATGCAACCTCATCCCTTAATGTAAAAACAAGGAGTGGCATTTAAAATCTGTTTTCATTATTGATTTATCTGTAGAGATTTTTCTCAACTAATTGGCAAACTTTTAAGTTTATGAAATGTTATAAAAAGAAAGAGAAAGACGAAAACTGTAACAAATGAGCAGCACAAATGGAACCAGAGATTGTGACAGGATCAGCATTATGATATATTAACCCTTGGCTACACAGCAGTCTGAATTACTGTTTGTATATTATTAGTGCCCCTATTTCTTTGCAGTGACTCCTTGAGAAGAAAAGGCAAATAAATATAATATGCATTTCAGAGTGCCCTCAGGTGCAGGCTGAGGCCTGTGGTGAGCATCACTTCTGCAGGTTGGTGGGTCTGATGCAGAGGCAGAAGGTGATGTAACCGCAACAGTGCACTGGCCTCCAGTTTGTCATACTTAACAGAGGATGAGGGGGAGAGAAATGGACGGAGTCCAGCTCACCTTTCAGGGCCTGTCCTCCTCTCTTCGCCTCCTTCTCCCCGGTTTCGCTCAGATCCGCATCGAACCATCCACAGAACCGGTTCTCCTGGTTCCAGTTGCTCTCTCCGTGACGGATCAGCACTAACTTGTAGGCAGCCATGATGTATTTATAATATATCGCTTACAAGTTAAAAAGTGAAATCAGAGAAATGGGCGCTTAAATAGAGAGACAAAACGCTCAAGTTTAACGGTCCTCTCGCTGCTGTCAAATCAATGAAGATTGTTTTTACGTAACGTCAATTGGACACGCCCCTTACTTCCTGGTTTTCACGTCCAATGAGATTCTGCCTACGTACGTCACGTTTTTTCTCCACCAATGACAGCGGTGGGTGTCAGCGACGACCTTCATACTGTACGTTGTCCTTTATTTTTACTATCAATGCGTTTCTTTTACACATTATCTATCTATCTATCTATCTATCTATCTATCTATCTATCTATCTATCTATCTATCTATCTATCTATCTATCTATCTATCACGTCTTATAGCTTCTTATTACTGTATGCTTTATCAAAGAAAACAATCCTATACACGCTTTGTTTGACTCTTTCGCCACCTAGTGGGTAAAATCATTAAATCTTGAGGAATTATTAGCACATTGTGACAACATACTGTCCCTCTGAAAAGTCTTAAATAACAACAATAATAATAATAATAATATAGGGTAAATAGCAGCTATTTTTCCCAATATGGTCTTTCCATATTTTATGACCAGAATAAATCAGATGATAAAATCTGCTTTCCAGCAGCAGTGTCGCTTAACAGGAGTCAGGCTTCTGTGTGAAACAGTGGTGAAAGTGTTGCTGGGAAAGAGTACAGAGGCATGTGGGCTATTATCAGGATCTCCATGATCCACTTGGAAAGAATGTTTGAATTTCTTCCCAGTGTGTGCCCACTTACACAGCGCTAAAGATGCACTGTTCATAAAGTCTTCCTTCTTGAGTACCATAGTTGGATTTAATTCAGTGGGGGAAATAACACATCACCTCTAATTCATTCTGTACAATTATGTTCTCATGAGGCAAAACTTCCTGGTGATGAATAACAAAGGTGTTGCAAACGTAAATTGCCAAGAATCAAATGTCAGACAGGAAATGAAGTATTTCACCCTCCCGATGGCTACAAAACCACAGACTTTCACACAGACTCACACCCTGGGAACATCTTGGCTACGAACTGGCAGAATGAAGGAGGCAGTGGTATTTTCAAGACTATAAATAGTTATCGTCATCAAGCTGCAATTGCCTTCACGCAAGGCATGAACACTGTGCCCATTCAGAAGCATCGTCTGAGCAAAAGCTGCTGTAGCAACTGTGGAATTAGTAATCATAGTCACCATGTTAGGAAACTAAGTGGTGAGTGTCAGATGCAAACGACAGGACCGCTTGAACACTGTGCCCCTTTATGCCTGTACAAAGACAGGAAATGTCCGTCTGCAAATTCCTGCTGGTATCTTTACATGAAGTGTTATGAAACATCGTCGTCTCTTGCATGTTCACTTGCTGTGCTGGTCTGCATCTGTTCTCTTAGCCCCTCTCTCCCTCTCCTCTGCAGTGGAATGTGCATCGCAGCAGTATCAGATGAAAGTGTGGTTAACAGGGTGCTGCTGTGTGCGCCCGTCTGTGTTTTCATGTGCACACATATAGCCTCGCACATCAGATGGTAGAGCAGGAAATTGAATCACCCACACAAATGCTTGGTGGGTAATTTCCATTGGAAGTGCTTTACCCCAAGAAAGACTGGGCTCCACCAGTGGCTGAGTTGGCTCTAAGTGGGCAAGTATACATACCTGGTTCAGTTAACTCTGTGGCACACGGGCTTTTCGAGAAGGTGAAAACAAGGCTGCTGAGTCTGAGATGAAATTTAGGAGTTTCCAGAGAAATAAAAGTTTGGTTCCTAACCTATGTTGTGTTATTATTAAGGGGCAGGTTTTATAAGATTTTAGATTAATGTAAATTGACATGAGCAAAAAAAAAAAAAAAAAGAAAAAAGAAAAGAAAAGAAAAAGAAAGCGAAAGAAAATAATAAAATCAAATAAATAACTGGACTTGAGGAACCAGATGCCTTTTCTTTCCTTTTTTGACAATATGTGTCCTTGATGGCAGCCATCTGGTCTGATAAAGTACATTTAAGGAAAACATGTTTTCCCAAAGAGCTCCATCAGTATTTTTCTGCACACCACAACTTTTGTGAAACAAGTGGGAAAGTCCTCCTCGTGTCGTATATAGTATGTATGAATTTTAGAAGGACATTTGATTACCTCACTGGTCCCTTGTTATGCTTTGGGCTTTTAAAATAAATTCTAATATCTTCTAGTAGGGAATCTTATATCTGATTTTTTTTTTTTTTTTTTGATAAATCACCTCATTCCATGCCAGACATGTCCATAATATGTTTTAGGAAGAGGCTTTGAAACTATTTGAAGGGGTTATGATTATGATTATGTCTCTTGCACATGAGTGGGAACACAGGAAATGTCTCTTTGGTTGAGTAACCAAAGTAAATATCACACAGTTGGCATGCTGGAGAACTGCCTCTATATGTCCTAATACCAAATGGCTGAGTTTTCTTCACTGTCTGTGTGACCGCCAGAAAAATACCTTAAGCTCATTTTGTGGTGCCCACGTTGTTCTTTAGGTGTTAGGAGGCCACACAAGAGTCCTGATACCATATATATGTATACATATATGTTAATACCTGCACCTTTACTACCACAAACCTAAAAGTGACAAATCTGAGCAGATGTGACATGTATAATCTGGGGTCAGTGTCATAATCAGGAGGCCATAAGGAAGAATGTTAAAATAAAAGACTTTGCAGTTAAATGAGGAGAATCATTTTCTGGATTTAATGGTCAGCACATGACATATTTGTAGGTCTTCCAAAACGAAATGATTCAGCAGTTATTTTCAATATCAAACTGAGCCTTGGATTCAGCATGTTGTTTATGCAGGACCTTAGTGTACTGTTTCCATTTGGCTGTATACAGCAGCGTGTCTGCAGACACCGACACGTGGACAGGACAACACTTCTGTGGAAATCTCAAAGGGGAAAGGGGTGGATGGGAGTGTGAGTGTGTGTGTGTGTGTGTGTGAGAGAGAGAGAAAGAGTGTGCGTGTGTGTGTGTTTTGGGGGGAACTTCTTTTCCTCCTTTGGAGTTGCTAGATTTATATCCTGGAGTTGCAGCTGGTTTACATTAACCCTTCCACTCCTGTAACTCAGACACAGATGTCACCTTGTGCTCAACAAACACATACATACCTAAACACACACACAATGTTTTCTTCTTGAGATCATAGCATAGAAAAGTCGGAAAGGAACTCAGAGGGTGACATAATGTACCACTTAGCATAATTTATCAAACTGAACAAAATTCCCAAATTAGGAGACAGATTTGTGCTTCCCTGTTTGTCTCTGTCTTTATATGGCCACTTTTGGACATACTGACTCCAAAAGGTAGGGAATATATAAAAATACCTCTGGTATTTTATTCCCTGCTTTGGATTCTTGGGTGCAACACTAGAGCCGTAACAGTGCCACATGTTATCTCTAGTACTTCCTCCTCCAGAAAAACTGGAGGAGGAAGTTAATAGTGTGTAAGAGGAGTTTATATTAGAGTTTCTGTAACCTGCAGCCTTTTTCCCCTTCATTTGCTTGGCTATGTTTTCATTGGTTACAAGTCAGCCCACCTCCAGAACCCCAACAGACTGTTCTGGTAAGAACAAGCCTCTTCCCAAACTATTACACACACACACACACACACACACACACACACACACACACTGGTTTCCATGTCTTCAGAGGACACTGCATTGACTTACATTCATTCTCCTTAAAATGTCATTTACTATATGGGGACTTGATTCTTGTCCCCAAAAGGAAGACAATCTCCCATAATGTGACTGTGTTAACAGGTTTAGGTCCCTACAACATAAGGAATACCAGGTACACACACATGTTTGCACAGCTATTCTTCTAAGGACTTTGCATTGACTTCCACTCATTTAGACACTGTCTAACTCTAACCAATAGCCTGACCACAATTCAAATCTTAGTTCTAAGCTTAGTCTCCAAAGGATTACTCTCATGCAGAACACACATTACACTGTCTGTGAGTGACTCTGTCATTATCTGACAGACATGCAGGTGAAAGGATCTCTGTCTTGAATGTGGTGAAGTGGCAGAGCCCATCTCCTGTCTGCTGATTGGCCAGGGCTTTTATCTCATCTCTCAACAGGAAGCTCCAGTGTGCTTCTGTCTCCAGTCTTTTTAAATCTGTGTTTAATTTGGAAAAAGCCAGCATGGTGATAATTAGTGCACACAGCCCAGCTCTGTCTCAAACTTCAACTCAAGGTAGTCGAATTTTGCAACACTTCAGGCACTTCAACAAAAGCAAACAGATGTTTGTTACCAAAGAAACATCTCACTGTGTTTGACTTACTGCTCTTTATTCTTTTTTGCTCTATGGCTTTACATAATGAAGACTTAGAACATGTTTTATTTTTCAGCATACATAT
The DNA here is from genome assembly GCA_016785285.1 of Brachirus orientalis. Classification (NCBI taxonomy): domain Eukaryota; kingdom Metazoa; phylum Chordata; class Actinopteri; order Pleuronectiformes; family Soleidae; genus Brachirus; species Brachirus orientalis. The sequence goes on along the minus strand of JAFBJR010000429.1, from coordinate 1,334,414 downwards.
TATAGCACCAATCACATGTTGGGTAGTTGCTGTCACAACCTTATGATTACACAGCACTCTGAAAGAAGCATCTAAATGCACTGTTTGAATGAGACAATAACAAAAACACAGCTGGTCAAAAGTATTAGTCCATCACAATTCACTAACTCTTCAGTATAGTTTGCTTTCATTAATAAAAAAATACATATAAAACTGATACAAAATATATACTTTAGGAATGATAAGAAAACAATCTCTTTTTTAAAACTAATACTTTTAAGCGGTTTTAGATGGGCTGTTAGAAACAACAAAGATCTACAGACCGTACATTGAGGCATTATACTATAAACTTACTGCATATCCACTGTAATTAGTCTTGACGGGATTAAAGGTACAGTAGGCAAGATTTGTTTTGGCAATTGTTGATCAATAATTCCATAATAACCTTTCAGCAAAATGTAAACCAAGTGATCTGAGAGAGAGAACAACACATAGACTTTGAATAATCACATGACAGTTCAGAAATAAAGCAAATGCTCCTATTTGCAATGAACACAGTCAAATGTATCAACATCGTCAGTAAGTTTCAGAGACGGAGGGACTGTTGTGGGTCATCTGATGTGGATAACACACATGTCTGTCTTTTGCTTGAGGTCAGGACAGAAAGAGGCAATCCCAAAATAGTGGCATGTAATGCTACATCCACACTACTACTGATGTGTTCTAATGAAAACAGCATTTTCAGATAAAGATGATCTTCATCCAGATCATTTTGTTATTTCTAGATCAGACGTAATCTACATCAATACTAACACGTGTAAAAACATACAGGATATCATGTGGTGATTCAGGTACAGCAGGCATATGTGTGCCTGTGTAAACAGGAAGCTGATTCTTCCCTCTCTAGTTATTTGCTTGTATTCAGGAAATAACAACTATGGTGAAAAGTATCAACAAGGCTTTCTGTAATAACAGCTACAACGAGGTGAAACAGAAAGTGAGTGCTTTTTTTACTCACAGCTGAGATGTTGTGTCCTGTAAGAACCAATCAGGAAGCAAACGTGAGTATCTGTGTCCTTATCTTCATGACCGTTGAATTTGGAGCAGAGTGATGTGGACGCAGCATTAATATTCAGCAGATGGAACTTTACAATCTACTAGCAATCATGCCTACTGCAACTTTAAATTATTGGTCAAAATTAATAATACATTTAGGAAGTGGAGGCATAATATTTTTCAGCCTCCCTCTCTGTGCAGATAAAGCAAATCTGATTGCTCGATAAGAAGCTGAGGGGCTGTGTTCATGTTAGTAACCTTTAAAGGTCCAGTGTGTACAGATTTGTGATGATTTGCAATGAAATAACGTTCAAATTCATGCACGAAACATGCACAACGTTCAAGTTGTGCATGTTTCATACCTGCTGTACATGTTATTCGTGATACAAATTAGATAGAGCATGGCGGTTTTGGTTTCTGTCCGAAGGAAGGCGCCACTGCCGTATGATTTCCGGCAACAGTACTGCAGTTTATATGTCATCTCCTTCTACTTCTGGGTCAAAGACTGGGGAGGAAATTTCGGTGCATGCGCAGACTGCCAAGTCCGACTATGCATATCCATACAGGAGTAATCAGACTATGAATCACATTATCCAGGTTTGTTATTTTGCTCAATTTTAGTCAGACTTTTGCGTTTATCTGACATTAAGAAAACCAAATTATTGTCTTAGCACGACTAAAATCAGACTTTTAAAATACATGTAATCACACTGAGTGTCTTGGAAATGATCACGGTCACTTGGACCTCTACGACACTTCAACTACCTCAACTTGCAATCTGAGTCATTTCAGCCATGTTTGGTGGTGAAAAGAAATAGCCGCTCCTACTCACTTCTCTATGTGAGCTTCTGGAAATTACATCACTCATGCAAAAAAAAAAAAAAAAAGTAAATTGCGCAAAAATGATTCCATGGTGCATCACACGTGAGAGACGTGACTTGATTGGTTTGAACACACAGTAGTGACAAAGTTCGCAAAGTAAAAAAAAAAAAAGATGTTGTAGTCAACTTCTTTTTCCTGCAAATGCAAAAACACATCTAGATAACTGGATTATACACAGATTTTAGTTCTATTTCTGCCCATTGAATTATGTAAATGTTACACACTGGACCTTTAAACTGACTATAAGGCCACAGAGTGATCTTCTGTGATTCAATGCCACCTGTAAGTTTTGGTTTGAGGAGAGCAACGTGACAAGAGTAGCTGTTGAGTTAAATTACAGTGAAGTGAACTATTCCTCATCTTGTAGTGAATACCCGCCCCCGCCTCCTCCTCATCCTCCTCATCCTCCTCCTCCTCCTCCCTCCATTATCACACTTCTTCAGTCTCTTCAGATAACCGTTTGCTCACCACGACACTTCCTGCACGCCCCATAAACAACGGACAGGAGGTACGCTATGCAGCAGAGGCAGGCGAACACGGCGGCTGTCAGGTAGACCTTGTACAGGCAGAAGTGCTTGTACTGATCCAGGTTACAGTAGGAGTTGCGGTCCGTCTTGTAGATCATGACGCCGATGGCCGGCAGGTAGAGCACGGCGGCGGCCACGTCGTGCGCCAGGTTGGTGCACAACCAGCGGTCTCCTCCCAACAGCGGGACCAGGTCCTGCTTGTCCAGCAGGGTGAGGAAGAAGAGGGCGAGGGTGAGGAGCCAGAAGAGCACCGCGACGAAGAGGACGAAGTGAATGGAGCCCTCATACTTGTTGGCGGCGATAGTGACCCACAGCCCGGCGCCGAACACAATCTGCAGGATCCGCGTGATTCCCAAAAAGCTCTTCAGGAACTTCAGGATGTTCTTCCTCACCTGCGGCTGGGAAGCTTCGGGTGGCATCTCTCTCTCTTTCTCTCTCTCCTCCGGTCACTCTCGGACCCAAACTTTTTTTTTTGTCTTACGCGAACAGGGCGGATGCTTTCTGCCAGCTGCAAACAGCTGGAGAGAAGATGAGCAAAACCGTGGAAATAACGGAGCAGAAGGCCCGGGCTGTGCTCTCAACTATGAAGCCAAAGGTGGGAACACGTTTAAGCCCGAAAAGTGACCTCTGTGTTCTTTTCCACAGCCCCGGGGTTTTGAAATAAACCTTCTTGTAGTCTGTGTTTCGTCTTTTCCGTTTCCTCTGTTGAGTCTGTGCTGGGGGGGCTGGGACATTATGGAAACAGAGGGAGGAGGTTCTGTAATTCAAAACCTGCTCCTCCTCTGCTGCACTCCTCCTTCATGCATCTGTGATTGGGGCCCTTTATCAAAAATAATAATACAAAAAGTAATTATATGATGCTTTTGGTGGAATTCTGCACAGTTGTATTTGTGTTTAGTTGCTTCCTCCCAGTGTCAGCCTGGCATGTTCTTATCCTTATATTGGCTGTAATCTTAAATGGTATCAACATCAAGCGAATAAATCTATGGGTTGATTTTCACTTAGTATTCAAAATGGCACAACACTGAGAGGTGAATATGGTGTCAGCCTAATAAGCAGTAACAAAACAAAGCAATAAAAAGTGCATTTTTTTGTAACAATTACAATGACTTTACTAGTTTTGATTAAAAAAATGCAATTAAAGAGTTACAAAAAATAAGTAATAAATGATTACATTCATTACATATTGAAGTAAAAATAAAAAATAACGACAATGAAGGACAAATAACCTAGTAATCTAGCTACTTCAATCAGGAACAGAAAATAATTCACAGGTATACTAAGGTACACATACTAAGGTATGTTATACTGAGAAAAAAATCTATATTAAACTAAAGAAAAATAAATATTATATACAATAAAATATTTACCTATCAAATCAAATATATCAAATATACAAGAAATCATCTTAAATCTACACATTCAAGTTTGAAATGTGCAACTAAATTGGTACCAAAGGTAAATACAAATGCAGCACAATTATAAACAGAAGTACAGGACATCAATATTGCACAGGGATATTATTACGCAGTATTTATGGCACAGTAGCACTTAAAGTCACTGTGTACAGAGTGTCTGACACACCAAGGGTGGAGTTATACAGTCTGATGACCACAGACAGGAATGACTTCCTGTGCCACTCTGTGGTGCATCTTGGTGGGATCAGTCTCTGACTGAAATGACTCCTGTGTCCCAAAATACTTAAAAACCTATCTATGTCGGGACATTTTCACATTGTGGCGACATTTCATATTTAAAGGGCTGTTTCAGGGTTAAGACCTGGTGATGGGTTAGGGTAAAAATTGGGTTTAGCTTCAGGTTAGGTTAAGTGTTAGGGTTAAGCACTTAGTTGGTGGATGGTAGATGGTTAAGGTTAGAGTAGGGGGCTCGGACTCTCAAACTTAAATGAGCTGGACGCCACTTAGTGTCTAATTTGGTGAGTAGGGGGTCGGTCAAATAATAAAAAAAAAAGTTGAAATAATAATATTAGATCATTTCAAAGAGAGTGTTCATTTTGATAAGGAACAATATTTAGTTCACAATATAAAAGTATTTATAATGCAAATTGAATATATTAATAAAAAAACATACAGAAATAACACATTATAACTTGATATTAAGTGGTGGCTGTATGAATCTGTTTACACAATCTGTTTACACAGCCACATTGTTTTCCCCATAACGTAAATTGCTACATTTTAAGGTGAAGACATGTTTTAAAGTTAGGTGAAGGTTAGGGTTAGGGCACTAGTAATTATGGTTAAGGTTAGAATAAGTCTCTAGTAAGTGAATGTAAGTCAATGCGAGGTCCTCTGAAGTTACGAAAGCCAGTGCGTGTGTGCGTGCGTTTGCGTGCGTGCGTGCGTGTGTGTCTCAGGAGGATAAAACGAAGTCTGTTCTTCTGGCGGCCCCTGCGTCATCCTCTCGCGCTGTCACATGCTACTTCCCCTCTCTCTCTCGTCCCAACCAAGCCCATTGACGTCAATGGATTTCAATCAGCGCATACACACCCGACGTGGCCAAAAGGCGGTCCCAACCACTGGCCCCACCTCTTTATTTCTTTTACCAGTGATTGGTCAAAATAACGCGTTTGCCCCGCCCACTTTTGACGGCGCAGGGGAAGCTCTCTCCTCATTGGACAGTCATTGGCTGAAGGACAGAGAGAGGTTGCAGGAGAAGCTGCCGTTGCTGCTGCTGAATAAACAGTAAATAGACTGCGCCTTTTCGTGCTGCTGCCGTTTTGCGCTGAAGGAGAAAAGCGATTCGGTTTTTTGGACCAAAGTGCTGCTGGATACGTCAGTTCGTCTCCTGGTGAGCAGCTGTACGTGAGTATCAAAGGATTCCTGTGTATTCACAACACAGCGCAACGCAGCCGAGTAGACGTTTGTGACTCGTTCAGTCAATGCATGATATTTTATTAATTTCAATGGCTACTTCTCATTTCTCAGTTTTGCAGCGGTTCATACTGGGTACATGTGCACGAGGGATCAAACAGCAGACAGTGGAGGTGGGAGGGCTGTCACTAACAAACCTGTGACCTCAATTAGTCAGCGTTAACCTGACTTTCAATGCAGATCTATGTTATGTAGATCTATGTAGGTCTATGACTGTTCTCTTTACAGCTGCACCCCCCCAATAATGACAGTACAATAATTATGTAATCAATCATTTGCAGTCAGTTGTTTTCGATTTATATTCCAGATAAAAATGACAATTGGATTCACGTTGCTATGGGATCTTTATAGCAGCTGTGAAACTTAATGGCAACTTTTCCTCACACTCAGCCAAGAACCCCCCTCATGTATTTCCAGTTGAATCATTTGTTGTCAAAGTGCATTTTTATTTGTTGTACTGTGGAGCCTTTAAAAACTAATAAACCTATATTATAGGACAATTAATATGAATGCATTGTTCAAGACATGGAGATTATGCAGAATTTTAACTTAATCTGGAAGGAGTTGGCCCAAAAAGATCTTCCTGTTTTTATCAGAGGATGGAGTTAAATCATATACAAACTCCACCTGTGACATGATGTGCTGGTAGAAGCCACGAGACTGTGGCTGGATGCTGATTATTGTAGCAAAACGAAATCATTACAGTGGAAAAGGCTACGGACCTGAATCACATGCAGAAGTGACCGTTGCCTATGTGTCACTGTCCCACTTACAAACACATGCGAGAAAAGAGATGACGTTACCATCTGCGGTTTAATGGGCTTTAGAGCAGATCTCATCAGTCTCTTCCTAAAGAAGGATCCAAAGGTTTAGAGCAGAGGACTCGCAGCTGACCGTCAGTGTTTCACTGTGTGACAGCAGGTGTTGAAAGTGTCACTGTGTCGTAGATTTGAAACATGATGGGGAATATTAATCATTACACCCCAAATGCAAAGGTGATAATTTAAGGATTCCAACATTTTTTCTGTCATGGAGCATAGAGCAATAAAAAAATAGACCAGTTAATAGAAGCCTTTGCTAGTTGCAAACTGTATTGTTTGAAACTGTGATTTAAATTTGGAAATGACAAATTGTTTAGTCCCTTCTTTACACTGTTGTTTTTCTGTTTTAATGTCAAAAATACTTTTCAAGCATCAAATCACACACTGAGCTGAAACTCTTGCTTTCATCTGCACAGGTTAGATTCACTGTATGCCAACTTTCCCCGTGTTCCTCTGCATGGATCCTGGAGCCGCTTCTCCACCTTCCCCCACGGCGGCGGGCCCGTCCCCGCTGTGGCGTCTGGCAGAGAGAAGAAGTAGAAAGACTGGTTCAGGGAACATTTTCAGCAATGTGAATTTGTGGCAGCTTCAGAGACTGTTCAAGGCAGCTGGAGACCAGGATGCGGAGCAAAGGGCCCAGCTCGTCTGGGGCCACAGAGATGAGGCAGAGCTGGCCCAGGCCCTAATTGGATTGAGGGCGCGGAGTCACCGCAGAGCGCTGAGGACTAATAGGAGAGATGCTCTGGAGTCACACTGGCTGCGTGCCTTCAATCAACTCAGGTAGAGACACTGCTAAACAGAACACATTTGCATTCACATTGTCTGTAATGTTTCACTGAAACCGTCTTTGTTGTTTAGGATCAGGGAGAGCTCACTCAGAAACCCAGGAAAGGATGCAGAGGAGGTGGAGGAGACAGACTTGGAGGCAGGAGCACATGGCAGTCCAGATCCACAGCCCCACACCACTGTAGGAACCACAGGAAGAGTTACAGAAGCTAAAGTGGTACAAAATGAGAGCCACAATCCTGCAGTGACGTCTGCCAGACGGATGAGAGTCAGCTCAGGACTGAGGAGAGCGACAGAGAGTGACCCAGAGAGATACCTGCACCGAATACTCCACTGATTGACTGTGCTGTATGTAAGAGTGTTAATCAGCACAGCACTTAACAAATGGTGTTTTTGCAGTCTTACAGAACAGAGTGGTTTCTCATTATGTCTGGCCTTTAAAGGAGATCAGATGCTGGTATTCTGACACTACAAAAATGTAACTGAGATGAATGTATGGCTGGAAATTTGCCTTATCTGTTGTCTACCACTTACTTAGGTCTGTAATTTTGAAGTCACGGCTTTATCCTCCACATGAGGGTTGCAGGGGCTTGAGCCAATTCCAGCTAACAAAAGATAAAAGGTGGATCACAGGACCAATGCACAGAGACAAGTAACATTTCACTCGCGCACTCACACCTGTGGTAAATCTTAGAGTGGTGATTTTAAAGTCTCCTCCTTCTTTCGGCCTCTCCCTTCAGGAGTCACCACAGCCGATCATCTGCCTCCATCTTCCCTGATCCCTTGTGTCATGTTCTGTTACATAGAATGTTCATTTCGAAGTGAATAAGTAAATATTGTCCCGTCTTTATCGGATCTGACATTTATCTGAGTAAAATAACTGATATTGTAATGTAAGGTGAGGCTGTCAATCTAGTCAACGCTTGTCCTGTACCATAAACAAAGCCATTTATATGACAGACATGAGTGAGATACAGTAACATACCGTAGACCTTGATTTCTTGATTTTGTATTTAAGTTTGGCATACTTTTCCCTGCTTATGTGCATGCTGTGTAACATTTTAACACTATAAAAGGGTAAGAGTGCAATAAAAACAATGGCAGTCATGAGATGCAGACATGAACGTTGTAACATTGACACTACTCCATGTTTATGCTCTTTCAAACTTTCTAGCTGAACAAACTGAACCAAGATTCAGCAAGAACAAATATTCCTGCTAGAGACCAAACCTAAAGGCCAAACTCACTATTCAGGGAAATCATTACTTGAAATCAAACGTTGTTGTATATTGTATATCGTTTCTGGTAACGGTGAGAAAAGCCACTTTGTGTAAGAAAGACTTTGTGCCACCAGACTTGTAAGACTCGTGGAAACTAGTGTTGGGCAATATTGTCGTAAATGTTGATCAGTGAAGATCAGTGATTCTTAAACATTTCACATATACTGTAATGATAACATTTCACCAATAAAATTGTGTAAAACGTTTAAAACTCAAAGTATGTTAGCACAATGCAGACATTTAACAATACCTCATCAACTTTTGTTACAGTGATATTAAAGAAAATCATATTGTGATAATTCCTCTTATTGAATTATTGCCCAGTCCTACTACAAAGTTGATTCAACTTTTTTTTGTAATGCTGTGATCATTTTTAGGTTTATGGTAATAAAGAAATAAATCTTTGTATTGTTTGTCTGTTTTCTTCTAATTTATAATACCATATATAAACATATCAATCCCAACACCATAAATTAATATTTCTATGCAGTTTTTGTGTGAATTACAATTAAATGCTTTCATATTAATTAAATGTAAAACCATCAGTTGTTTTTGCACGTGCATTTCAGTTTTCATGACATATATTCTGTTTATATGCACACATTGCATATGCCCTTAAAATGAAACTGACAGGACAGAAAGGGAAAAAGAAAGGGAAAAGTTATATTTTGGTGTAAATGCCACCCTCTAATGGTCATTTCTGTTAGTGAAGCCACCATGTTTGCCAACTTGCAATCACTAGGTGGCACACAAGGTTTTGTTTTGGAGGCGCAAACATCACTGAATTGGAAAATAAATTATAATTGTGAAACTAAAAAAAGCATATTCTTTAGATATTTATTATCATTAGTATTGTTCTTTTTTATAATTGTTTATGTCATTTTAAATGCAGACTCAGTTTTTACAGTTTTCATGCTTGAGTTTTGACTAAGTCAAGTTTATACAGGTGTCATTTCCTCCAGACGTTCCTTTTTTCCCCATCAGTCTCCTCCAGCTCCTGGGTGATGCTATGGGACCGACGTGTCACCCTGCAGAGAACAGCCTGTCTGCGTATCCTGGATCTTCTCAGCATGATGATGCCTGACTGATGTGATGGAACACTAAGGCACCTGCAGAAAATAAACCTGAGGATTGGGAAGATTAGCTTCACGTCAGCTAATTCCTTCAAAACTGAGAGGAAAGACATCATGCTAATCCTAAATTTGTTAAACTCCTCAGCTTGTGTAGATTATCTCAGCTGTTTGTGTACCTGTATAAGATGAAGAATGAAATAATCCAGCACTAATATACGTACTGTATGTGTGGCAGGATTTAGTGGTTTGAGCTGCAGTTCAGCTCACTCTTAATTATGATGGTCAACTACTGGTACTACATCAAATAAAAATATTAGATTAAATAGAAAAATTACAAACATAAATAAACATAAATGAAATAATATCCACAGTTTATTTGTTAATGGTTGCTGTAAGAGCCAAAGCCCATCTGAGGTGGCACTCTGTGAAAGGTGGGCTGCACCCTGGACAGGTCACAGGTCACAGGTCATACCAACACAGGGCTAACAAATGTAATATATAAAGTCTGGTAAATTTATAAAAAAAAACCCCAATGTAAATATGTTCTGAGTTAATTCCACGTGGAAATGTAATATTACTGTGTTCTGGAGGTTTAATTTGCATCCATCACTAGGTATGTGTGAGCTCCAGTCAGCCCGAACATGACAGGATTCCCACATGAGGAGGGAATAAACAGGTAAGGTGCCCTCAGTTCTCTGAGTGTGAACTTGGATGTTAAGTTAGGTTTCCCTTAATTAAGGTTGACGACACAATAGTGGACATAGAACTTGGGAATCACCTTCATTAGATCTGTAATCACAGCCTAATGATCACATTATTGATCAAATTGCCTTGCATTAACATGTCTTAATTTGAAAATAGCATTTAAATGTAGAATTAATTAAAGTGAAAAAAAAAGGATCTAATTGTGCAGAAACTGAAAATTCTTCATGACACCTGTTAGGCAACATGCACATCATGACATTTAAGTTAGACGCATGCATGTGCGCAAATGAACATCTTAATGCTTCCTTTATTTTACTGTCATTGTATAGTCCAGTCCTTTGAGGTAAACAAAATCTAAACCACACAAGACACTTGCATATTATACCCTTTGTTTGCAGATAAAGATGTTTTCATTTTAACCGCTCATTCAGAAACATAAAATGGATCAGAACTGTGCTGTGCACTGGTGCTGGTGGCATTACTAACTGTCTGTAGCCACATTTCCCTAATCCCTGGTCAGCACAGAATAAAATAAACAAAATGCGCAGAGCATTCACAGCACACATTCTTCAGTAACACGATGGAACCTTGGATCAGATCCTCTTTTGTGCTGATCATTAAATAGAGTAACTCTGCTGCGTGTCTCCTAAATCAGCCAGATAATTGTCCATAACCTTCTATGGTGCTGTTTCTACAGAAACCTGCATGTTTAATGTTTTGGAGATAATTTAGATTGGGTGAGTCAAGACAGAGCAGACAACAGATGAAGAAAGAGCAGAGCGACAGTTATATGAAGAGGATGCAGATCAGATTATTCAAAGGGAAGAACTAACAGACTCTCTTTGTGTCTGTCGGGGTCTGTGTATGATTGACAACAGGAGCCTTTTACATGAGCAAGGATCTGAGAGTTAATGTGCTCTTGTTGCATTGTAATTAGAACTTGGAATATAATTAGTGAAATAATATATACAGTTCATGTGCTCTGATTAAAATCCCTAACACACACACACACACACTCACTTGTGCGTACAACCCCTGTGCAACACTTTGTGTCTTTGTAGACTCACACAACACAGCATTCATTGTTTTTCCTTCCTGTCTTTGTTCTTATTCTCGGGACAGTTGGTCTCAGGCACTAACTCGCTTCTGCAACATCAAAACATGGGCAAGGTTTTGCTTCTGTGCCCCCTTTGAGGTGATCACTGAACACCCAACACGATTTAACACGAGGGTCCTGCTGCTCCCTTTCACCTTCCTTTATTTAAAGCAACTCAAGTATAAAAACTGTGAAGTGAACCTTTAGAGAGGAAAATTGCTTCACTGAACTGGAAGACAGATCATTTTCTTAAAAATTATTTTAGTATGAGCCGAAAGTTCAGTGACATTACATGGACGTCACACACAACCCCAGTGCGTTCAGTTGGCACACGCATGGTTAAACTGTTTCCCACACCTTTCTGTGTGTCTTTATGCTTTGCTGCCTTCAGGGCAGTTCTGGGCTGTAGAGGAACACTTTGAGTCAAACTCACCTCACTTCATGTTACACACAGTAGCCCTCACAAGCAGCCTGGACTCTTCACAGAGCAGGAGAGGAAGGGATTTTAAGAGCAACCTGACAAAGACGGCCCTTGTGTCATGTTGATTATGCTTCGCTTTGTTCTTTGTCCTACAGCCGAACCTGTGATGACCCACATTCTCTTATTTTGTTACAGACATCGTTTGTTGCTTTCAGGTGGAAAACTATGAATTTGCATGAGAAATAGTGACGTCATGCCGTGGTTTATAGTTAGTTACTAAACTCAAATAAGCAGGCATTTACACTACGAGTTACTGTATATCGCCCTTCTTCTCCTCCTTTCCTTCTTTTTAGGGCAAATTAAAAAGCTTATTTTCTCCAGTTTGTCACTTTTTCCATTTAATTTTTTTAATAATAATAATAAGTTTTTAATAATGCAAAGTTGGTCATCTTACATCGGCAGTACAGAAAGTCCCTCGTGTTATTATGTTTTAAGTCATTCTAATTTTCTTTGTTTTTGGGCTAACTTAACCCATCCTGAACTTCACTCTGTGCATGTGTGTGTGTGTGAGCACAAACTTTGCCAGTGCAAACTGCTTGACTCACACATCATTACATGATGCAACCTTGATTCATTCAGAGTTCCAGTCGCAGGGGTTGGTTTATTGAGATGTGTACTAACAGCATGTGCATATTAAGATCAGTGGGGTAAAATGGGACTAATTGCACATTACCATGTACCACTGACTTGGAACTAAGTGGGAAAGCACATCTGAATAATTCAGTTCAGAATAACGTAGAGTTAATGAAGAAAGTGGTGCACACACTCAACCATATACCATGCATCCATATACACTATGCAGAATCTCTGCCTTTGCTTGCGTGCATGCATTAGCATGAACGGCCCCCGAAAAATTGCAGCAACACACTGTTTTGCCTGTGAGAGTTCAGTCTTCCTCCGGAGCCATTTACTCCTATAGATGAGAGTATTAATTCAGCATGTGAAAGAACACAGGACAGGACAGCAGCCCACTCGCAGCTATTTTTCAATTTCACAGAATCTGTCACAGAACCTCAGACTGTAGGCATTTTGCAACACTGAATACATACATAGAAGCACACACGTGAATGTCTGCATGCAGCCGCAACCACACTAGTACAAAAACATTGCTGCAGTGCATTAGTGAGTGTCATAAGTTTGATTTTTGTTTCAGAGGGAAAAGTGGTGCCGAATAAAGTAAACTCCTAGAATAAATGAAACCGCTGGCAGAAAATAATTAAGTCATGGACCAATGGTTTATGATTAACTTCACACCTAATGTAACTTTGTTTATTTAGAAAAAGACAGTACACAAATATACATTCACATTGTAGAACATGGAGAAATGCATTAAAGCCAGGTTTTAATGAAATGTTATTTTCCACCTGTAATTCCTGGACAGGCAGATATTCCTTTTTCAGCTGTGAACAACGTGTGTAGTTTGTATCGCTTTGGTTAAACCTTTAATTGCCCGCAGGTGTGTGTGTGAGTGTGTTTGTCTCTTGTTCGCCTTGGCAGCCTGAGCAGGGTCCTTGCCAGCTGAGACTGCCCTAATATTGGCGAGTTTGCATTTTGAAGTCATCCAAAAATTCCTCCATCTGCATCAGTGCATAAAAAAAATTATTTTATTGCTTTCTTCTCTAAATGTTTGTTTCGATGGGGTCTATCAGGGGTGGCTGCACTATAGTGACATGGCAAAGTTGCAATTTTTTTGCAACTTAAATACTACAAACATTGCAAAATACAAATACCCACCCAGACTGGCATCGTGCAAGGCCCACATAGGCCTTGCACGATGACAATGACCTCTGTGACTCTCCCTGAGATTTCTCCCTTTTCCCCCTGTACAGTGGTTTTTGTGGAGCTTTTCCCTCTCTTGATGTGAGGGTCTAAGGACAGACGGTGTCACTTGCTGTACAGACTGTAAAGGGCAAATTGTGTTTGTGATGTTGGCTATATAAAATAAGCCAACTTGACATTCTGATGTTCCTTTTGAACTTCAGCCGGTCATCTTGACCTTCTCTACCTGCCTAAATGAAATGCAGTGGATTATTTCTGTGTGATAAGAGGATTAGATATTTGCAAGTCAAAATTAGGAACTAAAAGAACTGGATCAGTGAGTGTAAATGAACTATATAGTAGAGTGCTGGTGTCTTGATGGACGACTTCACATGCTCTCTTAGTGTCTAGTTACTGAAACTCTCTTTTGATTGCTGGACTTCGATATATACAGCAGATATGGTCTATTCAAACTGGGTTGTTTGTTCCCTTGATGAGCCTATTTGACTTGTACTCACAACCAAGTTTTCTCATGTGACCCCTTCATTGTATTGTAACGCTTATAATGTTATTTTATTGAGTAGAAAAGGGCAGATTCTATGTCAAATGTGTTGGGAGCTGTGCTGTTTTTCTAGGATGTAGTGTCTATGCCACACCACAAGGGGGAGTGTTCGTCCAGGTGAGCGCTGTTTTTAAGCCCACGCGGTTCAAACATGGCACATCCGACTGAACTCCATAGCGTCTCCCTCTCTACACAGGTTAGTCTGTGTTTAATTGCATAGCAGTATGTGCCAATTTTGTTTCAAACCTTTTCCATGTTAACGTGACAATTTTGGTTTAAAAAAATGGCAAGTTTTGTGTGAGGGGCACTTGGTTAGCTTGTAAACCGTAATTTAGTTTGCTTATTGTCTGTATTTTATTTTTGTGTTGTTACTGTGGCTACTTGGCAAATGCTGCCATAGTATGTGTTTTACTGAAGTTTAGAGCAAAAATATTGGGTAACTTGCTTAAAATGGTAAAAGTTACAGAAGTTCAGTAGTGCCTTAAATATTTATCATCATGTTTGATTATAAAAATGCAGTAAAATGATGAAGTAGATACACTTGCTGTTGGTGGACAACAGTGGTCGTGTGAATTTGTAATGCACAGTGGGGCTTTATTTGACACGTCGAATAACACATATTTTTGTCCAAATTAATAGCAGTGTAGTATGTGAAATGTGGCCTTTCATATGTGCAGATATTCTGGGTTTACTTTGAAATGCAAATGTGATGAGAAAATGTTAAGAATCTGACACAAAGTGCGTGATTGTGAACGGATGAAGAACAGTTCAATTTCTTAAGTCTAACAACAAACAGGGTGTAGGCTGCAGGCTCAACACAACTTCTACTGTCTCTACTTTTTCTGTCACTACAAATGTTTGAAGGCTCTAGCACTCAGGATGTCCTGTATACGACTTTCCATGTCATAATTACTTGTTCCTAAATTCAGCTTCATGTGATAGTGGCAGATTAGGTTAATTGGACACTCAAAATTGCCCGTAGGTATGAATGTGAGAGTGAATGGTTGTCTGTCTCTATGTGGCCCTGTGATGGACTGGCGACCTGTCCAGGGCGTACCCTGCCTCTCGCCCTATGTTAGCTGGAGATAGGCAACAGCGCCCTCCGCGGCCCTTAGTGGATAAAGCGGTAGAAAATAAGTGAGAGTGAGAGAGTGATAGTGGCAGAAAGTATTTCAAAGATTCCAGCTGAAGGTGACCTAACAATCACAATCCCACCTATTATGTGGTGACATGCTTGTGTTTAACTGAGCCTCCTGGTGCACCTTTTCAGTGACAGTCTATGAGATTTAAGTTGGAGGTTAAAATAAGGGACCAACTGCTAAATGAAAATCCACAGTATTTATAATGGGTGTAGCAGTGAAGAGGGCAAGAGTGGGAAATTATGATGCAGTTGTATGGAAATGAAAGCTCACAGCTGTTGGTGAGACCCCTGATGGCGAGAAAAGGGGATGGTGTTGCAGTCAGACAGAAAAACATGGAGAGAAGTTGATCAAAGAGGCATAATGAGAAGGAGAAGAGCAGAGGAGTGCAGTAGATGTTGTGATGACTTTTCCTATACCATATGGACTAGGGGTGGGAATTGCCAGAGACTTAAGTCACAATACAATATTGTCATGATATTGCAAAAATACTGAGTATTTTCGAAATCATAAATTGCAATATACTTGCACAACAGCTCTAGTGAGAGTGAGCACTTGGCACCATTTAGTGGACTGAAACTTAAATTTTTTTCATGCTAATACACTAAAAGTTTAATGTGTAACTTTAACAACAGTTAAATAATATATCACAGTATTTTACTGTATCAATTCCCCCTTACTCATATACCTTATGTACATAAACTAATTGAAGGTGATGCCAGTAATCAAGGCTTCAGAGCGACAGATCTCTCCAGGTGTATTAAAACAAGATGACAGATGTAAACATTGGTGGACAGATGTAGAGAGCATATTCTTCTATAATGGATTTTCTTGCATTATGTAACCATTTGTTTTGTCCAGTATCATAAGTCTGCTCCACAACTAAGCAGTCAACATTGTTTTCTGTACCATTGTCCTTTCTTATCTTATAAATGAAACCACCTCATATTGCAGACAACTAATGGGAGAAAAGTTACGGCTACTTCCACTAGGGTCTGCATGATCTAAATTAATCATCCACCTGTTTTAGACATAAGGACTCAAACACTCCTCCAATTATATGTATCGACTGCACATATACCCTTGTAGCACAACCCTTTACAGGCCAGTTGGTGTTGCGCTCTTTTTTTGACCGTAAAAGACGATGAAGATGACGGTAACCATGGAAACTTGCTTGAGATTCTGGTGCGTCACTCCAAGAATACAATGACATACAAATGAGGGCGAGGAATGGCTGCTTCAAGAATGGTATGTGACATTGATTATCAATGAGTCGAAGTATGAATGGAACCTTGGTCATTCATGCAAAAATTGTGGAAAGTATAATTTGGCCCTTAAGTATTCATCTATGTGTGAGGAAATATGGTGATGCATGCCCTTCATCCATCAACTGAAGACCAGACAGGGGGCAGTGAGGTTTCCTTCTCTGCCCAAAAATATCAGAGAAACCCTGGAGATTTAATTAAGCTTCATTTCCCTCCTGCTGCTTTGTGCCGTGCTCCCTGTCCCTCTCTACCGCATCATATATTCCAGCTCAGCGATGAAGCCTTGTGTGGAAAAACATCCTGCTGATTGTTGTTGTGAAAAAAGAACCAGCCTGCATGCACAAGCAAACTGGAGGGATCACATTGCCAGTGTTGTGGAGATGAGTGTGAAGAAGTCAGTTAAACCTACTTCTCTGGCAAAATTACAGTCCTGGCACCTTTCCAGGAACAAAATAACTTCTCACCACAGGAGAAAAATTTG
Organism: Brachirus orientalis; assembly: GCA_016785285.1. Taxonomy (NCBI): domain Eukaryota; kingdom Metazoa; phylum Chordata; class Actinopteri; order Pleuronectiformes; family Soleidae; genus Brachirus; species Brachirus orientalis. The sequence goes on along the minus strand of JAFBJR010000429.1, from coordinate 1,317,629 downwards.
AGACATTGATGTTCATGTACTGTAGATCTCAGGGACTCGGAGTTTCCCTTCCCTCAGCATTACAGACACAAAGCAAGTAAGACACTTAAAAAAACAAAAATTACCTCAGGTCCTTTTGTCCCTTGTGATCTCTTGGCTGCACTTCTTTCTTCACTACCTCATATAACAAACTGTCCAAGTGGTAACATTCCCCTGCTTCTGTCTCAGTCTGTTGTTGCCATCTCCAGCGTGGAACCAGACTGAATAATTGAGCAGTGATCAAAACACTCTGGAAAAGTTTGCCTGCCATATTGCTCAAGGCTGCGATGCTCAATAAACTCATCCATATTTATTATTTTCTTGAATTGCTGTGCACAGAGGGAGGGAGGGTGTCTTTCACTGCAGTGCCTGTATGAACACATACAGGTTTTCAAAAAAACTGATTTCACAGTATACAGAGAGGTTGCAGGTTCAATGTGCATGCCACACTTCATAATGTTCTGTCAGGTGCTTTGCAGTGATTAGTTCACAGTACCTGAGTGACAACAGGAGTGACACACAACACAGTCTTCCAGCAGGAGGTGTAGATGAGTGATCTAGTGACCCGTAAGAAGTGACACAAGGAGTGGTGCATGAAGCCAGGTGTAATTTTTACTTGGTTTCATGCCGACAGGTTGAGTACTAATATTTCCCCTTTCCTTTCTGAACAGTTGTTGTTGTTTGGGTTACAGTCCACTCACTCTTTTCTATTGGCTTTCTGTGATTCGATGTGTGAAAATCAACATTTATGAAGTGCTACCTTGCTATTAACCAATCTACGCAGTGTTTAATTTTGGTAATTGTGTTCTGTTCATCAGTCACCCACTTGATATTGTGTGAACAAGGTCCTCATTAGTCACCCACTGTGTTATGCTTCCCCATGACGATTCAAAAACATTCAATAACCCTCAAAAGCTTCTCTTTTTGTGTTTGACTGACTGAATCACATATGATTGGATTTCTGAACTTTTTGAAAGCATCAGGTTGTGTTTTAGAAGCAGGGAATGTGCAGGTGGTGTCCTTCCTTGAGATAGACTGAACACAACAAAGAGCCATATTCCCACATTAAACCAAAACAAATGCTGCAATAGAGCTCTGGTAGCTGACATCATACAATCCCATCATGCAACATTTCTAATCATAGCAAGGCTATTTGACATGAATCCTTGCTTGTTAAACCCATAGGCCGATAATCTCTTCTCTGCCTGTGTTGTTAATAAGTTAAGATGGTGGATAACTGTTTTGCTCTGGGATATCAAAACATTTGTGGACCAGGAGAGAGAATTTACCAGATCTGCAAAGATCTTGAAAAGCAGTGGGGGTGAATCATTTCAGTTCTAAGGGGGCAACGAAGATGGTGTGATGGGAACCCACAGGCAACAGATTCCGCTAGTTATCGTGTCATATTAATTCAACACTTAACAGCTTGTTTATTTCACCTGCTTTGATTTCAATTTTGATGCTTTCTCTGAAGTAGGATGAGGTTAAATTTACCAGGAAGTTGAAGATAGTTCTGGAATGATGTCTGCTCCAGCTGTCTCAGAGACGCAGATAACTTCACATGTGAAAACCTTCCTCGCTGTGAGATGGCAGCCTCACCCCACCTCCTCAGCTCTCACCTCACTCACCGCGCTGTAGCTACACTCCTGCTAATGTCCTGATGAAGCTTAATATTGATGTGGCTCGCTAAGAGCTACAGAATGAAAAAGTAATAGTCATAATTCATGCAAGTATCCATCAGGGCCATCATCTCAAGGTGTCATACCACATCACAACAAACCGAAGATGTGATGCATTAAACTGTGTTCCCACTAAAGGTGAGGCAGGTTTAACTGGGACACAACTCATGTCTTTTTGAATGATTTTCTAAATGACAGATTTTCCCTCAAACTGAGTTCGGGTCAAGCCCTTGTCTGTCCTTTTAATATACTGGCCTTTTTTTTTCTCCCCAAAAAACCACACCACTCACAACCAATAACTAATCTCTGGTATTTTATGTGACATTCTGCTAATCTCAGCCCTTTACTACTGTTAAAAGGCCACATTTGGCACCAAGCACCCACTTGTCATGTACACTATTTCTCAAATTCCTTTTCCCAAAGTGACAATGTCTGTTGGGATTTGTGTTCAGACACTATTTGCATGTTTGGCATTTGAATTAGTCTCATGGAAAAGAGTATAATGTGAATGCAAAATGATGGGATGAGAAAGACTACTGGAGGACGTGCAGTTTTATCTGCAGCACACTTTTGAATAGACCGGGGTGCTTTCCATTAAGTATCTTATTCGATTAAATCCTCTGTCTTTTCTTGGCAGAGAAGATACACACTGATTTCAAAGGTATTGGATTGAACGGTCATAATAGGGTTTTTTTTTTCATAGGCTTCCATCCTTTAAGTGCTGGCTTCACTGTCATACAAAACATGCACACAGCTCAATCAGATCACTTTTAATGTGTGTTTATTTATTTTTATGATTATTAGCATAATATTCAGGTGTTGGTGTAACTATCTAACTAACTTTTTATAAGGCTATGAAAACCAAGCAACATTTATTATTTCAAACCCATTATACACTAATACAAACATTCATATTGGTTGTGGATTACACTTTGGCCAGTAAACCTACATAAAGCAATCAATTGATTAAGCAATCACTGCGTGTTTCCCAAAGTTCAAGCTGGTGGAGTCCTTAAATGTCTAGTTTTGTCCACAATTTATAGATATTGTGATTACTGATATACTGTATATGAGAAAGTAAACCACACAATTTTCACATTCATTCAAGAAGCTGTAATAAAAACACTTGGTTTTATTTTTTATTAAAAAAAAAAAAAAGAATAACTGATGAATCGTTTATTAGTAAGTGATTAATACAGCACTTGATTAATGGATTAATTCATCTCTATCTCTCTAATGTGATTTTTTTTTTTTTTTGGGTGTGTGAAAGTTTCCTTTGTATAAATAATTGTTTTCAATAGTATTTCATGAAATATTACTTCAGTGATAAACAGTAATGCATGTTAAAGGTAAGGCTGTGCTCTCAGTGATTTTGTTTGATCACTTTAAGTTTTAATGGAAGCTTTTTAGATTAATCATGTTTACTTGTGCACTTTGTGGGAAGGAGTTGTGTGATGCAGTGGATGAGTTAATCATTTTGATGATACAGTAATAACACGAGCTGTGATTATGGAAAGTGAACACTTGCAGGGCTGGTAAAAATGTGTTAGTATGTTGGTTCTTCATCGTGTAAGTCACACAATGAGTCAAATATGATATGATGATGATGTTTTGACATGCTGTGTCACACCAGAGAATTAATATAATTGCGCTGTGCATGATGGTAGACCAGTTATAATATGTAGGTTTCCTGTAGGTTGATTGAGGACACTGTAACTTTATACTTATAGATTTAGTTTATTATTAGTTTATAGATTATTTTCATAAGCAGTCAGCCTGTTGACTTTCTCGTTGTTTTGTTGTTTTGTTTATAAGATGCTGAAAATGGTGTTAAATGTGGATTAGTTTTCCCCATATTTCCTCAGTTTTTATGTATTTAGTCAGTGAAATCTTGTTTTTGCTTTTCAGAGACAAAATCAAAGAAACCAGTTATAGTTGGACATTAATTTAATATGATTATTGTCTAATATTTTCAGCCCATTAAGTTTTCTGCAGTACTGATTTAACCATGTCATTGTTCACTAGGTAGTCACAAATAGGCCTCATTTTTGTTTTGTTGTTTTCTTCATGTTCTACTTTGTTCTACTTTTAGCAGTGTATGTTATACTTTAATTTCCAGGCTGTCAGGTAATATAACCCAAACTCCATTTAAAAAAGGCTTTTAAAGCGTAAACTCTCCTTACTACCATTCAACCAGATCTCCTTCAGTACTTTGGAGCAGGTGCTAAAAGAGTCAAGGAAATAATTTATTTCTCTGCATGTGGGTGACAAAGCAGCCGCAGGATGTGAAATATTGTAATGCATTAAATCACTGGTAGCTTAAAGGTGGGACATCGTGAGTATAAAGGAAGTACGCAAGTACACTGGGTTGTCTGTTAAGGTGTGTGTGGGTGGTACGTATTCTGGGTCTTTAATATATGTAGCTACTGGAGTCCAGGGTTTAATTAAGAGACAGATTTAGGCCTCAACAACGTCATGCTGGTCTTCTTGCACACGCACACATGCACACTCTGCTGGAACAGGGATGTCCTTAGAGGTTTTATAAATCACACCCTGAATACCTCACAAACAAACTTGGTGCTCGGGAAGAAAAATGTGAGAAAAGAATTAGCTGCTAGCGATTAGAGTGGGGGGGGAAAAAAGTTGTAAAAGTAATGCAGTGCGAGTTTAACATCATGGCGCTGGAATAAGGTGGTGAGAAATGTAAGAATGAAATGTGGGAATGACAGTAGATGTGAAATTACATCAACAATGTGCAACGTCTTTTTTTTTTTTAAAGTAATATGTATGAGTTGAAAATGGGCTCAAAACAAGAACAGAATAATTTGCACATAAATGAGAGTTCAGTAAAGATAAATTGAAATTCAGTATTGATGGATATTTGGGGAATGGATTTTTCTAAATTTAATCAAATCTTCAAAAGATTATGCTCTTCATTTGATGGGGTTTATTAGTTGTTTATGATACATACTAGTTTTTCCTCTATTACCTATCTTCTTCATGTTGGTTTTTGTGTTATAGAAAAATGCAGATAGGCAGTTCAGACTTGAATACTGCATTTAACAAACAGACTTACACAGCTTTTTAGTGCTTAATAGAAAACGTCTTATTTTTGGTTTCTTGAGAAATGGTAGTGAAAAGTGAGATTGATGCTGTAAGGTTTTTCAGTCACTGCTGTGAAGTGCAGATTTGTTGTCACAGATGAAGCTGCCCCGCCTGTACTCTCTCACTCCATCCCTCATCCTCATCACATCCATCTACTTCAAAAGATATTTTTTTTTTATTTTCACAAACCTTATTAGTATGTAGAGCAGCAGAATGTATAAATGGCACATTTCTCTTTTCTAGAAGTATAAAAGTTAAATATTCATCACTTCAGAGCACTATCTTTGAGTGAGAGACATGAGGATGTTCATGTCATTTTGACATCACATTTCCACAATGTGTGCCCTTATTCAGCACAGTTGCACTTGTGTATCTAACAGGCGGTGGGTCAAAATGACAAATCTCACCCTTTCTGTCCATTTCAAGTTGTCTCTCTCTCTCTGTCTTCATTGTCTTTTGTGTGTGTGTTTATGTGTCTTGGTATCTATCAGAGCCTTACTTCAACATTATGCGGGATGAAAATGTTACTTTTGCTTTGTGCATAATTGATCTACTCAGTAAATTAATTCATTCAGTGATATATACTATATATATTTGCTGTCTTGTGGCATCTGAGATGGCCATCTGTGTAGCTTGGTCATATCGAATGGGTTTTGGGTTGCCATTCACTCTCTGTCATATCGCAACAGTCTGGCCATTCTCCTCTGGCCACTGAAGCTAAAAGGACTTTTGGCCCGTTCTCTCTGAACCGTAGAGATGGTTGAACATGAATATCCCAGTAATTCAGCAGTTTCTGACCAGGCAATATTCAATGTCACTTAATCACATTTTTACTCCGTTCTGATGCTCTGTTTGTATTCCAGCTGTCATCTTCCCCATGTCTACATGCATTGAGTTCCTGCTATGTGATTGGCATATTAGATTATTAGCTACATTACATGTAGATGAACAGGTGTACCCATTAAAGTGGTCTGTGAGTCTATTTCTTTAAAATGCTGTAACATTTGTTTTCAATCCCTACCATCTCAATGAAATGTTTTAAACAGATGTGTCGCAAAAGGCAATACATCCTTTATTTAAAGGTCAAAAATGTATTTCATTCATACCTTGCATTTACACATTCAGTGTTTTTATCATGTGTGTCAGATTTCTCTCAACATTCAAATGAAACATGGTGTGATCTTTCTGTATTAAGTGTCTAATAAATGAGAGGATGATCTCACCGCTCAGGTTTAATCGTCCACATAATGTAAGTGTTTGTGCATTAACCTCGTGTTATGAGCCTTTAAACAACTCTCATCAATTTTATATAAAGCTTTAATTAAATGTGTTTAAAAACTGCAGTATCTTGTTCCAGTTTAAATAAACAGAGACTATTGTTGGGCTGCGTAAAATCTTTGTGGTAATCAAAATCAAAAGATTTTTTTTCGATATTAAAATTATGATGGCCTTTTGATTGGAAACTGAAGTTTTTCATTTTCATTTTAAAACTGATCATCTCCAGTGCCAAAGTTTATGTATAAAATCAGCAATTATTCAGCAAGGCACACAGGAGTTGCTGGTCCACAGCTGCCTTCATCAGTGGGTTACAACATTTTATTTTATTACCTTGAGGTTTGAAACCCTTTATTCTAATTAAATTTAGGGACACAAACTAAAAAGGAGGCAGCACTTGACCAGCAGCTCATGTGTCCCCCTGAGCTAAAAATACTTATGGACTTTGGTGCAGGAGTGTGAGTAGTTGTATGGTTTTTACTGTATGTAAATGCACCACATTTTTGTTGGTTTGCCCGCCCTGCTGCCCCCTGCTAAATGTAAGGGTTCATAGGAGAGGATACTGCCGGTTGTTGTGATGCCAGGCCATGATTCAATATGGATGACAGACTAAATCTTGTGCTAGGCCACAGCTGATGCGACATGTGCCAGCTGGGCTGTGAATGCCTCACATATTCTATGCCTTTTCGCCAAGGTGCCAACATAACCTGCCACTAAGCTGCACCAGAGCCTGGGATTTACCCCGGGCTTCTGCACACACAACCACTTGGGTTGAGTGAATGTGATGTGGGCTCCTGGAAATCTGTCGACGCTCCCTCATGAAATGACAATGCATCACGTGAAGTTTACAAGTTGGAGGGATTAGAGGAGAAACAGCTGGATAAGACATCTTGATTCAACTCTGTAGCCTAAATATGTGAATCCATGGGCCCACCTCTCTTTTCCTCAAAGCCTTTAATCTTCGGCCTTCGTCTTTCGTGCAACCTTGTATCGTGGTTGAGTAAGCACGTCCATGCTCATCCTATGTGTGCAATCAAGTGGGGGTTCTCAAAAGTGCATGTTAATGCTCCTGTTTTGACAGGTGCTTGAATCTGGGATTAGAGTGCGGATGATAGTTGCATTAATCAAAGGATTCTTCCGTGGCTGCTTCTCTCATCCCGCTGACTAAATATACTGCACTGAGCTTTGCAAGCCAGGAACGGATGTAGAGAGGTGGTGAGTGACTGAGATGGTGTAAATGTGGTTTCCAAGCGTGTCAAATAGAGGCTTATTACCGAAGGGATAGACATGCTAGGGCATTCACTATGTGCGTGTATGTGTGTCTTTCGTGATTTGGATGTGTAGCTCAGTTGAGAGTGATGAGTGTGTGAAGTTTGTTTTATCTTCGAGTGCAGCTCTCTTAGGGCCAGTCTGCACTATCTAATGCACTAAATCAAGAGTCAGATGGCTCTCTCCATTTCTCCATCTCACTTAATGTTTTCATCTACTCCTCCATCTCAGGTCACCTCTATTTCCCAACAACATACCAAGCATGTATGTCTGTCTGTGTGTGTGAGAGAGAGAGAGAAGTGTGGAGTTCATCTTAAGGTCTAACTGCGATAACATTTTGCTCTTCAAATTAAATTATTCAGCTCCTTAATTCAATTGTTCTCCTGTTTCTTTGTTCCCCATCCACTCAACTGCCTCCTTTCTCTCCAGGCCAAAAACCTTCACTCATAAAAACAGTGACCCCAAAAATAGAGAAACCATAACTTGGGTTTATTTGAGGGCTTTGAGAGGTGGCTGAAACTCATTCTGTGAGCTACGACCTTCAGTGAAAGTCATGGAGTAATAGCAATACTGCTGGAAGGAATCCTCCAGTTGTGACCAGAGGTTGAAAGCAACTGGTGAGTTTGTCCAGAACACTGCAAATTAATCATGTAGGTACAAATTCAAAGGCACAGAAAGAACTTTAGAAAGAGAGCCTGAAACTTTTGGTCTTTCTGTTTAATAAAAACATATATTTATCCCGTACAAGAGTTTTCTCACCTTTCATGTTGCATTTTATAACTATCAATGTCTCTATTTTTGTGTGTGTGTGTTATTGAGCCGTGGTAACGCTGACCTTGAGGATGAAGTGAATTAGTCTTTTAAACTGGTAGAGTGAAAGGGGGAGGTTGAGCTATTTATCTCTCTCGCTGTCTTATCTCCCGTTTGGCTTTCATCCCTACCCACTCATGCATCTGCTCAGCTTGCCTCATCATTGATGCAAGAAGGTGTGGGCATGATACTTTAGTCAAAGCAAACCTCTTCGCTGCTGTTACATCCTGCTCGCACTAAACACACGTGCAAACTTTAAACTGGCTTATTCACATGGCCACGTGGGTAGGTTAGAGTTTTTGTGTGTACCTTTTAATCAGTTGTGTGCCTACAAACACAATAACATCAGTCTTGATCTTGACCCCACATAATTTCCTCTTAATTGTTATTATAGTTATGTTTACATGTGCAAATTTTCTTTAATCTGGGTAAAATCCGATTCATGCAAACTTCCCTGTTTGTATGAATGTAAAGTTAAGTGATCCACTTGTGACGTGTGTAAAAGCATCAAGCGTTTAGTCATCATAAGCCATTGTGACGTGCAAAGTTGTCAGATTGTCTGGGAGTATAAAAATAAAGTACATGGCTTTGTATTTTACATAACCCCTGTTTGTGCTGCTCACCCTCAGATATTTCTCTTTTGCTCATCCTGTCGTGGTGCACCAATTTTCCTCCTCTCATGTCTAGGACTTTCTTTTCTGTTTTAAATTTACCTATTTTGTGTTCTTCAAGCAATACTTTAGTTCACACTGCTCCTCTAAAATATGGAGTTCATTTAAAGTCTCCAATCTGAAAACTGTTGGCTGCAGACCAGTGTTTTGCTTCTGCTATGTTTCTATCCATTTTAAGCAATGTCAGAAGGGGAAGTACGTCACATTTATGTATGGCAGAGACATTATAACCCACACCAGGAAGTCATGAATGGAAAAGCTGTTTACATAAACACGAATGTGACTGACAATCGGCATGAACAAACTCTCTCTATTGAAATGTCTGTCTGAATGGGTCACCTCAGACCAGAGTATTCAGATTGTCATGTTTACTTGAAGCATTTTATTCTAATTACTTATGTGTGTGTATAAACCTGGCTATTACCTTAACCATTACTCTTATAATGCTGGAGAAATGCTTGACAACTGGGAATTTCAAGACTGCTGTTAAAAGCAAACAATGAACACATGAGTTGCTATGGGATGTTGTGTTGGAGGATTGTTTACTTTTCACTTTCAATGCCTACTGTCTAATTTTTATTTGTGTGTGTGCATGTGGGCTGAGTGAACAACATGTGGGTGTTGACATTTGAATGTGTGATGAGTAGAATGAAGTCAGGTTGGGTGGTAATAAGGTATCCTGGGTTTTTGAAAATGGGAACAGTGTCCATGTCATTAGTGTCATAAAGATTCCTGCTGGGCAGTGTGCACATACATAATAAACAGCATAAGAGTGTTTATCCAGCAACACTATGGTGTGGTTAAAGAAGCTTTGATATTTGCTTGCAGCACCTTTTGTAAACAAATTAATTTGTCAAACAAATAACCTGCCAAATAATCTTTATCCCCAGAAGAGACAATTAGAAGAAACAGTGCAAGACAATTGGTATTTATGCTGGATTTGCAGTCAAGTTTTATATTATTCATCAATAAATGTTAATTGTTACACTTTAGTTGCTGGTGTTTCAGCTGAAATACACTACATTTATTTCATAGTATATTAGTACCTTTCCTACAAGAGATGCTGCTTAAAATGCTTCACAACAAAAATCATTATATTCAGCACACTTCACATGATTATACCAAATAAATAAATAAATGAAAAAAGCATCTTCCAGGAAATGGTAGAGAAATGATTGGAATGTCCATTGTCATTAAAAATGTGGGATTGGTTAAATTTAAACATTTGGCGAAGGAGTGCATGAAGTTTGCATGTTCTCCCCATGTGTGCATGCATTCTCCAGTTTCCTACCACAGTCCAAAAACATGCAGATTTGGGGATTAGGCAACTGGACACTCTAAATTGACCGTAGATGTGAGAGTGGATGGTTGTTTGTCTCTAAGTTTGCATCTTCTCCCTTGTGTGTGGGGTTTCTCCAGGTTCTCCAGCTTCCTCCCACAGTCCAAAAACTTGCAGATTAAATTGCCTGTAGGTGTGAACGTGAGAGTGGATGTTTCTATGTCTCTATATAGTGACCTGTTCAGGGTGTGCCCTGCCTTTCATCATATGTCATCTGGGATGAGGCACCACAATTCTCATGTGGAGGATAGAGCAGTGAGTGCATGTGCATGTGAGTACATCAAGTTACCAAAACCCACAAATGTTTGCCTGGGGCTAATGCCAGAGCTGACCAACAGCCAACAAGCAACCAAATACAGTGAAGCCAACAGCTTGAATCATATGGCACACATTTTCAGAAGTTACCAAGTAAAGTTCATCTTCTTCACTCACTCTCTGCCTGGAAAGAGTTTTAATATTTCAAATTGAGTGACTGAAGGAAATGATGCTTGTTTCAAGTCATTTACATTGTGACATTTGTTCATTTTGCATCACCTGAAATCATTAAATCTGCTATATGAAATGACCTTAGCCACAGTGACTGCACTATTGTGAGCAGGTAGAATGTACTTGATTGATTGATGATTTTTAGGTTAGTGCACTAATGCACTGATGTCATGGAATGGTGTCTTAGTGGTTAGTACATCTCGTTCTTAGCACTGTTGCCTCACAGCAAAAAAGGTGCCGAGTTCAATTCCTGTCTGGGACCCTTTTTGTATGGAGTTTGCATGTTCTCCCCGTGTCTGTGTGGGTTTTCTCTTATCATCAAAACATGTATGAATGTTAGTACATTCAGTCAGGTTAGGTCAACTGTGTGGTTGCACGCTCGGTTGCCGTGGCTCTGATTGACCCTCTACATGTATCTGACCTCAAAATTTCATTGTGCTAGTTCAGTTTTATAATGATAATAAAGATCTTTTCCTTCCTTTAATTAGTCACTTTTTTTTTCCAGAATGGTGTGGATGTGGGATCCAATTAAATCATGATCATAGCTTTTACACCCTCCATTCCTTTACTCTTGTGTATTTCTGACTGAATCTTTTGATTAACCGAAGAGGATTTCACAAATAGTGATGATGTTATTGCTTCAGAAGACGCAAGGCTCACTAAAATCTTAAGTGAAAAGAGCTGCCGCATTTCCAAATCTGTTTCTACAGTCATGACGTGTCTGACTGACAGAGTGGGGCTGAATCTCCTCTGCTATTGTAAACAAACTTTAGTTCACTACAAAAACATGCAGCAGTGTAGTGTGAATCTGTTCTTGCAAATTTTCCTGAAATTGTTATGAGTTATTTAAAAGAAAGTCATTGCCAACGGATGATTGATACCAAGAAAGAAAAGACGCAATATTAAATTGTACAAACATGAATCTATCTATGGTAATTTTTTTTCTAGCTTGTGTCTTTACAAATAATCATCAGAAGACTCGAGTTCAAATGGAGAGCTCAAATCAGATATGATGCCTGTGTCCATTTTCTTTTCATCTTCTTCGAACCTCTATGCTAATTACAGATAAACTTATCAGGATTACATGGTTGCAATAAAAATTTAAAAATATTAACCCATGATCTAGGAATAAAGCATTTCCAAGTAAGTCGAGCTGAACTTGAATTAAATATCCACTTTATTAATGTTAATGTTTCTGTTGATTAACTGTGAGGGTAATAAATGAAAAAAAGGTCAATGAAATGTTCAGTACTTTACTCTTAGAGGTCCAATTGACTACTTTATGTTTTCAGTCAGTATTCAGAAAATAATTCTTTAAAAGTATGGTACAATTTCCCTTCATCTGCAATCTTGTACAGACAAGTAATCAACTGAAAAATCTTCCTCATTATCTACTTGTTATCTAAAAAGCCAGCCCTAGTTCTGTTATCTTGTGGTCACGGGTCATTTTAGGGTTCAGGGCTTTTTAATTGTATAATCTAGTCCCGAGCCACCTCAGATTAGCTGGCATGCTCGAGCTCGGGGACTTGAAATGATAGTGTTTGACCTGCTTGACTACAGTGGGTTAAGCTTCATCACACGGCGGCACCAACTGCAGCCTCAGGGAGACACAGAGGCTATCAGAGATGATGAGAGAAGTTCAGCAGCTCCTCATGTCCAAACAAATGAAATATTGTGGGACACCAGTTCTAATCACGTCACTCTGCTTTAAATGTTGACATCACGTCTTGGCGTTCAAAGCCTCACACTGAGTGTATTAAACTGCCTTTGTCCTTATTTTTGGTGAGTTGTCAAATATACTTGTTATTTCTGCAGCCTTGCGGTGTTGTGTGTGTGTGTGTGTGTGTTCAGGTGTGTGTCACCACAGCCTGAGTTGTGAGTATGCCTCAGAGTCTGGCTCGGTCTTAAACCAGAGAATGTGCGTGTGTTGGAGCTGTCCTCTTAATCCTTACAGCAAATAAAGGGAGGCTTATTCAGTCTGGTGCACACACACACACACACACACCAGAGCACACATGCTCACATGCACTAGCACACGCATGTGTGGCACATACTCTCTCTGCCTTTTCATATCTCTCCTTCTCCCCTCCATCTGGCTGATACTTCAGCCTTCCATTATTCCAATGTTCCAACTCTTCTGGAGCCTTTATGCTTCATCCTTCTCTCATCCTCCCTGCCCTCTCATTCTTGCCTTCTCTTAGAGTCTCGCACACACAATCCCTCAGTCTCTTTACAGAGGGTTTGGAAACTGGCTTAATAACACAAGGATTACCCCCACACCCACAACTATTACCCCCAGGTTTCTTGAGTGAGGCACAGAAACTGCTAGTGTTCCATAATGAGAGAGCTGCTGAACTGCTGAGGAGGAATTATGATTAGTGATGACATAGTCTCTCCCTGTCTGTGCAGCACAGGCAGCCACTGTCAGTGCTGTTAGTTGTGCTGCAGTCACAGCTGAGCTAAAGGGAGAGCATTATCTGGTCCCACACTCAGGACTGTGTTCTTGGTGATGAAGCTCATCAACAGCATTCATTTCACTCTTCACACACACTCTTCAGACACTCTTCAGAGTTGGCTGGTCGTTTATATAATATACTGTATCAATTTGGTGATATATATGCATCCTTCCTCGTGCAAAACCATATATCGATATTTTATTAAAAGTTACGGTGGGATAATGGCAGAGAAAACAACATTAAGAGATGCCCCATCCACGTCCAATACATAGACTTTATGCACTTTGTTCTCTGTGATGTGAATTAATAGAAAAATCCTCCACTTAACTTTTCAGCATTTTTCGTTTTCTTCCGTGTAGTGCTAGGATTGTTTTGCAGTATATTGATTATCACAGTATCATTGTATCGTGATATTATTGGTACTGTGGACCGTCTATTGCATATTGTGTCATGAGGAACCCTGTGAATCCCACCCTTATTTAACAGATTCCATAATTTTTCTTAATATTTGTTTGGTCCCATGGCTCATTATACTGCAATTACAAACATGTTCATATGACACTTCCAGTACCTTTTTAAATTTCTCAAGTTGATTTAATGATGTGACTCATTACAAATCAAATTACATGTAAAAAAAAAAAAAAAGCCACTGCCTACAATCTGAAATAAAAACATGATTGTCAATTAATGTACAAAACAAACAAATACTTAAATATTTGCATAGATTATATCCTCATTGTCAAAGTGCTCCATTCCTAATAACATTATAGTTGTCACTTTTTAAAAAAAAAAAATATATATATATTTGGACTTGCGCTTTTCCCAGCCTTGTGCTCTCAGGACTACATTTGATATGCAGATAGATAAGATCAAAGCAAGTTCATTTTGAAATAAATTATTTTGCAATCTTTAGAGCTAGAGGAAAATAAACCCTCTCATTTATAATTTTTCTACAAGGACTTGTTTGAAAGTAGGGTGATACTGTCTTACGTCTTACACTGTCTGCAGTGGCTGGGGGCCATTTTATCACCTAACCAAAAATTTAATTACTGATTTTTTTTTTTTTTTTTTTTTTTTTTGGGAAAACTCTTCCACTCTGAGTTATTTTTTTTTCATGTGCTGACTTTGCACTTGGAATGATGACTGTGCATAACCTGCAGAAAGGAGAAAGTAATGAGCTGTGTTATGATTTAATTGTACAAGCAAGAGCACCTGTCGATACTCATGAACTCCAAATTGTAAGCTTTAATCATTTACTTATTTCATATCAACAGTATATCAGATTATATTATTTTTTGTGTTTTCCCTTTGTATATTTGATAGTCTGAACCCCAATTTGCAACCTGAACTGTGTGATGAAGTGACAAGACCCAAGAACTCTAAAAATGCAAAAACTGAGTGTCAGCACAATGGTGTGCAGAAGGTGCCCGTGTTAATGAAGCATAAGTGACATACCGTAGAGAAATACCTTGAAATATGTTCCTGGATCGTCCTTGTAATTTATGTCTGTCAGATTTTTTACACACGTGATTAAGCTGTCAAAATGTTGCCGCTAATGTCTTCACCCAGAGTCACGTGCACATGAACAAAAACTGACTGTAGGATGTGTTCATGTGAGAAGGCAGGGAGAAGTAGTTTGACCCTCATTTACATAACGTCATTTAATCCAGCATAAATCTGGACACAGAAGCCATCACGCAACAAGGGATACCTGTGATTTTTGTGAAATGTTTATTGTGAATTGTTATTACTTGTGTGAGAATAGACCTAGAATAGAAGTAATAAAAAGTAGAAATAGGACCTTCTGGAAATCAATACTCCAAAATCTGGAAATCAATACTCCAGCATAAAATGGACTATTTTTATTTAGCAGCCAGAAAAGTGGAATCAAGGGAAATTATATTTAAAAATATAATTATAATTAAAAATAAAACTAAGGTTATGGAATGAAATCACTGCTGAGCCTCACAGCTATATATAAAGTTCCAAACATACTCTGGTGATACCCGGCATGGTGCAGGACTCTGTCCCATCTGATTATGTGCAAAACAAAGACATCAGAAAGCAAATGCAATTTCAATGTTATTACATCAAGAACAACGTTGTTCCCATGTTAAGAGTTGGGGGGAACACCGTGCATAATGTAAATAACTAAGCAGCATTTTATAAGTATAAATGAATAAAATGAAATGGGCTTTTTGACGTTTCATTTGTGGTCTTGTCTCTGTTTGCTCATTGAGAGAAGCACTACATCAGGGAGCTACAAGATCAAGAAGCCTGTGTCTTTGGGTCTTAATCCCACTGATGTTCCATATCTTGTCAGCATAAGCACTGGTCAGTCTTTGGTCATCTATCTTGAACACTATGAGATCAAGAAGCTTATCGGCGCTTTTCCAAATGCTCATATCTAGTTTGTATACATACGCACGCCTTTGCCAGTTTTAGTTATGTGTCGGAGCCTTTATAATACTCGCTCAGCTATTTTAGTTTAGTCACAGCTTGGGTTACGTATCGTAATGCTTCATTCGCATGTTTTGGAGTTTTACCATGGTTGACACAATGGCTAATCTGTAATATGTGTGTGTGCCACTTTTATTTCTCTGTAGAGAAATGAACCCACAGCAACACATGGGAATATGTCTCTCATTAATGCTAATATTAAATGTTGTTTTATCTCCATGTCTCTTACTTGTTTCCTTCTGTCAAAGTTAGCATGCGAACCAGCTGAGTGCTATTACACGGCAGCATGATACACGCTGTCGTGTAATAGCACTTTGCACCTCAGTAGTCGACAGTGAGAGACGGTGAGTGTGATGGAGAGAAGCATTTCTCAGACGGCTTGTGATTACTTTGAAATGCAGCAGTGGCTAAAGCTCATGAGCTTAGATGATGGCTGTTTGGAGCACCGGGTATGGACCTGGTTCAAGTCCTGGCCTGTCAGACCGTTCATTTTATGTGCTCACAGCAGCAACCAATATCAGTACTGATAATTTTAATTTAAATTTAAAGTGACAGAAGAAGAAACAAAACAAAGCCGTAGACCAACATTTCTCAAACTTTTTAAATGGGGGATCCCATGACAAGCTACTGTGACCCAATTCACAATATTAACTGTGACGAGAGCAATTTTGTGCACATCACAAAGGATGGTGCCTAGTTTTTCTGCCATTTCTGTTACACATAATATTATTATATTTGAATTGGTGAACCAGACTTTTGCAAGAGATGTTTGATAAATGAATCTCAACTTCATTTTATGCATTTTATTTAAAACATATGCACATAAATCGTCTTATTTGTTGAGTCATCTGTGGGTTCCTGATCTGCTCACTGGGAATGACTGATGTGCACAGTTATTGGAGAGTTGAGGGATGAAGTTCCATGCTAAAAGTGCAGTGTTTCATCTTAATTGACCAATAAACAGTTAATGCAATAGTACATAAAAGGGATGTCACGTTTTCAAAGAAATTTAAACGAAAAGCTAGCAAATGACATGCAGATTGTTCAAATTATTTTCCTGTAATATACATTTTAACAGGGTCTAGTTTGTATTTCAAGTGCAGTGAAGCACCACTGCTTCTTCTCAACTCTTACCGTTTCTTGCTGCTTTTCTGTTTGACTTGGTGTGTCTGTCTCATGTGCTGTGTCAGATTAATCCTCGTCTCTTTAAGCAGTACAGCATCATTAACCATAGGTGATACTGAGATGCTTGGAGATGAATGAGGGTGTTTGCCTTGGCTATTACTCCCTCTGTTAGAGCGGAGCAGCACGAGTACCTCACAGCTCGCCCAGATCACTTTAAATTTGCCTCAAGCAAAACCAACTGAAACCTTGCACATATATATAT
>JAFBJR010000429.1:1040389-1300642 GCA_016785285.1 Brachirus orientalis | reverse complement strand
GTAATTTGTTGTTGGTGAATATAGTAAAATCAGTTACTGCGCTCTACATAAAGGAGTAAAATACATTTGTGATGAGCAGAGACTCCATGTATTTAGATGTTACAAGCATCAGTGGCTCTGATATGTGAGCCTGGTGTCAGGTCCTGTTTATTCTTCTTATTGATTCAGTCCTGGTCCTCTTTCGCTCACACATTGTATTTCCCTGAGGGTGTTGGCAGCTCCTTCCTGACCTTCATATAGCTCCCAGGTCTCTCTTCCCTTTTCTCTCTCTCTGTGCATGTGTGTGTGTGTGCTGGTGTGGGGCTGTGGGAACAGTCTGCTAATAGAAAGTCTATTGACTGGGCCAGTCACTCATTGCAGCTATAATAGCTGCTGTGGCCCTCTGGACGCCAGTCGATAGAAGTGGCTTGTCTCTCTTCTAGAGTGAGAGTCTTTGTCAGCACTGGAGGAAAATTAAATGTTTGATCGACTAACTTTAAGATGCATTTTATAGAGCATGTGTGAGCATGTATGGACATTTTTGTAAATGTTGAGCAGGATTGATACTGAAACAGTAAATCCTCTCTGAGTGTCTATCATAGTGTGTGTGTGTATGTGTCTGCCAGATCATTTCAAGCTGCTGCAAATTAATCAGTTCCACGTGTTCCTCAATTTAGCCATGTTTACTTCTCATGTCACCTGGTGATATTCCAGTGCTGCATACAGGAAGTGATTTGTTTTATATCAAGACAGACAAAGAAAATAGTTATATTGTGCTTGTAAAGTGAGACGGCTGCAAACGGGTTGGAGTATTACTGAAAACCATGTAATGTTTCAAAAGTGAATTGTATGGCTCAGAATCTTGTCATTAAGCAGCTTGAGGGGGTAAATGCTTCTTGTCCCTTTGCTGCTGCTGTAAACACACAAATAGTCCCTCAGTCTGGTCTGGTAGTTTTGCTCGACAGAGCCTGTTTTCAACTGAAGAACATCTTATACAAATGAAGATCAAACACAGGCAGAGTAACATCAACGACAACAGAAATCCCCAAAAAGTTACACACTACCTTTTTGTTCATGAATTTGGCTTTAGACATTTAACATTTAACAACTTGATTATTCTATAATGACTTCATTAGAGCAATTGTCACGATGTGAAAATGGAGACAGTGGCTGTAGTCCAGCAGTTCAGTAGATGAGTTCAGATATGTTTTTATAAAGCACATTTGATTGTGTTGTTTGTATTGTAATGCTTTAGATCATCTATTCAGCCGCTGGCTCCATTACCACATTTTAGCTATTGCCCGTGTCTTAAACTGTGTCATAGACAGCCTTTTGCCTCATAATACCAACATGGACCTTATTAGAATGATCCCTAAGGTAGTGCTGGGGGGTGAAGAGTGGAGTGTGTGTGTGTTTGACAGTGCTGGCATTCAGACTGAGGAGGTGGAGACAGCGCAGCAAGGTCACTGTCAGGGGAGAATAAATACAGAGAGACTCCTAATCTGCATCACATTGTGATCTGTCTCAGTAATGTTAGCACGCACACTCACACTCACTCTCACACACACAGTGGTAGCCAAAGCCACAGTGTGAAGGACTCTGATGAGACAATAGTATGCATGGTGTGCATGTGTTGGTGACCTGTGAGTGAATGAAATATGTGACACTTCTTGCCCTGGGCCTTACGATCTTCAGGGGGGTTCAATTCCCTCATAGCAAGTATGACATTTTGGCAGAGTTGATGCCGCTGTCTGGCCACCTTTGACATCTTCATGGTGCTTCTGAGCTTTGTTGACAAGCTGAGACAAGGTCATCACATTTAAGGCTGCTTAGAGTGTTTATTCACTGGCATTAAATTCCAGGATCAAATCAATGCTAACACAACCTCTGAGACTGTTTATTTGCCATCACTTAGGACCAATCGTACATCTCGATTTCGCTTAACGAACGTTATATGTCATCACATAAGCAGACACAAGTTTTTGGCAGAGATTCAGCATATTGTCACCACAAAGGTCTGAATTGTATCTGTATATTACTGTAATATTAATACTTTATCTGCTAATGATTACTGTCAGTATCACAATTTCTAAGCCAACTAATTCTGAATTACTGCTTTACTAATTTGAAATTTGAAACATTCTTTCCTTTCCCTTCTTGTATGTGCCCTATGCTACTGTCATTGTTTGTGCTCTCAGTATAACCAGTCCAGTCTCTTACCATTCAGCTGTCACCATAAGATGGATGGTGTCTCTCTGTCAAGTGACACTTTTTCAGGAGTGATGCTATTTCCAGCAAAGAATCTTTAGTCAGGTTTGATTGGGTGGTTGATTGGAGGCTGTGTTTTTGTTTTGGGAAGACCTGTAAAGGGTTTGGCCTTACTGTGTACAGTGCCTTGTGTGATTGTTGTGATTTGGTGCTATACAAATAAAACTGAATTGAATTGAACTTTAATTTGAAGCTGAATTTGCAAGGACACAGTAGCAAATGTCTCTTTGAATGAGACTCTATTTATTGCTTTTTGGCAAATGGTTATCTTTGAATCAAAGACCTACATGGCAGAACAAATTTGCCTTGGGGCCTGAAAAGACCATCTCATCACACAAATATAATGTTGCTATCATTGGTACTGTTAACGCAATAACAAGGTACTTTACTGTCAGAAATGACAACTAATGTGAGTTAGCTTCTTTTTATTCTAGCTGTAAGAGCTGCCCAGACCCTTGAGCAATTTCAAAAAACTTCCTAAGAGTTATCTCTTATTACTGGCTTTTGACACCACCTGGATTAGGCAACTTGACCACACTGTACAGTTATTATTGTTCTAATGTTTTGTTCTTATGGTCTGTGTTTAATGTGGTTTGTTTTGTTATTTTGTTGTTGGTTCTTCTTCCCCTCTCTCGTTGGCTTCAGTCTAACATACTTTTTGTAATGTTTGTTTCTTTTTTGATATGCTGGGCTTCTTCTTCTTTCCTTGCCTTACCAGACAAATGCCTTGTGATGACTTGATTAGGCTTGTTTGGTCTGTTAAGCACATTTTTTTAAAGTTTAAGTTCTCAAATGTAAATCCCTAATGCAAGTCATGTGTGCAGAAATACCATTCATTCAGTCACATAAGCAAGTAATATGACCAATCCCTCACAATTTCTGGCAGGTAGTCTGTGGGCCAGCTGTATGGGAGAAGCTACAGCCTTGTCAGAGGACCTATGACATGAACAACATCATTCTCAAGGTCTGTGAGGTCCCAGCTCAGGTAACTCAGGTAAGGTAGCATGTTTAGCTATTAAACCCCCTTTGCTGTGCTCTGGGGTGACGAGTCTTGGTTAAATGTTCTAGTTTACCAGTGGGAGAAGAAGAGTTTGGACCACACTGTTCTCAGCTCTGTCTATCATGCCTCTCCTTTTGGTTCTCCTTTCTCCTCACTGTGATATGTATACCAGTGTCACACTGACCCTAACAAACAACACAAGGGACATAAATGCTTGAAGGTTTGGTTCAACTGGGGTCTAGTGTTTCTAAAATTACTTGAATGCAATGGTTGAACCAGGTGACCAAAACAAAGGCCCCAGTACATAAAAATGGTGTAATATAAGTCTCTGGTTAAGACTGTTCTGTTCTGTTATATATTTATGTAAATATTTGTTTCCTGATAGCTTGTGAGACAGAATGTTGCATAATGAACATGCATTTTAACGTGAGTATGTCACTGACAGAAGCTTTCATTTTCAGGAAATTGTTCAAGGTCACAGTAACCTCGTGGACGCTTTACACAGTGAGGATGCCGTCATACCTCAAAGCTTATGTGGTCACGATAAGTCTCAGAGGATCTTTTTCCTTCGGAAAGCTGGCACCTGTCGTGTGTTTGTTTGTGCATGCTGCAGGAATGTCAGTAGTTTTCCCCCTCACACCATTTGACATTATTTTTGAAAGAGACTATTTTACAAAGTTTCAAAGGCAGTCCTGTCTAATGAACCAGTATCCATCAGGATTATTCAAACATCATTTTGTTTGGGTGTGCAACACGCCATGAATGGCACTAGATTGGCACCATGAATGGCACTAGTGCCATTCATGGTGCCAATCATCAGTGCTTTTTTAATTATCCCACAGTGACTGTGATGACAACCGCCTTCTGGTTTGTGACCTAAAAGATTATAGTATATTGCTTCTCATTGGGAGCTCAGCCTCATTACCTCCTCAGCCTTTTAAACTTAACAGCACAAAAGATGCGTTTTTTTTTTGCCATGCAGTCACTTTCTTCCCCTCTAATGAAGACTAAGTGCATTTTAGTGTTCTAATGGC
Organism: Brachirus orientalis; assembly: GCA_016785285.1. Lineage (NCBI taxonomy): Eukaryota > Metazoa > Chordata > Actinopteri > Pleuronectiformes > Soleidae > Brachirus > Brachirus orientalis. Next base: position 1,296,361 of record JAFBJR010000429.1, on the reverse strand, counting down.
TTTGTATTGTACTCTGCTTCACCCTGTTCACTTACACAGCAGCGACTGATTAAGGCCAAGACCCATTGATATTCTACTTTAAAGAGAAGAGGGGTTGTGTATCATTAGAGGGAGAGTGGGGTTCATCCATTTTAGTGTTTAAATATTCATTTCATTAAATTTTCAAGGCCTTTAACATATGAATCATGTGGTGAAAGGTTTCATCCTGACTCACTGTAATGATTTACTTTTACTAAATTTGCTGAGGACTTAAATGATGCTCCATAGATTCCCAGCTGACATAGGGCGAGAGGTGGGGGACACCCTGAACAGGTTGTCAGTCCATTGCAGGGCCACATAAAGACAGACAATCATTCACTCTCACATTCACACCTATGAGCAATTTAGAGTGTCCAACTGGCCTAATCCCCAAAGCTGGATGTCTTTGGACTGTGGGAGGAAGCCGGAGAAAACTCACACGTCATGATAACATTTGCGGTAAAATGGTTGGAGACTGTGACACATTTTTATCATGATCGCGCTGTACTCCAATTTTATTTATAGTAAAAGTTTGTGGTTTAAGTGTACATTTATCACCATCAGTTGATGAAATTGTAGCCTTTAAAGTCAGACTTTTATTGACTGATGTACAAAATTGAAACCAGTAGAAAGTATTGTCACTATCCCAATACTTATTCACTTGCACTACTGTTGTTAGTAACAAGCGTTTGAAAATATATTTCACAGTATAATGTTTATATATGTAGTCCTCTATCTCCATAGATTCTCTTTTATTTTCCTCTTCTCACACACTCTAATAATGCTAATGTGTTTAAAGCACCTTGTTATTTTGTACACCTGTGGCGTGTGTGCCTTATCGTATTTAAATTTTATGCTTAACTGAAACTCTTTATTGAAAAATTGAATTCCTTTCCATGTCTGTTCATGGATCAAGACTTTTTGGCCCACTTCTTTGAAATGAAACATTTATCACACAGAGAAAGGTTTGCATGAGTCAGGTCATTAATACACCGCACTCCTTATCAATCTGTGACTAAAGAAGTATATGCTGTGTTTGTGTTTCTTAAAAAAATCAAATTTTTCCTAGCCCCTGGCTAAAAAATGAAACATGTATTTTAATTGTCTGATTACAAAACTTGGCATTTCGACTTGTAGGTTGTTGGCAACAATTTTGTATTTTCTGCTTTGTGATGAGAATTTGGAAAATTATAACAAGCCACAGTGACGAGCCACATGCTACAACGAACGCGTGGAGATTACTAACTCTCAGTCTGGTGAGTCAGATTAGGTTTGCACTGATTAAATCTATATTACCTAAAAAATCTAGCATGTATACAACAGTGCTATGTATTGAAAAAATGCATGCACATAAGTAACATGTATGCTCACATGTATGGTAGTAATTGTGTTGCAAAATGCATGAAATCAGTTTTATAAATAAAGATTGACTTGACTAATAAAAAGGCACATTTAAAAGATTCTAAAGGCCAAATCTCTTAATACAATAAAATGAAACCAAATTCTTTATTTAAGCATAATAACAATAATAAATAAGATAATGTCAGGCACTGGAGTGTATTAATGATGTACTGTATTTTGGTTTGAAAATGGTACAGCGAATTCTAGTTTGCAGATAACATACTTTGACTCTGTTTTTGTAAGAACATTTTTATGATTTTTATGTATGGACTGCATTGTCTTAGTAGTATAGACTGTTGATTAGGCCATTGTGCAATTGGCTTCAGCAATGTTTTGAAAATTGATTTTCCATTAAGGTTAGACATGACGGGGCAGTAACTTGATGGGGAAAAATAAACACCTGACTACTTGTTAGCACTGACAGCCCAATTCCAGCTCCAGACAGGCTGCCTGTACATGTATGCGTTTGTCTTCACGCTGGTTACAGATTTAGATTCGTTGTTTGGGGTGCGATCTGAAGGACGGAAGCAGGATGTTGAGATGACAGCAGTCACTGGGGGGCAGCCATCAGATGTATCTGTCAACAGACACAGATTAAATATACTCTCTGTCCCTCTCCTGAGCTGAGGCCCAGATACATAAAGTAATAGGCCAAATGTTGCCTCACTGGCCTAGTTTCTAAGCCTAGTTTAGAGCAGTCTAGAAATTGTGGGACATCCCTTTGACATTCCTTCTCACTTCAAATCCTCCTTGTTTAATTTAGGAATGTCACATCTACAAAAATTGAGAAATCCAGCATCTGTATCAGTTTTTTTTCCCTTATATTTTAAATTTCAGGCTTTCTTGTATTTAGTGTAATGTATTTCTTGTATCTTGCACCTTGTGAAGAGATCATGTCTTATTTAAACTACCCATTTTTTTGAACAAAAGGATGGATTTGGTAAGAGTCCCTAGATGCATAATGATGCATAAACAGCAAAAGGCTTTTTACTGAGTGAGTGTTTTGCACTTGGCAAAGCTAAATCATTTGAAAAACAGCAAGAGACAGATTTGGATTATAGAAGAAGCCAAAACTGTGTCTGCTTGACTGGAGCTGCAGCCATGTTGTTTTTAGCCTCAAACAAGGTTAAAAATACCAAGGTAAACTGTCAGAATCCATTTATTCTGATAGCATGTTGACATTAGGATCAGAAGTGATTTAACACGTGACAGTGTGAAATATGCATTTCATCACCAGCCAAAAAATAAGCAATGACTGAATGACAACTGAAAGAGGTGGCATGTGCATATTATCACTGCATGGTATGATCTGCCACTTGCTTTAATGCAGTATTGTATTTTAAATGGTGCAATTACAGTATATAAGTCCATAGTTCCTAATTAATATCACTTAAACTAGGGTAGAGACCTTCAGTTCAGATCAAAACAAAGTGCGAGCTGTGATCATCTTTAATGCAGAGTATGTAACTTCTGCTGCCAGGGCTCTCACAATAAAAACAAAACAAAACACCTACTTTGATGATGCCAGGAAGCAGCATGGGATCATGGGAACTGTTGAGATCTATACACTTAATTTAATACATACACAAAATAAAATGAATATAACACAAGACAGCTCACAGACTAGCTAGAATTACTGAATAATTTTTTTCTTCACTCATACATTTTATATGAAATTTGTCCCAAAGTTATAGCAGAGATGGTAAAGACAAATCGCTCAGTTACCTTGAGTAGAAAAACGGATTTCATGGAGTGTTGCAATCATACTGGCTATTGTAAGTGCACTATGTAAGAAAATATATGTCAGTCTTGTCACTTCAAAATATAGTATATTGCAGAAATGTTGCACAATATATCTTTAAAAACATAGTTATTTTAATTTTTTGTTTCTTTTTTTGGTGAATATGTCCCTATGAAGATACATTCAGTGCTGCATATGTGAATATCTGCTTGTTTCACTCTGCTGCCTGTGATACACTGCCTCAAATGCCAGCAAGTGCTGCGGGGCTGAACACTGTGATGGTGACAATGAGTTTTGACAGAAAATTTTTGACAGGCTCTGACAATCAACAGCCTGCTGCATGCGGCAAGTGTGGCACAGTGGAAATGTGTTGCTACTGGGCTGTCTTAGGTCACATCAACACTGTTGCTGGTGACATCCAGTTTAGGAGAATGAAGATACCACATTTGACATGTGAAGTGTAAGAAAAATAGAAGTCTGTTGCTTTTGATTTGTGGAAAAATTTGTTTATATAACAAGACAAAAAGGGGAAAAAAATGCTGCAACTTTGCTGTCTGGTTGCCTTTGTTCACTGTGAGCACTGTAAGATGTTTTAAACATTTAGATTCATACATGGTTACAGCTAGAGATGGAATGATTTATCTTTCAGGTTGATTTATTGGGACAATTTTTGCCATTTTCAATTATTTGCATTGTTCAGTTATTTATACACATTTTGTAAAACCTTGAATTTGAATTAAATTTGTATTAAACTCATACTTTATCAGATTTAGTGGGATTTAATGAAGATTTTTTTTTTTTACAAAAAATCTTCATATAAGTCATCTTTTAATAAGCCATTGTGGTTTATGTACCAGTTGTGAATCAGGGCTCTATCTGTTTTACCTGGCATGAAGTGGTCTACAGTGCAGTGCAAGTGTCATTGCTAGTTTCTGACTGACTCATGTTGTGAAGGTAGCAAATGCACTTGCATCCTTCATTGCCTATGGGAGTGCTGGTCATAAAATTAGGTGTGCTCATTGGTTCATTGTTGACACATTGCTATCTGCAGGACCATATCCCTCAGTGAAGGGTTCGTGCTGCAACCTTAGATGATCTGTTGGATAGAAGTGAATGATGAGGGCAAACTTTGACTGGCTTCATAGTCGTTACACCCAAAACACACCTACAAATATTTCGGACAGCAAATGCAACCCCTTTGTACCTCACTTTGAGCCTTGATTGCACACTGTGTAACTAGCAAAAATGGAGTTGGATATGCCTTAATGCATTTGCCCCACACACACTTTATACCATGCGCTATGGATCGATTAAATTGGGCCCTCAGTGGATACGATTGCTTCATACTAATTATGAGACTGGGCTACAAAATATGAAATCATCACTCCGCTTTCTTCTCTGGAATAGACTTTCCTTTTTGTGACCCTTCTGCCCCTTACATCCTTTTAAAATGCCAACTCAAGACAAATCTCCATCTTGACATTTTTAACAAATGCTTTCTATAATGATGCCGATGTACGGGGTCACACAAAGGAAACTGTAACATCCAAACTATAGATTCTCCTGGTGTCATCATTGTGACTCACTGATTCTGCTTTACGTGTTATACGTGGAATAGTTACACAATTGTTGAACACAGCTAATTCAGTGTAAACTCCACACTGAGGTTCATTCACATTTATCTAATTAATGGGGTAAATGGGTCCAGCTGTGAAGAGAACCTACTGTAGCGCGAGATCACCTTTGCAGAAACATATCCCAGCACAAAGTTGGGTCACTGTCGGTGCGTTTACATGCATGTTAAGAGTCTGATTTTAGTCGGCCTAAGACAATAATTCTTCATGTCATGTAAATACGTTAGTCCAACTAAAATCGAGCTAGTCTTAGTCAGACTAACATACCTGGATAAACCAATTCAATTGTTGCTGAAAATCATACGGCAGTGTCTTTTTTTTTGGACAACACAGCAACTAATTTGTATCACAATTAAAATGGACAACAGGTACAAAACATAAAGCATGCCTGTCTGTAGTCGGACTACAGCCTTAGCTCGACTAAACTGTGCATGTAAACGTACTGAGCGATAGGGTCATGAATATGGATGAACCAAGATACAGCAGTGTGCCCAGCTGTGGGTGCAGTGGAGTGGTGGCCTAGTATTCTCATACCCACTATCTTAATAGAACACAGAAGTTGGAAGGTGCAGTGAAAATGACATAATACCAGCTTTAATGTTTTATTTAGCTCATCTTATGTTAAGTACAGTGGCCCATTAAGAGTACACAGCATCTCTATGCACTGGTTTCCTCTCCCTCCTGCTGCGTTCTCATTTCTCTCTCTCTCTCTGTCTCTCTTCTTTAAAATGTATTTGCCAGAATTCTGTATGAGTTGTAAGCCTCTAGGTTGGTGATTATGTTTAACAGTCAAAGCCTGCAACAACAGCAGGAAAGAAATATCAGACATGGGCATAAGCAACTGTTCTCTGTAAATACAAATTTTGCTTTCCACACCAGGAAATTACAAGAAATGAAAGTAAATATTTTGCTTCACTGTGGTGATATTATGCTGCTCTGTGTAACTGTGCTCATATTGGAGGTTAGAGGGTTATTATCCTCATTTATCTCCACAAGATTTTAAAGAAGGTGCACAAGTGTGTGTTTCTGTGATTATGCACCCAAATGAACACCTCTTTTTCCCCCCAAGCCCCTGCAGAAGCACTAATGCTATGTTGGAAACATTATTGAGAGAAGTAAAGCTGGAGTGTGTGACTTTTAAATATAAACAAATGTTGGTTGCCTTCAAACTATTGTCTATTGGGATTACACAATGCTAATTAAGCCATAGCTCCACAGGACTCTCTCCATGTTCTTCATTATCGTGTCGGTAGTGACAGGGATCAGTTTTATATCATGACAAACAGAGGGAAGGCAGAAGTGAAACAGCTGCGCAAGTAAAGTGGACTTTATGAGTGAGATGAAACCGATATGTTTAAGGAGAACTTTAGGTTAAGGAATTTACTCGGGTTCTCTGACAAATTAGTGCCATAGTGAGATACTAAAACAAATGTTAAAAGAGAACAGTTGGAATATGGACCTAGAATTGTCCTTTCAGTATGTTCTGCAGACTCACACGAGGTGTGGAATAGGCCTGGTAGGTTAGTGTCACAAGCAGTTTTTTGGTGACAGAAGCTTTAATCTTTGAAGCCGTCCATCAAAATTATCTGCTGAATATATTCAGAATTATTCACCAAGTCAATACGTTCCAGGGCTCACAAAACAATGGATTCACACACGCACATACTCACACATGCAATCACAGAGCTCAGATCACACCTCAGTGTTATTCCCTTTTCACGTGCTTCCTGTATGAATAAGTAATGATTGTCACCATGATGAAAGTCTTTATAATGTGAAAGCATGAGACACTCCAGTGTTCTGACAGGAACAAAAGCACCTCCTGCTAAGTCTCTGTGAGTTGAGGATCTTTAAGTTGGTGATGGTGGTTGTGAGTTGAAGTCTGCAGCAAGAACCAGAAAGTTTCCTATTCATGAGGGTCAACAATATTTGGCTTTGTATAAGCTCTTGTCATGATTTTTTTCAGAACTATAGTCAACACTATTAGACTGTTGAAACTAGGTCCTTAATTATTAGTAAATGTCCTTATTTCATTAATAACGCTATCTTAATATTATATTTCATAATAAACATTATAACTTTCTGACAGTGTTACAAAATGTTAATGTAAAACTATAAATTACATAAAACTGAATGGTTTTATTATAACTTTCTGACAGTGTTACAAAATGTTAATGTAAAACTATAAATTACATAAAACCGAATGGTTTTATTGAGTTTTTTTTTTTTTTTTTTTTTTTTTGAAACATTTTAATATAAATATGGCTTGTGATCTCTACTTTTCACATTTGGCAGTCTAATGTTGTCCAGATTTTGGATATTTTTAACAAGATACTAAACTTAAATTCTAAAATAAAAAAAGTGTGGTGATAGGTGATCACTGTCATTAAAGAGGCATTTCCAGACACATATATGGTGACACCCAAAAATAGACAAATAAAAACACAGGTCTGAATTTTGCAAGAGAAAATAGACATAGTTTTCATCTTCATTGTATTCATCATCAGGTGTGTTTACAAATGTGCTCACGGTTCTCAGCTCACTGCCGGTGCAGCTGACAGCTTCACATACACGGACACCCACCCACAAGCATCGTATCACACAATACCTACCCATAAATACAACTCTGTTGTATGTTATGTAACATCTGCTAAAATATGTGACTCATGGCACAGCCATCCTCTGCACATTCTGTGATATCAACACACAAAGACAACATCTCTAATCTGAATACACCAGTGCTGGGCCGAGTCTGTGTAATTAGTCATCAAAAGAGTCATGATGCGCATCGAAAATGCCAAATGACTTATTGTTTTTGTGGTTTGGTAATTTTAGATGTCTCATTAAAATCCAACCGCCTGTCATCCTGTCATTGTTATCACAGTCTAATGAATCCGCTGAGGAGACAGTCTTTGATGATTGTGGTTGTCCTCACAAAAATGGCTGTTATCCAATCACTGTCGTCCACGTGCTGGATTTTGGTCCATCGTCACTCCTTGGTTCAGTTTGTCCTCATTTTACTGCCAGCATGTTTGTACTTTTCCCACAATAATAACTTTAAAAGGTACACTTCCATCATCTCAGTGCAGACAATCACTCTACATAAAAAAAACTCTTGCACTTCCTAAAACACAAATGTTGCCTGCTGCTACTGCTTATTTACACAAACAGTTTTTTTTTTCATTTCAAAACACATTGTTATAGTTGTTAATACATCAGTGTGATTGCATATTAACCATTCCTCATTCTTAAGTCTGCAGAGGAAACAAATTTAATCAGGTCATTTGGCGTCTGTCTTCACTGTGTAGTGAACAAAGCACAAAATAGAAATGTTTTAATATGTTTATAGAGGGAAAAAACAACAGGTTATAAATAAAATAAAATAATAAAATAAAAAAGAATTGACAGGGCATATCTTAGCAGCAACTCCTTTTCCCAGCTCCTACAGAAATGCTGCTTAGGACTGATCCATAGACTCTGTATTAAAAGGTTTGAAAAGTGAAACCCAGGAAGTAGATCGGAAGTCACACTTTGCGAAAAATTTGTTTGCAATTTAGATAGATGAGAAAATGACTGTGTATTTCACTTGATTTAGAACGCCAGTGAACATTTTCCTGAGTAGTTAAGGCTCTCAATCATTAGTTTCTTCAAGAGAACAAGATGTCAACACGTGGACGCCAGTGTGACTGACACCAATAGGTGCTTGGTTGCAGATGACATATGTTAATTCCCCATTTCAAAAACTGAGTGGGAGATGGCATCAATTTTTATACACTGTCTATGGACCGACCTCGGTGCCAATACAAGGAACTGAATTGTACAATCTCTTCTGTTCCTGCAGTGTAACAGGTAAACTGGGAAAAGCCTAATACTAACAAGCGGAAAGGTGGAGTTGTTGCCACCTAGTGGTGTAGAGGTGGACACACTTCATTCGATGAAGTGCTTTTATACTGGAACAAGGACATTCGACAGAAGTGTTGTATTAAATGTGCATGGAAATGTACTGCATTGTTGAAACTCATTGTACATGACACTGTGACGATACTACAGATGAGCACTAACTGGTCTTATTTTATAGGTGTTAAAAAGGTTCTGAGTTGAATAAATTAGGTGTTGAAAAGAAGCCTCTGCAGTACAAGTATTTGACCTAACAGTATGCATAACAAAGCAATCGGCGCTACTGCAACAATGTGCAGGCAATAGACTTCTAAAAGGCAAGTAATTGCAACTTTTGGGTTTAGCATGCTATGCATTACATCCCATTTGTTTTGTACATTTGCTGCTACATGGATTGGGAGTGTTTCCCCCATCTACCTATTGCAACAGAAAAATAGAAGTTTTTTGTCACCTCCAAAATGCATCTGACATCAGTATTCGAGTGCTGTGGGAATGTCTGTTACTTCAAAGCAGGATTTTAAAGGTATTTGTGCTGCTTTTCTACGGTGCTTTCTGTCCTGTAACGCAGCCATATCTCCGGGTTTTGATGACTTAGTTGCACCATGAAAAGATGACCACAAAAAAAAAGTGCCCCCCCCCCCCCCCCCCCCAAAAAAAAAAAGACCTATCCAGCAGCTGAAAAAGAAAATCAATACTACATTCACGGACAACACAGGATATAAAGCCAAAAATATTTTTTAAGTTTTGTTAATTCATGCAGTTGTTTATGGCTGAGGTCATTGGTAGTTTTCATGTCCTTGGATTTTAACATTTAGGCCTGAGAAGGTCTCAAGTGGTCTGAAAGTGAACCATGCATGTGCCATTTTCAGCATCACTGTATATGAAATACACGTTAAAACAGACTTGGATCACTGTCAAAGCACGTTGGGGACGACTAGTTAAAGAATTATTATTACTGCTGCTCTATGACGATCATTGTAATGGTTATTACCGCTCTGGGCAACGCACCGAAATCAGTTCAATTCGAGGATTGTGGTTCACACAGGAGTTGCAGGGCAATATTGCAGCCGCAGCTCTTCTGACGGCTGCTGGTGTTGAGAACTCAAACACTTGGGTGCTGAATAAATCTCATAGATATATTTTTAGATCAAAGGTAGAAATAAACACTCTCATAATGACTCACACATGCACACATACAGGCATGGATTCCCATGACAGCCATACACACACACACACACATATGCAGACACAGACTTTACTCTGTACTGCTTTCTTATACTCCTTAGCTTGTAACATGGCTCGCCCTGTTTGGGTTTTATCTTTGTCTTCGTGTCTTCTTTTTTCCAAAGTTAAGGTGGCTTACTGCTGGTGTTGCTTCAGGCTGAAAAGAAAGCACAAGGAATCATTTATTAGCCTTGTTTTGTCTCTGACACAGCCAGCTCTTAGAAGACAGGGTTGCTTAAGGAACCTAAAGCCCACTGGAGAGAAAGATATTGAGTTGCTGCCATGCTCTGTCCCCAGTAAGTAATCTCATTTACCAGTGAATCCATGTCTCATGTCACTCTTGATAGTGTAGAGATTGCAAAATAAAAACTTTCCACTGGTAATGTAACAAGACAAATGTGCCGTCATTAAACACTGTAATCCTACATTGCCTTTTCCCCAGTGCTACACTGGGGAAAGTGAGCAATTCCAGCTCACTGGGAAATACAGGTCTACTGTATGTGAAGCATTACCCAATAATCGTGTTCCACAATCTTCTCATTATTGCAGTAATCTATTATGCCTTCCATCTGGCTGTTTCCCTAAGTTTAAATAAACTAGAAAGATAGGAGCATAAACCTTCATGTTTAAAGTGCAATAATTACTGTGGATCTGGCTTTATCTTGAGATGTGGTTGTTTTTCATGGTGCCAGTTGCTGTGGCTGCACTCTGTAGCTTTATCACCATGAAACAAAGCAGCACCAGAGGCACACACACACACATATATTTAATTAAAGAAAAGAGATAAGTTGGATTGAATCTCATGCTAAGCAACAACCATGTAATTGTGTAAGCATTTTTAGTAAGATTTATAATGATGTTTACTTAAAAGGACTACCAACATCTTGAGTAATCAAGCAGGTGACCGTAACTGAAATGATATCATATCAAATTAACATCCAGAGTTTGACTCACTTATTCAATTGTATAAATGTCACTACAGCCCAACAGTGCAGTTAAAAATACAAAACCTCTTTCATCCAAGCATCTTTTGCATAGTGTTTTACTTTTTTGTCAGTTTGAGGTGTGATCTATTGTTATCTTTGTTTGATGATACAGTTTCAAATGTTTTTGCCTCAGTGAGAGCCTTGTTTTCTATTACCTTAGGTAATATCTACTGTATATCGCTACATTTTCATTTAATGGCAGCATTTCAAAATAAAAAACTATCTGCATTGTTTTATCTTTTTCAATCTGCATCTACAATATATATATATATATATGTGTGTCTATTCCAGAACCTGGAGATGCGCATACTGGTGTGAAGGGGAAGTTGATTCTGTCTTCTGTTTGTTTGCTTACTGTAGTTCCAGAGAGTTTACTCACAAGAAACAACAATGGTGAAAAGTAAAATGAGGTAAAATTTTATAATTAAAGTATGCGTTTATATAGAGCTTTTCATTCACAGCTGATCACTGTTTGCTACAGTCTATATTTTGTATCTCCAGACAAAAATTGAGCCCTGGAGTTTTCAGTGAAAAATGTCTTTTTGAGCCTGTAAAACATCAGGTTAGTATGGACGGCAAACGTATCTGGAGCAGAATTCATGTACTTTTTCAAAGAAAATGTAGTAGTATGGATGTAGCCTTGGTTCATCCAGACACAGACAAAAACATGTCTCCAAATGTAGCTGTTGGACTGAGTCAGAAAGAAAAACACATCACCCAAAGCATAACAAATTCCACTGTTATCATCATTGTCCTTATTAAAATGCCACTTCTCCACTGTGTCCTAATTGGAACAGTGCCGCAGAGTACAAGAAAGAGGCTGGGATGCACAGGCACCACAGCTGTCAGCACCTATCCCAGTAATGGCTGTTAAAATGGTGGCCTCTTCACCTTGTCTACTCTGTCAGGACTCATAGAGCACTGTGGAGTAGTATGCAGTGCACTCTGGGAGGGGACAGGTTTTTAACACAAAGGTAAGAGCGTGGAGAGGACAGAGACAGAGAAAAAACAGAGTGGGTCAAAGATGCTCTGCTATAGCTGTTAGGAAGGCGTATACTCTGTATAAAGATAAATGCAAGTTGTGTGCACATTGATACTTTTCTCATATAGTAATGTTCATAAAGGAAATTGCTATATTTAAGCTCCATCAAGGCACAAATGTTATCAGATTAGAGCAGCCACACTGCCTTCTTGAAAAATGGACTGTGGCACTATTTCCTCTGGGTGTCACATGTGGTTTACTGCAAACTCAGACAGGGAAGGTGAACTTTGGCCACTGTTTCAGTTTCCTTGTTTTCCACCAAGCAGCTCAGCACTGTGCAGTTTGGAAAGGCACACCCTGACCTTTGTCTTTATTCAGCTACTGTATATCAGCTACATAAATAGTGTGACTTTATAGCAGTGGGACACAATGTGTCAATAAATTCCACAAAGGAGAACATACTGTATCTGAATAAGTCCAATCCACAACACTACAGTATACCTTTTTCAGAGTTAAAGCGCTTTTCATTTCCTTTTTTTGTGGCAATTCTTAAAGGCAAACCCTGTGTCACACAAACTCTGCAGCAGACAACCTTGTGTGATCAGTGAAACAGTGGTTACAATGCACACAGTCAAACGTGGCTTATGTTTTAGTATATGCATTACTCAGTAAACGGTTTGGATGCAGCCATTCTATGAGTTGGCACAGTAGCATGAAAAGTGGAAAAGGTGACGGTGCCAAATTAAATAGAAGGTGGGAAGCAGAATATTGGGAAAAAAAGTCACTGTCTGACAGTGAAGGGAATTGTTAATACATTTATTCAATGATCTTTCCAAGGGTTACAAGAGATATATTTAAGAAGCACATGAACCTCTGTGTCCAAGGCAAGTGATGCTGAGAATGTGAAGGTCACCTTGGAATGCTGTGCAGGGAGCAGTGATTCACGATAACTGCATGACCCCACGACAATGTGTTAGGCTACATCCACTGAAATCCATTTTCATTTAAAGCAGAACTACATAGGTTTTCTACCCTCATTTAATGGCTTCAGAATCATAGTGATGGTTAAATGGCTTGGTGCAGTGTGATTGGGGAGCTGTCTCCACTCGCTTTGTTTCATGGCACTACACACATGCGCACACGCACACACACACACACACACACCCCCACACACCCCTTAGCCAGGTCTCAGCTAAAAGATCAAGATTAAGATAGGAGGAGAATTACCTTCCTGTTTTACCTGTCATGATAACTTTTGTTTTGTTATGTGTTGTATTCAAATGAAAGTGCTGCCATATAATTGTCGCCTTAGTTTGACTTTTATGCAAAAGTTGTGAGGGAAAAGCAAGGGCGAGTGTCTATGGGTGGAAATGAGAGCAGCTTAAGACACACACATGAATTTGTGCGTGTGTTGAAGCATGACAGAGGAGGGATGTGTGAGGAAAGTAACTGTTGAGAGTCCTGAATTAACCTTTCACCTTGCCTGAAGCGCACACACACACACAAACACAGTCAGACCATGAAACACACATACAGGCAGCAAGCCTGTTCTATTAGCAGGTCAATATCTCAACCATTTGCATTCAGTTGCTTTACGCGAAGCACTGTAATCTCCTTCACTCACTGCACCCCCCATTTCTGTGTGTGTGCGCGTGTGCCCTCCCCTCTTAATGTACATTAGTTAGTGGTCTAGTGTGTGTGAATGTGTCCTCTTTGATACCAATGCTGAATAATTACCGGAGTGAGGAGGCTAAATGGATTGTTCCCGACCTCACCATTATACCCCTGGGGCCCACGTTAGCATCAAAATCAGGCTAGAGGTTGGCCTCCTATGACGAAAAAGCATCCAGAAATCAAAGGCCCTACAATCCTAGTCAAGGTGTGAAGATGATTAATATACGACTAGATAAAGCCAAGCAGTGTCATTGGCCAGATACATCCTTTCTGACCGTCTCCATCAAGTGTCAACTGTGCTTAACTGCTCGCTTTGTTTTCACTTTGAGACTCCAAGGAGATAATAAGATCCTTTATTTAAATGTATGTATATTTGGACCAAACAAAACTTTCAGACTGAAGATGCTCCTGGTAAATTTTCTGGATTTTCTGCACCGTGGCTATGAAATTTCTCGCAGCACATTATCAGGTTCATATCACTGGATATTAATAATAAGAACAGAGTTGAACCCGACAGAGAACGATTTATTTAAAAAAGTCAGCACGTCAATTAGAAGATATTATCAGCACCACTGCAGATAATGTACAGTATACTATAAATAACAGCTACAATATATATTGTCACTCTTTCGCAATCAGATTTGAGGGATTGTGATCTTGTTTAATATTATATTTAAATCTTTAATTAAAAAGCAATATAATATTTACATACGTACCAGGTAAAATTGTTTTTTTTTCTAATTGATTCCAAAATGTACACTTTTTTATGCTCCACTGTATAACTTCTGTTGCCACTTAAAATCACTAACTCTTACATCTAACAGACAAAAGAGATGATTATTGCACAGTTGGCAAAGGGATTGTAGTATTTAAGTCTAATGTCCATTGGTCTTTGGTGTGATCATCAAGACTGGAGTTTATAATCGTCTGAATTACACATAGAAAATGATCAAAACAAAACATACTCTGTTTGTTGAGTGAATTGTCTGCCGGGGAACCAGTTCATTGTGTACTAATGAAATGACCGGTTGTTTTTATCACAGTATTGCGAGAACAAGTTTGTTTATTAGTGGCTAGATGCAAAAAAGTTTTTCACCAAATAAGTTTAAAATAGATATAAGTTTTTTCTGGTCCATGTCAGGACTTTGGAACAAGCTCCTAGTTTTTTCTCAGATGGTCACAGTCAGTCTCCCTCTGTGTGTCTTCACTTCACAAACTTTGGCCGAGAACCAACATTACATGTTCATCAATGTTCTGAATCCTGTCCACATATGCTCATTTGCTGCACTGGTAAATTGTGTGCAAAGTTTATTTACTAATATCTCTGCTGTTATCTTGCAGCACAGGTCCAATTACAGCAGCCAATCTGCCACAGCTGCATAAGGTCTCCTAAATTCAAATGAACTACAGTTGACTGTGTATGAAGCAGATGTACAGTATAGATAGGGAGAGTTGCCAGACAGATGCGTCCAGCTGTTTTAAGAACAGAGAAATCTGTTGTTGTTGTTTTATGCATTGATATGTTCTTCATCACACACACACTGAGGACCGTCATAGACATGATGCATTCCCTGGCCCCTTACCCTAACCTTAGCCATCGCAACTAGATGCCTAACTCTAACCCTAAACTCAATTCTAACCCTAACCCTAAAACCAGATCTTAACCCTAAAAAAAGCCCTTTAAAAAAGTGAGGACGAGACAAAATGTCCTCACTTTGTATGGTTTATACGATTTTTGGTCCTCACACGACAACAAATACAAGAACACAAGCACACACTTTTCAAGGATGTTTCCTCAGTGAAAGTTAATCCCCTGCTGCTGTCAGCCATGCTTTAGTCTCCTCCAGAAAGCTTCTTACACAAGCCAGAGCTCATCCTGAGTTTGAAGAAACACACATACATCACACACACAAAAATACACTCACACACACACGCACGCACACACACACACAGTTTGAGTGGTAGATGCCACCTTACTGTGGGAAAGCTGTATCCACCCTGTAAAAACAAAAAAAGACATTTTTCATATCCTTTATTTTCATTCACACAGTTTTCATTATATGCCCACACATGAACATGCAGCTGAGTGAATACAATATGTGTTCTTTTTCCTAAACCTGAAATGCTTTTCAAGATTGTGTACTCGGGCTGAACATTTAATCCCTTTCAAACCAAATTTGCACAATTGAATCAGCACAATTAGTAAACTGCAAAGGCTGCCATTTCTTACATGTCCTACATGTTGGAAACAATTCATACAAGTTTACCTTTTCTTCCTCGTTTAAAATGTAGAGCAGTTCATTTTTTAATGGGGGCGTGTGGTAATATTCCCTCACTTGTTTTAAATCTATTACACAGTGAACACTGCATTGAGAATAGTATCAGAAAATTTACACTTAGATATTTTGCCCAAATTGTTCAGCCCTATTGTCTAGTGTATTGCTTGCGCTGCAGTCTTAGCGTGTCTGATGTCAACAGAAAAGTGTCATTTGCTGCAAAACTCACACTGCCAAAGGCATTATTTGCACTCTATATATCATGCCCCCATATGTGTGTGATGTATGAGACGGTAGAGAATGTGTACATGAGTCAGAGTGATGGTTTCTAATGCAGAGATTCATGTACATGTATTGTGTTTCACCTGATTGAAGGAAGAAGAAATAAGGTTGATGAGGTGGAACCTTTGCTCTTGTTCTGTTTCCCAGAGGATCAATACTGTCGTGCAACAGAGCTGGGAAGTCTCACTTCCAGTACCACTGTTCAGTCACACACTAAACAGAAGTCAGCAATAAGGCTGTGGGTGCTCGGGGCTGGTGCACTGTAAAATCACTTGTACTTTGAAGGCTCTCTAATGAACTTTTACACACTTATTGCACACAGCCTGTGAGTCTACAATGCTGATGCAGAAAATTGCACGCTACCCTTAGCACTGTAGTGTTACAATAAAAAATGTGCAAGTTTCAGATTCTGTCAAAGAATTACTAAAATGTTAAAAATGACCACTACTACACTACACTGTAAACGTATGAATACACTGTATATAACATGATTTAAAATACCAGTCTCACATCACGAGTTACAGAAATATTTCTGCTCCGAATGTCATTAAGTGCGATCTTAATCCCCCCCCCCAAAAAAAAAAAAAAAAATTGTAATCAAAAACATGTATATACTTTAAAAATTAGCAACATGAACATCAGAGTAAAAACATCTATTCATCTATTTATGCAGCTAGGTAATTTAAATGATGCTATTTCTCATAAACATAAAGTCTGTGTAAACAAATATTTTGTGCGGTAAAAACAAAAAACAAAGTGCGTTCAGAGCCATTACAATGAAAATACAATACCCAGTCCTTCCCTCCTTTGAATTGTCTTTACAGCAAGAAGTGGGAACCATCATGTGAAACTTTATAGTTTTTACTGCAGCTGAATCTCAGAGAAACCACAGTAAACAACATGAAAATGAACAATGCAGAACAAATTCCACTGCTCTGAAGAAAGATTCAAGGCAAGCTCGGCACACTTTTGCGCCATTATTGTGGAGGAGAGACTTTCTCCAACTTACAGTATATTCAAGGTCTTGGCAGTACTACCTTCTACCTCTGAGTCTCTATCTTTCCACTGGACTCTAACTCCATCTGTCAATACCTTGTCAATCTGTCCTCTGTATCCTAAGAAGCAAAGCCCTGCAGCTGTCATTGTAGTAGGGACATCTGCTCTTTATCTCTGTACTTGTAAAAATTAGTCTTTTGTGTAATTTTATATTCCCTGTTACTCCACTTTGTACTGTTTTGTCTGGAATAAATACAGTTCCTACCTGTTCTGCTACATTTCTGCATCTGTCTCTACTTTACAAATTCACCTCAGTCATTTGCCATCTTCCCGCCCTTTAACGTTTTTGGCCTTCCTGCCCTTTAACCCTAACCCTGTGTTAAACTCGATGTGTCTTTCTGTCACACTGCATTTCCCTTCCCTTCCTTCTCTTTGTGTTTGTTGTGCAGACAGTACTGTCTCACTTGTGTCCATTCGTCTTGCATAGAGTCTCTTTCTCTCTCTCATAAACATCACTCGCTCAGTGTGTCAGTCCTCCTCTCCACTTTGTGACACTAAAACCAGCAGACAGAGAGATTTACATGACCAGAATTTTTTGATGATTTACAGCTTCTATGCAGAGACATTATACATCCACACTGACATAGGATGAATGAATTTCACAGCTCTGTAAAAAGAGCTATAAAATGTTATGTAGTAGTCAATGAACATTGCCTTGAACAGTGCAAACATCAATTCTGTGACCTTAAACTCAACCCAAAATGAAAATACCTACACCTGCCAAATTACTTTCTGTGGAGAAAAAAATCACATCATCCAGGACTTTCATTTGTACTGATATTCCTTAGCAAGCTCTCTCTCTCTCTCTTTCTGTCTGGGTAAAAGGAAGGTGAGTTTCGATCTTTGATATAACATCTTGATATGTTATATCAAGTAATACATCTTTAAGCAGTCATTTCACAAGTCATTTGACAAGAAACCCATGTCAAAAATAAATGTTTTAAAAGCTGGATAAAAAAATAATACAAAACTGCGTAACTGCTAAGAGATGCATGTAAGATACACGGCTATTTCTGGGAATAGACTTCTCGCCTATTTCGAAAGAACACATTCTGTTCTTGTTTCAAAGTAAAAGCACTATTATTTCAGTTCCTGGGATCCATTCACCGAAACGTACCATTGAATGCGCAGCTTATTTCCATTCAGTCGAGAACAGAATAGTGTTTATTAGTATATTTTTTTGATTTCTAAAGGCAAAACTATATGTAAAAACCTAGGAGAAGCTGTGCAGAAGCTCTACAGCATACTCGCTCCCTAAGCGAAGGAAAGACGCATATGAGACGCAGAAGATCAGTAGCCACAGCCGCAAAGTCCAGGATGAAACCAGCGGTGGTGTCTTACTTCTTTTTGCAGTGTGCGTGTAGTCTTGTGTGATTGTTACTTGTGCAGTGATGATGACTCATAATATAAAATGGTTCTTAAAGCAGGGTATGCAAAATAATAAAAAAGTGAGGTTGAGGACAGTGCCGTTACACAGGACATGACGCACTATTCTATCATTCTGAAGTGCCATGGCTCTCTTATAGTTAATTCTTGCAGAAGGAGTTTAAACTATTCAGAGAGATGTCAGATTTATTTATTTATTTTATAATTTTTTATAATGTTAGCAATCAATGATAGGATTATGGGGAGGAGTCCTTGGAAAATTTCCCTGGCCTCAAAAATTTTAAGAAGCCCTACTTTATACCATCTAGGGAATAGGAGTATCTGAAATTTGCCCTTGACCAAAAATCTCTTCTGTTATTTACTTTCAGTTTTTATCTCCTCCATCTGCACTCTGCTTTTCTCATCCTTGTTTTTGCTGTTGTATTTTTCTCACTCTACCCCCCCATGTTCAAGAGAGTTAACTTTTCGCAAGAGTTTGGTGTGTGCAGCACAGACGAGTTATGCCCTGGGGTGTATAAATACAGCTATTTTCTCTGAAGAAGTCAGCCTCTTAAAAATAGACAAAAAAAAAAAAGAAACAACAACACAACTACATCCACAAGCTCTGTTTTTATCTGACAAACACAAAACACTTAACATCCCTTATGTCACTTTAAAAACAAAGAGACATGTAGACAATCATGACTACACTGCCTCTACAAATGCGTACAGCTATTTATTGTAAATTGTAAATACACGTCCTGTTTCACATTCTTCTTCCTGCTCTTTAATATTTAAGCTTATGTTTTCTTGATGCTACTCCAGGCTGCTGCACATCTTTTTTAGTCTAATTGTATATGTGCATTTTTACATCTGAAATACTGTAAGTATGTTATGCTGCTTTGGAATATATTTTGAATTGTAAAAATTCCGGCTGGTTGCTCAGGGGAACTCGGGGTTACGCTCTCTGTCTTCACCTAACATTTTGTCTTAGACCTACCATGCAAACTGCAAATATGTGGTCTATGTGAACAAGCTTGTGTGCAATGTTGGCTATTGATGTGCATCTACTGTACATCCAGTGTGACCCAGGCATTTAGTGGAGTGTCCGTCTGTACATCCATCCATCCTACCATCCATAGTCGTTGTACTCACTTGTTCTGGTGCTTGGAGCCCTGGAGGTGTGCGTGGTACTGCTCAATGGAGTTGAGGACCACACTGCAGACACTGCAGGAGTAACTACTACGCAGTCCTGCAGAGACACAAGCAAACACAAGTACAGATGGTACTGTGAATGCACTTTAAATGATTATATGTCATTATATGTTATATATCATCCTCAGCAGCAGCAGCAGCAGCATCAGCAGCAGCATCTGGAACATCATCAGCTGTATCACTGAGGCCAAGGGGGCAACAATCAAAAAAAAAACCAAAAAAAAAAAACAGACAGCTAATAACAGTCTTACTTGACACTTTACAGTGCAGGGTAATTTTCCTAATTAGAGTGCATCTGGGGAAAAAAAGATTTGATTAGACTAATCATTAGCAGAAAGCCAGTCATATTTTTAGATCCGTGCCTTCTGCTTTCGTGTGCGTGAAGGTGGCTTTGGAAAACTGAATTTCAATTGGGTGAAAAGAATTAGGACACTGAGGGTAAGAAAAGAACAGTGTAGGACTGTGTATGGCTGTGTCTGCATGTACTTTTGTATTGTATTGGTGAATGTGTGCAGCTCAGACACAGATGTGAACTAATTAGAGGGTTTGCAGGTGGTCGAGATAAACCCCCCAAAAATAGATAGAGGCAGATGGAGATGTTGAGAGAGTGGAGTGAAGAGCGATTGAGGAGGGGGTGGGGGAAGGTATAACGCCTGAGTGAAAGAGAGGCTCTGGTGAAAAATAAAAAAGATGGAGAGGAGTTGGAAATATGGCAAGAATATGGTAAGCCTCAAAATTTGTGTTATTTTGAAACTGTTAATTCACAGATTTCACCTGCAACCAGGCACATATTGGACTGTACCAGGTGTCACTCTCATGGTGGCCACACTCTATTGTCTAGTTTCCACTAAGTGGGAAGATAATTCACAAGACTGACATCATGTTCTATTGAGGAAGACCTGAAAATACAGATTGACCATTATCCATTAAAAAGTTTACTGACATTATAAATCAAGAGGGAAGTCGGCTCAGTTTCCTGCAGAATTCGATTCTATTAAAGTCACCCCTGGTGGTTAACTTCCATCCTTCTTCTTAGGCTTCACTTTTCAAACCAGAAGGCTATGTACATTTTTATGTACAGTCTATGCTTGTCACACTGTAAGAGAGAGAGACAAAATACATGCTGGGGTTTAATGACCAGAGAAACATAATATAGGGGCCAACCCTCGCAAACGTGGTGTCTACAGCACACAGCACTGATTTTAAAATTGCCTTTATGTTACAGGGACAGAGGAAATGTTCTCTGTGTGGACGAGAAAAGGGATGTAACTGACTGTAGATTGTTTTGTCACATTTTGCACAAACTACTTGACACTGCACACCTTCACTCAGAGCAATATGATAATCAATCAAAAGTGAATCAAGTGATGTGGGTTCCCTTGCCTGTCTTTGCCTACCTTGTCTTTGTGCTCTGGTTTTGTTTAATTTAAAATTTTTGATGATAAATGTGTGATTGTGTTTGTGAATAAATCAGTGTGCCGGTGCCCTTTTCTCTGCTGCTGTTATTGTCCTTGAGATCTATGTGTTGTCAGTGTATTCCATCACCTTTTGGCCTTCTGTGGGGGTAATTGTTGAAGTACAGAGGGAGATGAAGTGATATTGTTAGGAGTGGTGGGAGGTCATTTGCACTGGGCTAGAGCTGCATGATGTGGCCTATTTACTCCTGGTTGTCAGACAGTTGCTCTGTTGAGAGAGATTAAGGAGAAACAGGTATTTACAAAAAAAAAATCCACAGCTGAGTTACTTTCCCGGAGTAAGCACTGCCTTCACTAAAATGTTGATATTTTGATATGTTGATACTATTAAGACGTAGTAACTAAGTCAGTGTGGGTGTGGAAGGGAGAGAAAAAAAGAAATGACATCCTCTTGTACCAAAATGTCATTACATCCAGGCTATTAATCTGTAAAGAGGTAATTTGATGAAGAGAATGATCTCTTATTCTGTTTCCCGTAACTCTACACTGCTGCAAGGATGACACAAAGGGGGCTATTTCTGTGCTTTCTGTGTGTGTACATGCTCAAAGGCCTCCCTGCTTTTAGCCTGATTGATGTCACCTCCCTACCGTCTGGCTGAGAAGCACTGATGTACAATATGCTGCGCTGCTGTGTCTCTGCCAGAATATGTGAATGTGTGCCAGCCTTTTGGAACACACAGGGCACAAGCATATACACACACGTGCACACGTGCACATGCTCTGACTGTGTTATGTTAATACAGCAGTTCTGGCATCAGACCACATGGATAGGCATGGTACAGAAAGTGTGTGGGCACTTTCTCTGCGTGTTAATTACACGCAGGGAAAGTTTGTGTACAATGCAAGTGACAGCATGCAGGGCAGGACTGTGAATGTGGGTTTTCTGTGATCTGTATTTGTGGGGGTGTTCTAAGCCTTGTTAATTACTCAAGACGATTTGTTCGGGAGACATCTAGCATTGCGGCACCTTTTGTGTGGTTATGCCTAAATGCTTGTGAAATAAAGAAATGAGCTACACTTTGTGCTTGGAAAATTATGACAATTATGTTCTTTTATAAAACCTTGTAGTAAATAAACGAAACATCCTCCTACAGCAACATTAATGATGTTGTGAATGTAATGTTCGTAGCTCCTCTTATTAGGAATACTATACAATTCTAGCACTACTTGGCTTGATTTGACTCGAGCTTCCAAGAGAGCTGAGCCGATACTAAATGTTACGTCAACAGACTGCCGGTCAATGATTGGTCAGAGAGTGTCGTCACTTAAAGTCATGAGCGTGACGTCTGACACGGGAATCAAACCGAACAATGCTGAACTGTGAGTCAGTTTAAAAGACTTAAAAATCCCAAAGCATACATTAACCATACATTAACCTCCAACATTTAGTAAGGAAATTTCTAAAATCTAAAGTATAACGGAGTCTGGTGTGTTTAGTCACAGCACTGCTGAAAGTCGGCCAAGTCACAAACTGTTCAGCCGTATTTCAGTTCAATGTCAGACAGAATCACTCCTGCAGGAACACTGAATGATTCACTGAACAAATCTTTTAATTACATGTAACTGATTCTTATGATTTAGTACACTGAAAATAAATGCTTGCCCATCACTAGTTTGTATGTTTGTGTGGCGTCACAGCAGTTTTGTGCAGTCGTGCTATGATGACCCTGCCCATGTTGAGGAGGTACTATGAAGTAATGGAAAACTATGTGCCCGATAACAAACTGAGAACAGTTGAGTCGAGTAGTGCCAGAATTGAAGAAGTGTAAGAAAGATAGTAGTTTAGAACTCTAACTACCTCTGGACCCTTTGTGCTGTTGTATGTCGTTATTTAATTATGTGCTATGCAAAATAAAAAGGAAGGGGAACCAAACAGAAGCCCACTGAGATGCAATCAAAACTAACAGTCTGAAGCAAAGGCTTGACACTGAGTCTCACAGGACTTTATCACAAACACCCGTGCTAAGAGGGGCTGAATGTTTGGTTAGAGTTGGACTAAAACGAAGAGGAATTTCCTAAGCAACAACCTTATGAGGACTTAGAGACACTAATTAGTTTTGCAGCAAATGTGACAGCAATTGGAAAAACCTTCTGTTTTTAGACAAAACACTGTGATGCACACAAAACAAAGGACTGCAATTGAATAAAATGAGATTATTAAATTTTCAGGTCAACATGACAGTTAATTAAATTAAATTGTATATCGATCGTTTGGGGTCGCTGGTGCCTAATCCCAGCTGATAGGGTGAGAGGTGGGGTACACCCTGGACAGGTAGGCAGTCCGTTGCAGGGTCACATAGAAACAAACAACCATCCACTCTTACATTCACACCTCTGGGCAATTTAGAGTGTTTAACTGGCCTAATCCCAAAATATGCATGTTTGTGGACTGAAGAAGGAAGCCGGAGAAAGACCAACTGCATTTGAGTACTAATGTGCATGTGGTTATGCATTGCATACAGTTCTGTACGTCTTGAATGTGAGCATGCATTGCAGGGCGACTGTGCTACAGTGAGTGTTGTCTCATGGGAAGAGGTCAGCTCTGTCTCCCAGCTCAGGCACAGTAATCAATTACACACAATTTTCTCTGCTTTGGTACTTCACCCTCTCTTGGGTCCTTGCACACACACATATACCAGTCCTATGCACTTAATCTCACTGCCTCTGATTCTCTGCCGAATCTCCAGAGAGCAGAGACAATGCGCTCGCTCTGTCTTGAGGGGTTTCTACTCTTGTTGTGATTTATGTAAAGACACAGCCAAGTCAGCCTGGCTCCATCCTGCATCAGTAGCCACTGCCACTGCAACTCCCTCGCCCTAGTCTGTAATCCATCTCCAAGGGTTTTGCCTGGCACCTAGCCAAGGAAAATAACGACATTGTTTCCGACTCTTACATTTTCCTGGTGTAATTGCACAGACAGGTCACCAGGGACAGTGTCTATAAATGTCATGGGTATTTTGTGATATGTTTTTGTTGTGAGATAAAAAAAAGGAGCAGATAAAAAGATTCAAGTACAGGTAAAGGTCGGTATGCAAGATAAGACACAACCACAGCAAACCAAAGCACACTCTGTAGCCATAGTTTAGTGAGAGGGGATGTTGGTGTGTAAATAATTCACCTGAATCTTGTGGGGATCTAATGAGGATGACAGATGAGACATGACGAAAATGTTGGAACCCCTGGAGGTGCGTGTGCACATGCACACACACACTCAGCAGAGCAGCAGGAAAGGAGGGACAAAAAAAAAATGTTTAGAGAGAGCATGAAGTGAGATGGAGGACAGAGATGAAGCTGTACTTTCTCTCTCTCCTCCCACTCCTCTCTCTTTTATCAGTTGCCACCTCGCATTCAAATCGCCGTCTGAAATTACACCCAGTGCACCTGTGACTTCACACCTGAAGTAGCGATAAAAGCCAATCGGGTGTGAGAATCTTGCCCCAGTGGAAATGCGTCTAACAGGAGAATAGACGATTACTGACAGTGAAGCTATACTGTGATGAACAAAGTGCTTTTGACTAAAGGCACTGGAACAAACACTTGACTGATGGCACATATGATAGATAATGTCAGCAGTTAGCTCATTGAGCTGCTGTGATAGATTTTGCAGTGATATGTGATACATTTTGCAGTAGAGTGACAGTCTTCTCTCAGACCAAAGATCGCAGATGAAAGAAAAAGAAAAATATGATTTTTATACTGTATATTTTGACTTCACGTTTACAAATCTCAGTGTGTTTCCCAAAAAAATTATTCCCCCAAAATGCTGAGGTTGTGGGATCTGGGTCACACTGTATGGACAGAGGACGATATCCAACATGGCACCACTTAGAGCCTCTGAGCCAGTGAGGGAGGCAACATAACTCATGCTTTTATTATGAGTGGCTACTTGGGATAATGAATTGTGTCATGGCACCTGGTGCACACAGAGAACGGCACAGCTCCAGCTCATGCGGCATTTGCATGTGTGTATGGCGATGTCTGCATGCTGTGTATGCTGTGTGTGTTATAAATATGTCAGTCGTGTGTGTTTAGTAGAGGTGTTGTATGGCACATGTGCACGTATTGGCTCAGAGCTACAGCAACATTCTAGGATCATATGTCACTCACAGAAACAAGAAAAAGAGAGGCAATTTTTGCACCAAAAAACTATTAATAGGTTAGGTTATTTAGAGTATCGTAACATGTGTGAGAATATATACAGTACACTTAGAGATTTATATGTGAGGAGGAAGATAATGGATGGGGAGAGAGAGGGACAGAATGCAATTTTGATACAAAACATCTCAGTTCTGTCATC
Source organism: Brachirus orientalis (assembly GCA_016785285.1). Lineage (NCBI taxonomy): Eukaryota > Metazoa > Chordata > Actinopteri > Pleuronectiformes > Soleidae > Brachirus > Brachirus orientalis. The sequence continues at coordinate 1,270,838 of JAFBJR010000429.1, read as the reverse complement.
TCTCTTCGTGGTTGTCAGATGCATGTTTCAGCCGTCAGCAGATATCAGTCTGTAATGTGCTGTTATTTCGGTCCCTGTACTTCTGCACTCGTGTCGTGCACTTTCTCTTAAGTACGGTCGCATGTCAGCAGAGGTCCTTTCGCTCTGACACTTTTACACATCGCAGCATTGGCACTAATGAGTGTGAAAGTTATGCTGTAATATGAGCAGACAGTGACCCCTGACAACTCAAATTGGAAAGGTTAGACTGTGGCAGACAGGTGATGAATACGATGTATCAAAATTTAACTTGGACTGACATACACAGTTAATCACAAAAAGACACATATTTACTTGATTTGATTTGGGTTGGTGGATGTGCTAACTTTTTCTGAACATTAATATTATTTAATCAATAAAAACTTAATATGCTTACAAACAAATTAGTGTTAAGCTCAGTGGTAGAGTGAGTTGTCTTGCAAATTGAAGGTTGTCGGTTTGAGCCCTGGCCCTGCTAGTCTACATGTCAATGTGTCCTCAGGCAAGACTGTGCTGGCACTGTGTGAATGTGTATTAATGAGTGAATTCTTTTTCATTATTGGTAATAACAAAACTATATAGCATTTTTATGTTGGACTCATTGGCCAGTGTCTTTCAAAAAAAAACCACATTCACTCTCTAACTCCTGCTTTCTAACAAAAGCTGGAAGCTTCCTAGCCTGAGACAACATATCTGGGTGAGGTCACTTGAGTCAGACTTGGCAAAGCTTCTGTAGAGCAGTGATATTTTCCAACTGTATTTGCAGATTAAGGACCTCTTTTATTCAAGGAATTTTATACATTGCATTCTAAGGGCCTTCATGCTGAATTGTAAATTTGAACATTCTGCGGAACTTTAACTCTTGACAGTATAGATAAACACTTTTTATAGTGGCGAAAGGTTGTCCGACATATACAGCCTATGATGTGAACAAATAAACTTGTACACATAAAGCTAAACTAGAATACCTCATTAATTGTGCTAATTTTAGCCGTGAATAACTCAGTGACTTACCTCAGTATAACATCTGTAAAATCTACACCACATGGTGTAAAAAGACATGAACATTTAGAAATCCACCCTAAGGGCAACAGATCTTGAACATGATCCCACCTATCGTCTTTCCTCGTACAAAGTCCTAACACCCCACCTGCCATTCACTTGTCACTTGTGCTGGGCTTGGGGGGGGGTTGTTCTTTGGGGGGGGGGGGGGGGGGGGGGGGGGGGAGCTAAGAGGCTGACCTGTGCTCTCTGTGGCATCCAGACTACCAGCTAGCTGCTCCAGCAGACGTGCTCTGGCTGCATTCCTGCGGTGCTTCTTCCCCTCATAGTGCTGCTGGGCCATCAGCGGGTTATTGAACCAGGCTCCACATAAGCAACAGTACTTCCCGGCTTCTCTTCCTCCATTTCCGCTGACCTCTGTCATGGGCCAGGGCAGGACAGAGGGTTGAGGAGGGCACACAGCAGGGTCTGTGGGCTGAGGCGTAGAAGGGGAGGAATCTAGGGATGGACAGGAAATAAGGTCAAGGAGAAAGGGAGGATAAATGGAAGAGAGAGTGAGAAAGCATGTTAACATGATGCAAAATATGGTCTTATAGTGTTTTAAACATGGAGGACGTGCATTATGTGCAATATGCGTGTGTGTGTGTGTGTGTGTGCAAAGTGGACTAGGTGCATATTTTAATTGCTGTGATTGTTACAACTGGTGGTGTTTTTGTTTTATTTTAGTGTGATGCTAGAAGCATTTAGATGCGAGTCCAAGACAAATTTCCCAACGGGCAGTATAAGGTGTTTCATATATCCTATCATACCATAGCATAAATAGATTTCTTAGGTTAAAATGGCATGAGATTAAAATATATTCATGAACCGGTAAATGAGATTATATTTGCACAGGTGTATCTGGTAGCTCATATACTGATGAGCTAAAGATCATTGCAGGCCTTATCTATGGAACACAGATGAGTCCCATCCTCTCTGAAAAAAGAAATGGCAGACTTTCGGGTGACACGCTCCTTGTGACATGACGCTGGTTACCATGGCGATTGCCCATTAATAGCCAACAGGCACTGACATGACCACGGGACACTGTTGTGGCTCACACTGTGAAGATAGTACATGTGCGTGTGACTGCATGTACAGCATGTGTGTGTGTGTGTGTGTGTGTGTGTGGATGTTTGCGTGGCAGTTGGAGAAATGTGTGAAGGCTGGCATGTGTATGTGCGTGGATGAATGAAGCTCCACTATAGGCTGCCTGCGTGAACATACATGAAGTACAGTACTGTACGTGCCCAATAAAAGAAAAAAAATCATCTCAGCTCAGAGTGTTTATTTGAACATGGGGAGCAGGGTGTTAACTCCACTGCCAAACTGCGTGAGAAACCTTACAATGCCAGATGGCATGGCCAAATGTGCCGGTTTGCATCTAAAATGTGTCGATGTGAGTTCTAGTGAGTATGACACAGCCGCATTAACGCACATGTTAATATTTTATTCTAAGAACAAAAGCCCACTCCCACAGGCTTTTAAGCATAAGTGAGTCATATCACTCCTTTCACAATATACACCATCTCTTGTAAAAACACAAATGCACATGGATTGTTGACAGTGACCTTGACAGTGATGTTTACAAGTTTGGGTGTGTGTGTGTTGTCTTCTTTATGGGGATATAAAGCAAGTCCCCATAATGTAAAATGATTACATCTAAGGTGAAGACATGTTTTATGGTTAGGTTGAGGTTAAGGTTAGGATTGGGGTGAGGACAGCAGTAGTTAAGGTCAATGTCAATGTAAAAAGTCATTGTGATGTACTCTGAAGTCATGGAAACCAGACTCTGTGTGTGTGTATGTGCTGACATGACTTAAGCACTGTGAGCTGATTGGTCGCTCCTACCTTGATGTGCCTTTAGGCTCGGTCCACATAGTTACAGTAGCTATGGCTGTGTCTCTGCTCATCTCACCAACCACACCCACTCACATTCCCCTCTCTTGTGTTTGCCTTCACTACTCTATCATCTCACTTACACACTCAACCCTGCTTTACTGTTATTTCATTTTGCAAATATTTATGTACAATGTAGGACGTGGAATGTAGAAAACAAGGCCACCCTAAGATCCCTGTTGTAGCATTTGTGTGTTTTGACTGTCAGTGAGGGAAGTTTGTGTGCTTTGAAAGCTTTGTGGGGCAACACATGGAGAGCAGCAACAGGAACTCATCCCCTGATACATTTTTACTCTCCCGACCTGTTTTCCCACTCTTCCCCTTTTCCTGACAATGGAGAAGTCTCTCATCTCTGCACACTGAAGCAGAAATAAGTGTTTTTCATGCAGTTGAGCACAGCCAGTGTGCATGTCTCTGTGTGTTTTGTGTGTGTGCGCATGTGCAGGAGAAGGTGGTGGCGGTTTGGAGTGTCTGGGGATGTGGAAGGTACACATGAAAAAACGTCGATAGAGTCCTGTCACTCCATCACACATGGCTCTTTCCTCGCACTGTAGTTGTGGGGAAAGAGTCTTTCTTTTTGCATGTTAGTGTCCAGTGAGTGTGCATGCATCAGTCATCCTACTCATGCAGAAGTCTAGCAAATGTGTGCTTGTGTTTCTGCCCATGCACAAACCTGTCAGCTTGGCTGTGCATGGTCTGTGGAGTGCTCATCTCAGAGTAATTGTGAAAGCTACTTTTGACTCTAATCTTTCCTGAAATCTCCTCCTCTTCTCTCCCATGTCACTCTTTCTCTACTATTCCCATTTTTCTCCTCTAGGTCCCGCTGTCACAAAAGTGCACAAACTCCGTGGCAACAGCTGTATAAAAGTAACACTTTTTCGAAGTAGGACAATGTTTAGGAAAAGTCACTCAGGGGCTAAATTCTAATACTTGTTTGTTGTAGTGTGAGAGGTTGTGCATTTATAATGCTGTGAATTTTCACTTTTAATCCAATTTGAACCGCATTATGTAAAACTCACCACCAAACGCTTAAAATTTTTCAACAATCATAAGCATGAACAAAATCACTTTGCCAAAGTCTTGATTAGTTACAGATATTTTCTTTAACCCTTGTAACCTTCAAAGATTATTTGTTGTGCCTTTGGCATTTTAGCATTTCTACACAGACTTATTCGTCTGAGACACAGACTAGACATTTTGACTGAAGCATGACTAAAGCTTTTCAAATCCACTTTTTGGTCATTTAAAAAAGCCTTGAACTAAAAATAGTTTCCCCCCCCAAAAAAAGATGCCTGGATTACATAGATGGGTGTGTGCAAGCAGAGGTGATTATTAATAACCTAGATCTTCAGTAAGGCAAGATTTTATATATGATTTTATCATCTGGGGACCAGAGCTTTATCACCAAAGTACTTGTTTCTAATCAGGGTTCTCATCATTTGACAAGCTTTCACTTTGTAGTCTGGAAGATGAGCACCTTGTTTCCACGTAGCTCTGTGTCTGTATGTGAGGAATCTAGAAGTGTATTCAGATATTGAACATTTACAGTGGATGTTGGATAAACCATAAACTCTTTTTACAGAAAGTTACCACAACACAGAACTAGGTTATTCAAATCAGTTTAGTTGTTTGGCATTGTTGACCGTCTAACAATGTGACTGTATGCATCTTTCATTAATTTTAATGCACAGAAGTTAAATAAATATAGGTGGGCTCATTATTACAATTCATATAACCTACTTAAATATAGTTGTATAAATAAGTAGATATATTGACAATAATATGGCACATTTAATATGACAAAAAGCTGGCCCATGAAATACTGACAAGATCCTCTTCTTTCTAGTATGTCGATGCGTAATACATCCATGCTGCAGTCTTGTCAATCCACCAGTTTGTGAATGTTTTTCTGTGCGCTGGGGGGCATAGTCCAAAATAAGGACATAAATGTGGAAATGAAGCCTAATTAGCTTTAAGAATGAGTTTAACGTCTTTGCTTTGTTTACCAAAGTCACATTTAGGTCTTTTGTAAGATACATGGTGACAACAGTGTTTGTTTTGAGTATAATCTTGTTGCTTAAGCCAGTGTCAGATTATTAGATGAACGGAAAATAATATATACCTGTGTTTGTTGGGCTGGTCATGGCTGTGGGTAGGTTTGGCGGCTCCCCCAGCACCAGCCGGACTCTTTTTGCATGGGTTTTACCCTGGTAGTGTGACTGGGCCACGATGGCGGAGGTGAAGAACATGTTACACAAGGTACAGCACTTGTTTCTGTCCACCTCTGTTTCTGCACAGTCCTAGAAGCAGAAGAGAAGAGGGAGACATGGTTAAAAGAGGGTCTTGCAGGGTTGAGGTGTCATGAGAGAAAAATAGACCATGGGGAGGAGGTAAGGGAGTTGAGGAGGAAAAGAGGTTGGTGTAGAAGAAGGGGATGACATGAAAAGAGAAACAGGGTGATGTAAAGGTGAGAAAAGAAAAGAGCACTGATGGGGAGAGAAATAGAAAGACGTACATTTTGTTCTGACCTCAATTGGCTTCATCCCTTTCTCATGCCCACAAACACACACTTACTAAAAAGCAAAGAGAGGATAGATCAAATATTCATCAAAATTTTGACTTGGCCCTTTCACAGCTGCAGAGCCATTACTAACAAGGAGGAGTTGCTCCCCGTTGAGTAGGGGAGATACAGACAAAAAGAACAATTACACACATTCAGTCAAACATGCACAATAATAACAAATGTGTGCTATAAAAGTGACACTAATCTATTAGTTTTCAAAAATTACAATTGACAGCAATGATTGATGTAGCTGTGACACTGACTTAACAGGCAAGAAAAAGCTTGGCGAAAAGTGACAAATATGAATTGTGTCCCAATTCGGGGGGCTGCTTTCTTCAGAGGATGCACTTGACTGATAGTTTCACAGAGCGATTGGTTGCCCCATTTTAAGTTCCTCCAAATGTGGCAAATAACTGCATCCTTCCATCTCCGAGCAAAGAACTATCCAACCGGTGTTTTCTTCCCCACCCAAAATATCCCACAATTTACTGCACTTTACTTATGAATGGCCAACAGTGACAAAATGAAAAAAAAAACAAAAAAACATCTGTATCACGTTATGAAGCGATGTTGGTAGAGTGACCAGGAAATCCCCCTCAGACCAGACTGTTAGTTCAGTCAGCCACTCAGACCACTTTCTGGTTCTGAAGGCAGGTCTTGAGACACATTTATATTCTGTGAATTACTTTACAAAATTGTTGACTGTAAAAAAAAAATTATATTTTTGACAAAATGATCCAAAATTACCACTCTGCATACCAGGAGGATTCATTGTGTTGTATATGTTAAACCAACATATATTATGAGTTTTATAAATGCGTTTTATAAATTGCATAAAACCAAAATCAAATCCATTCGTCCATCCCTCCATCACTGGTCATCATATGTATATGTATATCTGCTTAGTTAGTACACCAGTTCATTGTTTCATTTTTCTCTTAACTCTCTTTGTATTCGCTTGCACAACCCTTCTGTCTCACAACCTTCTGTCTATTTTTTCTTTCTTTTCACACCAGTACTCTTTCTTGTCCATGTGTCAAATCCAGTTGGAGAGAAATCACAGTCTTTAGGAGAGAGAGGACAATAATAGAAACGCATCTGCGACACCACATCAGAGTGTGTGGGTGTGTGTGTGTCCTGTCAGCCCTGGTTAGCATCATGGACAGTGGATGTGAAAGTTAAGGACACCTTTACCTTCCAGGCTTCACTTAATCTCTCAGCTGTCCCATCTCTCTGTCTCTGTCTCTTTTCCGCCTCCCTCTCTCTCTCTCTCTCTCTCTCTCTCTCACTTACCCACTCTATTCTTTTCTTTGCTTTTTGCCTCAGCCTTCCCCCACTACCTCCTCCCCTCCCCTTCCTCACCCTCTGGGCACAGTCGCAGTAACTCTATGAGTGAAATTAAATATTTATCTGTATTGGCAGGCATGTCTTCCTTCCCCTTTTCCTGTTTCGCTTCCTCTCCTCCCCCGTGTCTGTCCCTTCTATCATCATGTCAGAGGTTTGCTTGGAACGACCCCAGACCGCTCTCTACCCAAACCACTGCCCTTCTCAGTTTGTGCAACAACTAATCTCACTGTGTTTCATTAGCGCATGAAGTACTGTGGTTTGCTGCCAAAGGAAGACGAAGCCTAAGTGAGAATATTTGTTTATATGGGAGTTTGATTACATGTAAAATAGAAACAGCTCATCAGAGTATCACCCACTCACTTACTCATCTTCTACTGCTTTATCCTCCACATGAGGGTCACGGGAGGCACTGGTGCCTAATCCCAGCTGACATAGGGCGAAAAGCAGGGTACACCCTGGACAGGGCCTCAAATCTGCATGTTTGTGGACTGTGGGAGGAAGCCAAAGAACCTGGAGAAAACCCATGCACACACGGAGAGAACATGCAAACTCCATGCAGAAAGGCTCTTGTTCCGACCGGGTCGCAAACCCGGGTCTTCTTGCTGCAAAGACAAGTCTTTTAATTAACCACTATATCAAACGTGTGGCCCCTAGAGCATCACCCATGATCTTTATTCATGATTGTATCACAGATTTCTATTGAACCTCCTCTTTACAGTGTACTCCCTGCTACTACTCTGTCTCCTTGTCCTGTTGGGCAAAAAAAGGGTTACACAGCAGAGTAGTGGCTAGCACTGTTGCCTTGCATCAAAAAAGGGTTTGAGACCTGGACCAACTGAAGGCCTTTCTGCATGGAGTTTGCATGTTCTCCCCGTGTGCCTGTGGGTTTTCTCCGGTTTCCTCCCACAGTCCAAAAACATGCAGAGGTTAATTGGACACACTAAAATGACCTTAGGTGTGAGTGTGAGGGACTGGCCACCTGTCAGTTGGGATTGACTCCAGAGGCATCGTGACCCTCATGTGGAGGATCATGCAGCAGTCGAGCTGCAACCAGGCCAGTTCGATTGAACTGTGCATGAAAACATACTGACTGAGATCTTTTCCCACTTGAACCAAGATGAGAACCAAGATGAGAAAAATAAACAGCAGGGAAACAAATTCCCACAAATTATTCATTTCTTATAAGGACAAAAGGACTGTGGCAGCCCCCAATGATCTCCCCTGTCAAAATCCACAGAAAAGTATAAAAAGCAGTCAATGGAGAAGGGACTGAAACGGTAAGATGCATCTTCTTGAAGGTAGAAGGCAACACAAATCCTGCCACTCAGTGACGGATGGAACACCAGGGAATTAATGACTGTGCATGGAAAAGTTTTTAAACCGTCTGAAGTACATGTGGGTGACTGACATATGAATAATTGTCAGCTCATTACAGCTGCTGCTCTTCTAAGAGCATCACTGTTCTTTTACTCTATATTCTGTCTCTGCTGGAAGTCTCCGGTTCTCCCTCACTCTCTATACCTGTCGCAGCTCCCACATTTGTTGAGACTGATTTGCATGCAATGTGCTTGTTGTGTGTTTCTGTTTGTGTGCACACATGCAGCACGTACACCCCTTTTTATCCACAACCTGACAGTGACGTCTCTATCACAGAATATTCTGTGTTTGGGTGGCTTTTCCCTGCTCATGCACCTAACAATAGGCTCCTAATTAGCTGTTTATCTTCCACCTTCTGTTGCTTTCTCTCTGCTCCCCCTTATTTCTCCCACTGCTCTGTGTGGAGGCATTATGGGAAAACATAGCTAAATATACACACGGAGCAGCATGGGGAATCATTTGGAGTTTGAAGAAGCACTGAAAGTAAATTAAAAGAAGGAACAGTGCAAATATGTAGTTTTAGAAGTGAATATGAGGTCAGAAAAATGGCATTTGTTATTACCCGCCCTTTTTGGAAGCAGAAAACTAAATTGACAGACAGACAGATAGTGAGAGAGAAAGATGAAGAAACTGGGAGAAAACTGGATCAAACTCCCTTTCATCTGGAAGCACCTTTATGACCTACTTTCTCTGTTCTGTGACAAACACTTTTGCACACAAGCGCACACCCCGCAAGGCATGGCATTTTATTTTGGGGAGATGCCGACATTTAATTCTGTGGGGAAAAAATCACTCTGCTGTTCTCACTGGACTGCACCACGTCAATCAGGATGAAAACACAGGGGCCGCGTGCTAAGATGTGGTGTTGAAGAAAGATAAACAAAACTTCCCAGAGGGAAAAAACATTAAAGAGAAGAAAGTGGAAATTTTTATCACAAATTGAATGATGGGAACTAATCTCCAGAGAACTGCTGCTTCTTATATTGCTTTTCCAGCATTGACAGATAATCAATACAGTACTCGCAGTATGTTTTGTGGCGGATGAGGTGTGTGTTTGTATGTGTGAACTCATGGTTTGTTTGTGGGTGTTTTTCAGTGTCTCATATGAGTTGAAAGCCAGGAGGAGCTGAGTCATGTCTTATTCATTTAGGGAGACAGATGGAAACACAGGTGTGTGTATTTCTACAGCATGTGTGATGTTTTTACTGAACCCTTGTGCCTTTGAAATGCCCACTGCATGAATGTCTGCAGTGTTTAACCTTTTTGTACGTCTTGGTACGACATGCTTCATTGAGTTAATATAATGTAATAAACATATTGATGTAGAAAAATCTTTATTGTAGTACCAGTTTATTATTTTTCATCTATCTGAATTTTCACTTCGGTTCAGTTTTGTAGTGGCACCTGCCAGTTATTGTTTGGGCATTTGTTATTTTCTTTTCCAATGGACACAAGCTGCCTGACACTGGAATTTTTGGATGTTGCATATGTTTGACAGTTTCACACATTTCACACATCATTTGTGCAGTTGTGTAAGGTACAGAGTTATAGAGTGACAAGAATTTCACCTTCTCAAGCTCTTTCCATTCTTACACAAATTTGTATTCAGATAAATGCACCACGAAAACATCTTCCAAGAGTGTCCATTTAAGACGATGTTCTGTTGATGCTCTGCACCACATTCGAGTGATAATTATCTCTTCATTTGCTCTGATGGCAGATGTTAAAATCTGCCTTTGCATTTAGGACCAGCTGTTAACATTTTTCTTCTGACCTGGTAAGATATTAGCTAATAATTCAGGACTAAATTCATTCTTGGTAAATGTAGGGTATGTTCAGAATCATTTAATGTTGATCAAAATGTAGTCTCATATAAATGCAGTTAGAGGATGGAGTGTGAACTGTCACACCAGGATATCACAGAGTAGTCAAACAAACAGACAAAGTACAGCTACCCTCTTTGCTGTTGTGGCTCTTCATATTTAAAGCATGTTAATGACTTAGTGCTTTAGCCTAGTTTGATTTAATTAAAGGAGCTTTATTAAATTTTTAACAGTTCGAACATGTTTGGTTACAGCCCCAACCAGTAATTATAAAGTGAATTTTCAACTTTGATTATTTGTCAAGTGTGTAATAACTTTTTTGGATGTTTGCAGACATTTTAGTTTGTCAGTTTTTATTTTTTAGGATGGAGGGTCAATGCTGCCCAAGATTGTGAATTTAACACCACACACTTTTTTGAAAAGAATTCCTCACCTACCCTTCACATGTCTCCTCTTTATCATTCTCAATGTTTCTACCACAGCTAGATTTCCCATATAGTTTGAGAAACTGTCTTCAACCAAATATGGCCCTACATTTGTAATATAGGTCATCTGTGTGTGCCCCATTCATCTTGCTAGATGAATGTGCTATGGTAAAACTTCCTCTTTGCACACACACATGCATTTGCACAGCTATTCTTCTTAGGACATTCAGTTCTTTTGGACAGCCTAAACTAAGCCTTATCCCTAACATTGACCATTACCAGTTGATGCCTGACTCTTAACCAGTTCCTCAGAAATTAGGTTCTGTCTCAATAGTACCAGTTCTGCTTTATCTTCTAACAGTTCACTGTGCATGTAACTGAAACCTCAGCATTTGTGATAATTGCAAGAAGATCCTAGAAACCTAGATATACACAGACACAGTGGCCCATCTACATCACTCACACACCTGCACACAGACAGTGGCTCAGCACTAACTTCTCCAGTCACCCCCCCTGCAATATTCAGATATAAAGCATCAACTAACCATATCTTACCAGAAGCACCACAGCTAAAGGAAATCCTTTATTAAAGGAATTATAGCTCATATGGATCAAACAAAAATTTCCATCAGCACTTGGCTGCATTGGGCAAGTTTAAAGTGAGCTAGGCCAAGTAAGAGATTAGATTGAGTCATCTCAGAAAACTTGCTTTAAATACACACAATATCATGTAATTAATTGTTAATAACGTCTCCACAGGTATGATTAGGCTGCAAAATGGGTCAATTGGAGTCATTACTTAACTTTTTACATATCACAAATGTGGGACAGGGAAGTGAGGGTCTCTAGAATTACACAGTCCAAGTTTGAGTTCAAGCAGATACATGTTAGTCAGGGAAATCAAAGGACAGACAGAAACGCAATACCTGATAGAGGAAATTTCTCAGTGTATATTAGGATTAATTTATTTAGCAAATGAGAATCAGGTTGAATGTATTTAATTTGGGGTGAGAAAATGCAGTCAACCTTATATGTTTAGACATATAAGACGAAGTATAAACTTACTGGGTTGTCTGGCCTCAGTCTCTTGGAAGGTGGTCCTCCATCTTCAGGGTGAAGCATGTAGAACAGGCGAACCTTGTTGGCATGTTTTTTACTCTGAGTGAGAGAAAGTGGGGAGGAGTCAGGGTTCAGAATTTAAATTTTACTTAGTAAGCCAAGTAATGAAAAAAAAAAGAAAAAAACAAAAACAAAAAAACTCTGACTGTGACTCCACCTTGACATTTGCACCATGTTTCTCTGCTTCAGCTGATGATGCTTGAAGATTTGTCCCCCAGCAAAGAAGCTAATGATCCAGGCAACTTAAGCTTTCTGGAATCCTTGAGTACAACATTATGTACAGTATGTGAAGCTGCAAAGGGTCTGTCGATAGAAAAATTTCATCACACTTAGATCTATGCAGTCTTCAAAGGTCTAAGTGCAGATATTTTCTTTACCAACGTGAACTATTTTAAGCCTCCAGCACTTTTACAGAGAAGGAGCCTGGTGAAGTGTTAATACAGTATTTCTGCTATATCAAGCTACTAAGGGGTAAAATGATAGTGGGAGCAGTTTGTATTGCATCAAGTGCAGTGAAAATGAAATTAAATCCCGTCGACAGCTGTGAGTCTGCTGGCAACTGTAACCGTAATTTTCAACAGCGACATAGCCAAACACATAATTTAAGCTAAAAGCAACAGCTGCACTGAAAATTGCAGGAAGGGCAGCTGAGGAAAAAACTGTGAGGACGAAGGAAGTCATGGTAACAGCCTTATATCTCACTATCACTCATTTTCTACCGCTTTATCCAGTAAGGGTCGCGGGGGGCGCTGGTGCCTAACTCCAGCTGACATAGGGCGAGAGGCAGGGTACACCCTGGACAGGTCGCCAGTCCATCACAGGGCCAGCCTTATATCTTTAACCTATTATTAGTTTTGACTAAGTGCATTTGTTTTAATTAATGTGCTGTTTGGAACAGGATATATTCTGATGTTATGTGTGTCACTTTAAGCCTTCTTCTTTATGCTGCAACACCCCTGGTGTCAAACTGATATACGAAACTAAACAAAAGCTCAATGGAATAACTTTGACATTGCCTACAGCTATCAGAGTTAATAAATAAACAAGACAAGAGGAGGCCATCCAACACAGAAGTAACTTTCTGCTAAAAAGATGATCATCTGCAGTGCAGGGAAATCATGTATGCAACAATAAATATCATAAGAAAACTAAAGGGATTTGAGAGACTGAAAACGTTTGACCCTTTCATGATCAACGCACGGAGCTTCAAAGCATTGGCTCTGAAAGATCAGAACTTTCTCCAAGAGAACTGAGGTCATTAGGTGGTGCTTTCAGAACATGCACAGTGCACAGTTGTTGTCATCTTGACCGTAACCTCTTAAGGTGTGCAGCACAAGTTTCCATGTTGATGTATCACTGTAAGAAATGAGAGTGAAATCATGGGAACCTTGGGTTTAACTTCCAGTTACCCTTTGACTGAAATCAAATGTAGAACAAGTGTGACTATTTTTCTTTGCCTGCTTCATAGTCTACAAGCTACAGGAGAGGTGTTAATATGAAAGGATAGAGAGCTGACCTTGAAGGTAGTCACTGTCACATTAACACAGAACAATGGACATCTCTGACATACTGTTGGGTAAAGAGTGTCTTTAAGTGTTTGTTTTGACAGCCCTTGTGTCTTTGTGTACAAATTTGACACAGCTATCTTCTTCCGTACATATCATTTTATGATTTCACCCCTTCCTACTATATAACATCTGTCATTTTCTATAAATTCCACTGCACCTACTTTTTTCCAGAAGCAAGTCGTGACACCTGGGGGCGCGTTAACCGAGAATTTGCTGTCACTGATGGATTTGTTTCTGCCATGATGGAGAAATCTGAAGGCTGTCCATCAGTTTGACAGATTGAACACTGAGGGCAATGTAATGTAACTTTGAATACTTCGCACACAACCGTCAATAACCACTTGTAGACCACCTGTAACAGAGGCACCAGCATCCGTAATCCTGTGCAGTTATATAAACTGACGCAGGTAGATGTGGAGGGCTTCTCCATTTTAGGGTACATTACAGAGATAACTACTTCTATCAAAAAACACCCCCCTCAGCGCATGTGGGCATCATCTCTGACCTTGACAGCATATTCAATGTCTCTTGCTATCTGGATGCCAAAACCGCATTGAAGATCTACAGACTAGAGGCCTTGGAGCACGTGTGTGACACGTGTGTCACGTGTTCTACTCTGCTACTGAAGGGCAGATGCTGTGAGATTTCCTCCCGATAAAGCAAGTGCTTGCAGGTTTGGGAAATCCCAAATTTAGAGAGTCTTGCTGATATTAATCACTTCCCTCCCAGAAATGTTCCCTGACTTCAAACCTCTATATCTGAAGTAGTGCTTGTGATTGCAGTCCCAAGTGTGGCAGAAGAGCACAGTTTCAGCCTCAGAACAATATTAAAACAGCCATGAGAAATCATTTGTCCAAGACACATAACCTAATGACAATCGCCTCTCTCTTTCTCTCTCTCTCCCCCCATTTGCATGTGTTGCACACTGAAGTGAGCACCAAGTTAAATCCCTGCAGAATACGAAGAAGCCAGCTGAGTTCAGTTTCATTTCTTGTTTCTTTCTCATTCACATTTGCTGAGACATCGCACTGCGGGGTTTTAGTGGCCTCCCTCTGCCGTAATGGTGGAAAAAATCTAAAGCATTGGAAAAAAAATTCAGTGTCAGAAAACTTTAAGCCCTGTAAATGTTATCGTTGTCAGGTTCTTTTTGAAAATTAAATACTATTAGGAAGACGATGTGTCATCATCATTTAAAAAAAAAATTAAATAAAATGACGGATAAAAATTTGACTATGAGAGAATTTTTACAACCCTGTCCGTCAAAATGACAGACAGCTAAAAAGTAGAGTGCAACTGCTGGCTACACTGTCAGAGAAATTGCTTTATGAAAAGCATCAAGGGAATAAATATGGAACTTCAGGTTGGTTGGATGTTATTAAATTAGAACTTGTCAAATGTGGAAAGACAGGTTTATACAGAATAGATGGCAACACAAGAATACATTTTCACTCACATTCCATTACTCTCACACATCTAATAATAGAATAATAATAGTTACAAAATCTGCTGTCCCTGTTCTGCATTTTTAGGGAAGGTTGTAAACCAGTACACTGATTTTATTTCAATATATAATTCTACAGATTATGCAGATTTTAATGCCAAATGCCACAAAAGCAACCTGTGTTCAGTATTTCCCACAGTTTGAGAATATACAGTATTTGCTATAGTTTGGCTAATGTGCATGCAGAGCGTTGTGGAGGTTAGACGAAAAAAGTGAAACCGTTTTATGAATAATAAATAAACTTACTCCCTTCACATGAGATTCACAAATAAAATTCAGCCCCTAGTCCAGAACCAGAATTCTTTGCAGAAGAATCATCTTACTCTCAAATTGAAATAATTTGTTATTGAATAAAATGAATATATATCATGGGTGAGCAGCACTGAACAAAATCAAACGGGAGGCTCTGGTAAGAAACTACTTGCTGCTCCATTGCACTGATTGGATACTCTGCCCTGAAGGTGAAGAAAGTGCCTCACTTTTCAGACTACTTTAATGCAGTCTTTGTGTGTGTGAGCGTGTGAGTGTATACGTACTTAAGTGTTAGTTTATGTGCATGTCACTGATGTAGTCTATGTGATTGGCAGGTATACGGCGTATAGCTACACCAAAAGGGCCAGGGTTTCCGTAAAACCATTTAAAAATGCGCACTGATACGTATCAACTCCATTATTTGACTGAAATTCCACTCCTGTAATTTGTTTTGTAAATGAATAGTGTACATGACTGTCCATGCCGAAGTGTGCCATGCTTGTCCCTACATGCTAAAGCATCACCGTTACAAACATAGAAAACAATTGTGAGTGTTTTCAACAATTGTCCACTCCATAAGCAAGCTAATGCTATGCAGGTGCTACGTTTGTTATTACTTTTTATGATGGTAAAAAGTGATAACCAATGAATTTTTTCTGGCCCTGTCAGTATATACTTGTGTAATAGGTGCATAAATGGTCACGTAGTTGATGGCTTTGGATTATGGGCTAAAAGCTTGAGTTTGCATGTCTTCATGGTTACGACCCTCACTGACCCTCAGTGATGCCCCCTTTTTTAATGCATATCTCTCTGTCCCCCTTCTTTGTCTTTTTGTCCATGCATCAAATCAAAAAGAAGAAGAAAGACAACAATTAGGAAATGTCTGCCACGTCATCCTTGTGTATTTGTGTGTATGCACGTAGACAAAGCTCTCTATTTTGTTACATGGTCAGACATTGGTGGCTGACAGTCATGTGTACAGACGCTTTTCTGCGGCATGAAATGAGAACTTTTGTTTTCTGATCTCTGAACAGAGTGACTCTGTGTGTGGGTAAAAGAGAGCATTGATGTGTATGAGGAAACAGCATGAGCATAACAACGATTGAAGAAGCTGAAACATTTGCCTACTCATATTAATCATTGAGATAATTTCTGTTTGCATGTGTTGTTTTCTAGTTTTTAATAGGAGGTAGCAACTCGCATACTTTAAGAATACATAAGAAATTGAAGTAATGGGTCTTGATCTGTTTCTGGAAAATTGAATTGCCCACGTTGATTTTGACAAGACAAATATGCAGCAACAGAATCTAAAAAATATAGCATATTTGCATGTAAGCAGGGGCTACATGAGAGCGAGGTCAGGGATTTAAGGGAAAGAAATGCAAAATCTTACTGCTGCAAAAAAGAAAGGTGCTCTTAAAAATTAAAGGCCATGCTGTTGAATAAAGATAGAAAAGAATGTCTGTGATTCTTCCCCTATAATTATAATCTTTTTTTCTTTTTCAAGCTATTTCTGTTTCCATGTCTCTAACAAAACACTTTCAATTAAAATAATATAATATATAATATTTCTTGCCTCGTCTATTTACCTCTACAGAGTTCCTTTGTACAGGGTAACATTGAGAACATGCAGGGACTGAGCTTTTGGTGCACAACTCAAGTCTGTGTGTTTTTATTAGACACGGACATGGATTAACTCCAAGTGCATGTTCTTTGTACACTTTTGTGCAGACTCTGGCTTAATATTCTCTAGACACGGTCCTTGTACTCATTTATTTACTTGTTAATCCCATCTGTGTCTCATATTTAGGGCGAATGCAATGCATGCAAATGTACATGCATTGTGCCGCCATACACAACACACACTTTCCTGGTAAATAATGCAGGGCTGGTTATTTAATGAACCTTCATTAAAATTGTTTTAGAACATCTTCTGAAAAATAGACCACATTAACAGAGAAATGTGTGCGTTTGTTGGTGTGCAAGTGACTAACATTAAGTCGATGTGTAATGGATGAGCTCTGTTTAAATGCACAAACACAAAGTGGTACAAATAAGTCAAATACGGCTCCCAAACATTGTCTTGTTTGTTTTGTGCGATTATTTTTGTGTATTTCCTTGTGTGTGTACAAAAAAAAAACAATTCTCCAAACATACTCACCTCATAGTGAGCAGTGCGCTGGGACTCAGAGATGAGCTGGGCATTGCAGATGTTACAGTAGCTCTCTGTGAACAGGCCTCCATCCACGACGCCTGCAGACTTCATCTTCATCTGAGGCTACAGGTACACACACACACACATGCCCAGACATTAACACAAAATATGAATATGTTCTGAATGGAGTGGAGTAAACTGTCAGTGAACCGTACAGTGTGTGCATCTCATCTCAGTTTAGAAATACACTTCCCTCTGAATGACAGATTCAACATGACAGCTCAGCCGGAAACATGATGATCCTCTACAAGAAAATCCTCTCAATGAAGACTTTGGTTGCATTCTTGGACATCGTTCACACCAAAATTATAAAACATCCAGTGAGTTGTGTTTAACATCACAGATGTGACAAACAAGTGACAGTGGTTACACTTTCATATCCTTTTAAATTTGTCTTCAGTCCCTCAAAAAGTGCATCACACTAACAGCACACTATGAAAAATGCAGACCAGGGTTTATCAATCCTGGTCCTGGTGATCCATTGTCTTACATGTTTTAGATGTTTCCCTGCTCCAACAAACCTGATATAAATGGTTAGCTCATCAGCAAGCACTGCGGCAGCCTGAATTTAATTGAAACAGGTGTGTTGCAGCAGGGAAACATCTAAAACATACAGTGGGACCAGGAATGAGGAACCCTGAACTGCCCTGCTTCCATCACTGCTGATTTGAGTCAGCTCCAATAAAAGCAATCACTGCTGATTGCATTAATTCTTACAGCAGGAAAAAAAAAAGGCTGTCAATAACGAGTGTTTGCGTGTTTTTGAAATCCTGAAAAACAATGACTCAACTCTATGGTTCTGGATATCTTGATGTGTTATAGAATTTGGTGTGTGGCACTTTTTGTTTGAATCTCCCCTGTTTTCATGGCATTGCTGTCTATATGATTCAATTTTTTTTGTTGTTGCCCAGATATTGCTTTCAAACTGATTGTTTTCATTTTCAATAGTTATGAAGACTATTTGTATTTAAGTACGTTTTAAAGCTAAAAAAATTGAGAACCACTGCACAGACATTGGGCAAAAGCAACAGAGCAAACGTGAATGTCATGAAAAAGACACAGCACAACAGCTGTAAATAGCATAAAATAGTGAGCTGTGAAGAAAAACCCTTTAACAACCAGTGACTGCATCATCATCCTCCAGAGGGTTCAAATAAGACTTTCAGAGCACAGGTATTGACGACATAATACAGCTCACCAAGTTGTTTTCATAGAAATACAATTTTATGAACTTGTGATACAACGATGAGCTTGTATTAAAGGGATAAAGAGATCAAAGTGTGGACAAACCATGGGGCTGCTCATGATCAAAGATCTACAAGTTCAGTTGTGAAGCAGAGCAAAGGCGTTGTTATGGTTTCATCCTGCATAGGTGTTTCTGAAGCATCCTCTAACTTGATGTTATAACTAGTGATAGTAGCAGCAGAATTAAACATTTTGGCTGCCGATTGACTGAGGAATGCATCCAAAGTAATAATGGCCAACCTTGTGCAGCGTTGTGAAAATGACTTTTAAGACAATCGCTGAACCTTAAGCAAGTGGAGCAGCAGAGTATCAGCATGCGAGGAGAAGACTAAAGGGACAAACCCACTGAAATCAGCCGAGGCTGCAGCAAAAGGACGGCAAAATATCACAAATGAAGAATACAACCCTTTGGTGATAGTGGTGGTTCACACGCTTGATCCAGATACTGGAGCCATTAAATTGTTTGTTAAATAAATTGCTGTTATATATGGAAAAAAAAAATCATGTCTTCTACGCTGAAAAGTATAGTTGAACTAACATTTAATTTAAACTAAAATTAACAAGATAAATAAAGTTGTGTTCATTTAACTTCTTAATATCTTTGGATAAAATTGACTAATTGTGCAACTATTAATTAATTAATTTATTATTTATTGATCATTAATGAATCACCAGCTATTTCATTCATTAATCAGTTTTCTGATTTTGCAACTTTCTAGATGTTACTATTTTCTGGTTTCCTTTCTCTCTTTGCCAAAGAAATCATTAAAAGTGAATACATTTGGTTTGTGGACAAAACAAGATATTTGAGAACCTCATCACTTTGAGGGTTTTGTAAATACTGATCAACATTTTCCACATTTTCTGACATTTTTGGACCAAACAACTAATGAAAATATTCATAAGTTGCAGCCTTACTATGAATGGAAGTTTGTCCAAACATTTTTTTTTGTTTCTTTATTGTATTAATACTAGTTGTCAGTGGCAATTTTCCAAAGGTTTTTTGTAATTTAGGCTGAGAATCACAAAGCAAAATAAAAGCATGTTTTATTTTGTTTTTTACTCTGGACAAACCACTTTACCAGACACTGATGCTGTCAGAATTCAAAGAAGTCTTAGAAATTCAAAAGTCTTTTAAAGCCTTTTCATTGCACGGTTTGCCCTAAAATGTCGAGACCTGAGCACCATGCTGAAGCAGTGGCTCTGCTGGGTTCTTACAAACCTGTCTATGACTTTTATTCTGAGTACCATAGCTGAAAATGGTATAATGATGTGCTCTGAGGTGTTCAATTTTATGCTCTCTTCATTATGTGTGCCCTGTAGGCCCTGCTCTGACAGGGTTAGGGTGAATAACGGGTCTATAGGGAATGGAGCAGGAATATCAACAATTAAACTGGCTGAGCTCGTAGCCTCAAGGAAGTTAGAGGACAGGATACTTACAGCGGCAAAGTATTAAATAGCTCGAGATACATGGATGCTGCTGCTGAGTTCAGTCTCTGTGACTTTGAAGGAATCGTCTGGTTTGTTACTCTACGAATCACAACATCACTGGTGAGATCAGTTAAACCTCCTCCGTGTGTCAGCAGGCAGGAATTTGTATTCTTTATCTGAGGCGAAGGGTGTAATTACCTTTAGCCAACACATGACACATGCACGCACGACACACACACACCTTACAACAACACTGGTAATTACCCTTGTCTGTTCATCCTGTCTGTTTAGGGCACCCAGGACCTTCCAATTACTGACAGAAATGCTGTAGAGACACTCCATTATTTAATTCAACCTACAGTAACGACCCTCATACATTAACTTTAAAAGGTAAAGCATCAGCTGTGGAGCACCAGACTTAATTATCTTCTTTGCATGTGCTTAGTAAGTTACACATTTGTGATGTACAATATTCAAACTGAAACGGCACTCGGTGTGAGCTGAAAACAAAACCTCTTCAACACTCAGTGTCCCGTTAGACACAATGGAAATAATGTGTTTTACAAAACGTTTGCTCACAGAATTTTGTCGCATGAAAAAGACCTTGCACTGTGTGACGGGATGTAAGCCAAGCAGGAGTGAGCCCATCTTTAATCTTCCTGGCTAATTAAAAGTGGTTGTGAAGGCAGAAATATCCCTATCTTCCTAATATCTCCATTACCTCCCATTATTACATGCAAGATGGGAGATGTAGACTAATTAATAGAGGCAGTCTGTTAGTAAGATTAATGGATTGGCAGGCCCAATGAAGCGAAAAGATGGAGAGGAAGATAGTGAAAAAATAATGAGAGGGAAGAGAGTGGGGGATAGAAATGTGTGTGTGTGTGTGTGTGTGTGTTGGGGCGGGGGGCAGGTTTTTAACTGGTACACTGAAAAGGATATTTTCATCTTACATGCATGGGTTTAGATTTCTGAGTAGAAATGTGGTTTCATGCACCTCATCAGACCAGTGCGGTGATTCAGTGTACTGTTATTATATAGGCTGTGTGAGAATTTATTGCAACTTCAGCATCAATTTTTAAAACCAGCATAAACCACAGGGAAGACAGTTTTATTTTGTAGCTTTGAACATTTTGAGTGAAGATAGTCTTTGTATTCCTTCTTTATAGGTCCACATTCAAACGTTATAGTGTCATTCACATTATTTTTCAGTAATGCCGTTGCAGAATGTTGGCAACTGGAATCTGTTAAATGAATTGAGTAACAGCAACATAGTTTGTATATATACAATATAATAATAAAATGTGATATAGAGTGAGGAATCAATATGTAAAGGCTATAAAAGGCCTAAAAACACATGTGATTGTGAAAACTAGACAAGTCTTAGAATGAAAAATTTCCCCATGGAAATGAAAGACATGAAAGCCTGAAGCATCTGATGACAGCATGAACCGTGTGGGGATTCATTTTTTAGAACACATCAAGTATTTAACATGGATGTGAACTCTGAGTTGTCTCAGAAATCTCAGCCTCTGGCACTGAAATGAACGTGGCTTTTTGTTTTATAATAAATACAACTGTGTTTTCCGTCGCCTGGGCTTAGAAAATGAAGCCGTGTATGACTTATTTGCTACTAATATTGTAGCAAATGAGAGTTTTTCCAGAGATACAGTGTAATGTTTTATTGTAATTAAAATTAGATTCTCTTAAGGACTGATACCATACCTTTAAAATGTTTACTGGAGATACATTAGTGAAAGATATAAATAAATACCACCCTTTATCATAAAACAAAAGAGAGAAAGGTATAAAGAAAGAGGTAGGAAGCAGTGGATAGTCAGGGCAATTTCCTAATTTCTTCCTTCTCTCTTCAGTCTGTTTCATCAAGAAGGGTTAGTGCTATGAACTAGACCAGGTTTAATCACTCTGGGTTCTGGGGACCACTGCCCTACAAGTTTTAGATGCTTCCTGAACGCCTTGCACCTGAATCGCTTCATTTGAATCAGGTGTGTTGAGCAGGGACATGTCTAAAACATGCAGGCTGTAGGTTCTCAGGACCAGGATTGAGAACCCCTGAACTAGACTATTTGTTCCCCTGTTCCCTTTTCTGCACTCACAGTTCCCATCTGATTTAAAAAAAAAAAGAAAAAAAAAAAAAAGAGAAGCACTGATTTAACTGTCAGTGGAATATTGACATTAGCTTGTGAGCCATTGATCTGGTTAATTAGACAAGTGGGAATAACAAGTGAAAGAGTTGTAGGGTTAATATGTAATAATATATGAAGATCTATGCCACAGAGTCACTCTGCTGTCTTTCACTTATTATTATTATTATTATTATTATTATTTTACCTCATTTGCATTTGGTAAAATAATCTATTTGAACACTCTCTTCCCTCTGCGGCTCCTCCTCCCATCTGTTCACCAATCAAAGGGACTAGATTGAGGGAATATTGTCTTCAAAGGGGCTGTAGGCTGAGTCCGAGTTATGCTGCAGATGCTCACTTAGGGCTGTTCCTGCTAAAGACAGCAAAAAATACCCAAAGCCAAATAAATCCAGGGCGCATACATCAAAAAGTATGAAAACTGTGAAGCAGAATGATACAAAAATGTAATTAAAGTTGGTGTCTGTTCCACGTTGGTTATTTGAGCTTGTCAAGTCAAGAAGATTAGACAATATTGTCTCTTTAGATGCTTTCAGACCTGCAGTGAAGTTGAACAGTTTTCCTTGATGGTACAGAGAAGCTAAGCTGTATGTGTGAACATAAGTGATATTCTAAGTAATTTCCAGTCAGTTACTGCAAACTCTGGAAAGTCACCAGAGTTCATGTCTGAAAATGGCTTATGTCTCTTCTTGTCATCTCATGGTTCAAGAAAATACACACTAAATGCCAAGGTCAGGTCACCTGGCCCTTTCCCCAAGTCTCTGTCTTTCTCTCTTTCCCTCTTACTCCCGCTTTCTCTCTTTGCTGTTTTATGACTGTCTCTTCTTTGGGGATGGTTGTGTTCCAAATTTTACTTTAGACAGAAATCCCATCTTTGAGGTATGTATGGTGATATCGACAGTGAAAAACACTTTGTTTCTAATCTCTCATTCTCAATTTCATCTACCTCGTGGGTAGATAAGCCACGAGGTTTATCTACTGGAATAAATTACAAAAGTGGAGAAGTCGAACGCAACCACCACTCCTCTCAGGGGAACTTGGTGGGTGATATTTGTGAATGAATATATATAGACTAGGTTAATTGGACACACTAAATTGCCCGTAGGTATGAATGTGAGAGTGAATTGTTGTCTGTCTCTATGTGGCCCTGTGATGGACTGGCGACCTGTCCAGGGTGAACCCTGCCTCTCGCCCTATGTTAGCTGGAGATAGGCACCAGCGCCCCCCGCGACCCCGAGTGGATAAAGCGGTAGAAAATGAGTGAGTGAGTGAGTGAACATATATATATATATATATATATATATATATATATTCATTCAATGTTGGGTCTCCTCACAAAAAGGGCCATGGTCTTGATGAGACCTTCTGAATTAATACCAAAATCAACAGCAATAAAGAGGCTTTGTATACCATTGCTTTAATCCTAATGGCACTAGGGCTGTGTACTGAACATCTATATAAGTATTTATAATCTCTTTGGTTCTTAATTAAAGGTTTGTCAGAGAGAGTTAAGAAAAAAGGAGTGAATGTGGATTTGGATGTCTAGTGAGACTTGTAGCCCTTTTAGTCATCACCATGGGTGACAGCTTTTCCTGTTCATTATTATTATTATTTTGTTTGCTAACTCCATAATTTGGAATGCTGAGGCAGAAGTCCACAACTATTGTTTTCTTAATTATTATCATTTTCTGATGGCTAACTCGCTCCATAGCTTAGATCAAAAGAAAAACAAGGCTTACATTAATTTTCAGTGGTGAAAAAAAAAGTTAAATATTAAGTCACATCTGATGGTATCATGTAGACTTTATGACCTCACTTCCTTGGTAGGACCTTTCATACTTGAGGGTATTGTGTGGTACTTTTACTACTGAAAATCTGACTTTCTCCGTCTCTTGGGACCATTACTTTTTAGTGGTATTAATAGCAGAACTATTGCTTTAGGCCATATTATAGATTCATTAGAGGGTGAATGAAGGCCATTATCCCAGGCAAAGTTGGGTTTTCCCAGTTTAACTGAGCATATCTCTGCCTGTCTGCGTATGTTCGCGAACAGACTTGAAGGCAAACCAAGTTAATGGGGGGAGACAAAAGGTGGCCTGAAGTTTGAATGGGGTTGTTATGATACTGTAACATATGGGTGATGCTAAACTGCATGACGACAAAACTGTTGGGTTCTTTCTGTTCCATTAGCAACTAATTGTTACCAAAATCAAGAACACTTGGTCTTAAATTCTTTAGTGTAAATGTCCGTGCAGTTTATGTCTCAGCACCTTCATCTTGAAATTAATAATCCAATAAAAACACTGTATGGCTTTTCTGCACTTACTGTCAGTACAAAGTATATTAGACCTTGGATTTCAGTGATACAATTAAAGCTCTAGGATACAATAAAAGCAAGATAATGGTGTGATCAATAAAAAGAAGAATGTTATGGATTGTACTAAACATAAAAGTCCAAGCTTCAAGGATTTTAGCTGTTGAGAGCACAATGAGTACATAATCAATGTTTTTGGAAGGCAGTCAAAGAAATTATATTTCAGTGCGTAAGAATGGTAACAATGTAAGTCAGTATTGTCTTTCTTGTATTCACACTGCACATCGTACATGAGTAATAAAAGGGGATTTCATGTGGCAGCATGAAACCTAAGGCAATGCACTAGACAGATATTCAAATGACAAAAAAAGAGGTTGAATTGCAGAAGAAGTCAGATGTAAAATGTAAAAGAACTGGAACAACTAACACAATAATGATTGTAATGACTTTTCTTCATGACAAGAAGTGTCAAAGTCTTTGTCTCTATTGTTAATGTGTCACGACATCTACTTGGTATTAAAACACTCGCTTCCTTTTTTTGTAAAATAAGCTTCTCGCTCTGGTACAAAAGGCTCAACCAATAGAAAATATAAGACAGTGTTAGACTTAGCACTTAGTGTGAGTCATGTGGTTTAAAGTGTTGATGACCTGTGTTTAGGGTAAATGTACACAAATATCCTTGTGTATATATATGTGTGTGTGTGCGTGCGTGTGTGTGTGAAAAAGGTCTATATATATATGTATATATATATATATATATATAGTTAACTAAATTAATCAACCGATCAGTGGTTCAATGTGTTTTCATAAAATATGATTACAGCTTCTTCAGTGTAAATATGATCTTTGGTTTGTCGACATAATGAGAAGAAGTCATCATTTAAACTGTTTTCAGCATTTCATGAACTGAATTAATTGAAACTTAATCAACAGGATAATGAAAATAATCCTCACGTACAGTCCTACTCCCCATGGTAGAATGTAATATTTTTGTTCTAAGGCTGTTGTATCCAAGATCAGATATACTGGAGTAATAATGTAGGCCACGGTAGTTGTAAAGTAACTGTTTACTATTGATAAAAGACAGTCATTATGTGATATGACATGCTTTAACACTGTACATATTTATTTATTTGGGTTTACTGTGAGCCCAGTTCTCTAAGACAATGTAAGTGTTACAACATTGAAAAATTGATTTTGCCTTTTGGGTTCACTGGTTAGAGGTTGACTGACTTGACTTGAGTGTACGTATGTTGGAGAACAAGTCTTCCAACAAACTGGAACTACAGGAACAAAGGGAACACAATCAGTGACCTCAATAATGGCAATCAACAGTGAAATTGTCAAACAAAGGAAATAAATTCCATGTTGAACTAAATCAATGAAAAAAGCCACTAACTCTTAAGTCTAAAGAAAATCCTGAGAAAATTAAAAAACTAGTTGCAAAAGCCCCAGCATCAAAAGA
Source organism: Brachirus orientalis (assembly GCA_016785285.1). NCBI lineage: Eukaryota > Metazoa > Chordata > Actinopteri > Pleuronectiformes > Soleidae > Brachirus > Brachirus orientalis. The sequence goes on along the minus strand of JAFBJR010000429.1, from coordinate 1,245,070 downwards.
ATGTTATTACATTTAAAATTACTGTATTCAACCACACAACATGCACCCTACAAATGACTGCCTGCTCCAAATTGCCCAAGCCCTTCCTCCACTGCTGTTTGATTCACAAAATATAATATGTTTTCTAAAATGTGAGTTTGATTCGGGAATTGAAGCTGAAAAGGCAGTGGTTGTTTATTTTCTCTTCCAGGAATATAAAAGTGAGAGAGGCCAGCAACCTTTACAAGTACACCACCGATTCTACTAGCAAGTTATTTATTATGAGTCATGCAGTCTCCACATGCACATGCTACCTCCATCTACAAAGATGGCTTGCATGCATGTAAGCATCATACGGTGCTGTGTCAATTACGGCCAAAAACACACACACCAAGAAAATGCTATGGATATGCATGAGCTGAGGGACATGCTGTGATCAGACAGACACTCACATGTACACGCACACACAAGCACAGTCTAAATAGGGCATGACCTTGCAGCACCTAGCGTATATAAATAGGACGCTATGAGCTATGATCAAGCTCCTGTGCTTCTTCTTATCCTTGCATGTGTTTCTTGGTGTGTTTGTGAGAAAGTTGTCAAAAAGAAGGCAAATAACTTGTATTTAGACAAATTCTGTCTACTTTCTGTGAAGAGACAAACATTCATGAAGCCAGTGACCTGAATTCTATTTCTGATAAAATGATTTCTACATCAGATATGCATATTCCGCTTTCCTCATTCAATAATTTGTCCACATCCACCCTCTCTCTCCTTCCCACATTCCCTCCCTATCTGGCAGCAGGCCAGTTTTTAAACATGGCGTTGGAGTAAAAGGAAATTGATTTCTAAAGAGCTTTGTCTGCGCTGCCCGGATATGAAATATGCAACTAGTTATTAGGCTAAGGTTGGTATTAACATAACCTGACAACCGTGTCAAGATATATATTAAAGATGTCTCTCGTTGTCCCTTGAAGAGAGACATGGAATAGGCAAAAACGCTGAACTACCACTTGTTCAAAGTAAATCATTATCAGTACTGCAATATGCTGATGATATCTGTTCAAGAGAATAGGAAGCACACTTATATTACTGGAGACAGTTGGCACTGTTCTGATGCTGCTATGAGGGTTATCAGGATTTTGTAGACAGGCACAGCAGGCGGTTCCATATTAGTTATTATGCAGCTATTAATGAATGTGCACTAAGAAAGGTCACAAGGCCCACACACACGCAGATGCTAATGCACTCATGCACACAGTCAGCAGAGAGGTCACAGCGTACAGAGTGAGAGAAAAAAGATATTTGTAGAGGATCTGCTGCTATGGAGCACTTTTGGATTACACCTTGAGTACACACACAGACTGACACCTACATATGATGCTTTATCTTGAAGAAACCACAACAAGCACACCTTTTTGAACACAATAAGACACATTTAACCAAAAGATTTCAGGGATTTGGGATTTGGGATCTCACAGAAACTTTGGTGATTTAACATTACTTCAGAATATAAACAGGTCATGGAGGCAGATTGTCAGCGTTTTCAGTTAATAGCTATTGTGTGTGCGATGTTTTGTGCTGAGTAACACAAACAATCTGGATGAAGTTATGGCTGAGAAGACGGAATCTGTTTGACTTGTACAAGTTAGGGTTCTAAAATATGCAGTATCTGTTTCCCGGTAAACTCGCTCTCATTGTTTATTGTGGGGTTCTGCTCACACCTGCTCACTCGTAAACATCAAACATGTTTAATACTTAGGATTTGAAATCGGGAAGACTCTGATGCGTCTGATGTTAAAAATCACGTCTGTTGACCCCTCACACCACAGGATAATTTGGCCAGAGAAGGCACCCACGATTGTTGGAAGGGCCAGATCGGGACCGCAATCTGGCCAATTATGTTCTAGTGTGGGGGATCCTCTAGTGAGATTTCAAGGTTGTTCATGTTTTTTTGGGACAAATAATGCCAGTCTGCTGCAGTGTTCACTCTGTTGCATTTTTCGTCCTTGTTGAATTCATGGAAAGGCTACACTGATGTCACACCGTACTGCATTTTAAAAATGCTGCTGTAATGCTCTTACGTTTGTGTATATTTGGGTATACTCAAAGCAAAGAGCAACATCACGTCCCCGTTTCTTCCTCTGGGACTGTAAATTATGCCAGTCGGTTACTCAGATTCATCTTCAGACACAGTTCAGCTCTTCATGAGAGACAGAATGAATTAAAGAGTTACTGTTGTTCCACGTGGGTAAAAGCCGACAAGAGCTACTCTGCATTATGTTCCACATTATGAACGTGCTAATTGACTAGTTTTTTTTTTTTTTTTTTTAAGTTTCACTCATTGTATTTAGCTCTGAAGTTAAAGTGCAGCACAAAGAAAATAGGGTAAATAAAAGCTTTTAATTACATTTATGTGAATCTGTATGTTCTTCTCAACTTAATAACCTTGGTATTAGAAATCAATGATGAAAAGTGTTTGGCAAGAGTTTAGATGATAAACACACAGTATGTATTTTCTGCCACTAGAGGTCTCACTCTTGCAGTAAAAAACAAAAAAAAAACAAAACAAAAGATGTCGATTGATGACATCAGGGAGCAGTGTGGGATCATCAGCTTTCACACAACATTACCTGTACCCATTTCAAAGTAAAAGCACTTTAGCCTTTATCTTCCCTGTTCATTCAGGACCAGATGATCTGTGGCTTCACACCAAAGAGTCCTGATGTTTTAGTACAAAATAGGAATTAGAACATGGTTTCTCAATCCTGGTCCTGGTGGACCCACTGCCCTGCATGTTTTAGATGTTTCCCTGCTCCAGCACACCGGATTCAAACAGCCAGCTCTCCACAAGCCTGATAGTTATTTTGTAGAGTTGTAAATATTTTGGCTAATGCAAGTACACTGCTCAAACGTGTATAGCATTAGTCTTTGATCCATTGTTTGTATTTTTGAAAAACAGGTTTGTTGGCTCCTGTCCTCACGCTTTTCATTCTCTTGCACAACAGTAAACTGGACAGTTTTGGATTTATAATGAAGCTGCAGCCAATGATTCATGTCCCTGTCAATCAAACTGCTGATTGTTTAGTTCATGTCAAAAGTGATATCTTATTTACCATCACACATGACAAAGAAGTAAAAACTCACAAACTTCAAGGCTGGCATTTCTTAAAAATTACTACTTATCTACTGATCACTCAATCAAGAAATCATTCAAGCCCAGAAAAACAGACCAATCAGCAATCTCAGCTGTATTCACTGTGGCAGATGGATCAGGCATCCCGCCTGCTTAAACATATTTATATCTGTCCTGAAACTGGTTAAGCAATCACCAACTATTTCTCCCAAGATTTGGCAAAAGTATAATTTACACCATTTCATGTGGCCCCAGTGATCCTGTCACACATTTCATTCCTCTGATTGGTCACTGGTAAATTTAGTTGATTCCAGGGACATTTTGCTCTGCAGCTGTTAATAACACAAATCAAAAGTGAACTGATTCATTTTCAGATTGGTTTGGTTTTACACAGCCAGACTATTACTGAATAGTAGTTTAAAAAAAATTCAAGATGCAATTTTAGGCTCTCGGGATCAGCAATGGGACTAATTTTCCTAGATCAGGCAAATTATCAAATGTTTGTGATCGATAGGTGCAGCTCTAATATGTTGGAGAGCTACATTTTTATCCTATTCTGTTCTACTCCAGTTCTGAAACATCCTGCCACTGTGTTTGCAGCAATGACCTGAAGTACATTAGAAGTCAGAATCGATCACGGCCAATGACTGCAGATCTCTTGCACTAACTTCTGATCGATAGCTGCATGTAAACAGAGCATAAAGCTGACTGCAGATGGTTAAGCATGGGCATGTGGACAAAAAAAAGACCCAGCACAATTCAGTGAAAATTAAAAGGCAGAGTAGCGACCACAGCTTGGGGTTCTTACAGCCTCCTCGTCTGAGGATTGAAATGATGGAGGCACGTGTGTTGCATTTCGAAAGAGTGACATTTCGGAATATACTGTGTGTGTGTGTGTGTCCACCCGCATGTGTGTATTCTTTTCTGAATGTTCTAAATGTTTACTTGTATAAACATCACCCCAATATAGACCAAAGTGTCCTCTTTAAGAAACTTGAGGTTAGGTCATGCACAGGTTAAGCAGTCCACAATGAGGATCCTGACATCAGTGGCTACACTAATGGATGTGTGTTCTTGCTATTCATTGTGTTGTGGGGACCTAAATCTGTTTACACAGTCACATTATGGGGACTTGTCTTCTTTACAGGGACAAAAAAAATCAAGCGTCCATAATGTAAATTACTACAGTTTAAGTTGAAGACGTTTTTAAAGTTAGGCTGAAGTTAGGGTCAGGGTTAGGGTTAGGACACTAGTAATTATGGTTAAGGTTAGAGTAAGTCTATAGGAAATGAATCTAAGTCAACGTAATGTCCTCTGAAGTCATGGAAACCAGTGTGTGTGTGTGCGCGTGTGTGCATGCGTGTGTGTGTGTGTGTGTGAGAGAGAGAGAGATAGTCCCGTGCAGTGCATTCTATTTTTTCCATACTGACAAATACATGAGGTGAGAGTGCTCTCAGTTAGATGGACAGGAGCCAGTGAAATGTGATGCAGCAAGTATCAAAGATGATCCAATGCATATTTGGTGTGTGTATCATTTTCATTTCATCACAGAAAGCTATTACTGAAGGTGGGACAGAGTTTAGGTTTCTAAGTCTGAAACATTTTGATAAAATCCCTGAATGTAATTCCATCTTTTTGCTAAATTCCAAAAGTACCTGACAGGAGCAAAAAGGGATTGTTAAGTTATTTAAATAGCTGATTGCCATAAAATCAAACTCCAAGAACTCTCTGACGTCCTTGTATCCAGGGGCAAAGATATGGTTCTTTTCTGTATTTGTATCTCTGTAAGCTGAGTGTCTTTGATTTCTGTAGTGTCGGCTGAACAAAACAGCACATTAGTAACTTATCCTTGGACACTGGACATTTAAAATAGGCTCAGCCATTTCCTAGACAAAACACTGCATCTATAAATAAACTGATGATGTAAATAATGAAAGTTGAAGCCAGGGCAGTGCTGAACTAATAGAATAGATTCATTCACACTGCACAATAACAGCTACTTATATATATATATATATGTCAGTATAAAATATATTGAGAACTGTAAAACTCTCAACTCTAAAAACATACACACAAGAGACTTTACACTGCACCTTTTTCAACTCTACACCTCATGTCTTCAATACACACTGTATATTGCGGTTTATTTATATTAACAAAAACTTCAACTTTTGTTCCACACAAACACAAATGATGATGTGATGATGTGAACGATGTTCCAAGCAACTAAATTGCCACGAGAGATAAAAAATAAAATGCCACAAAGTTTCACAGACTCTGACACTCCACGGCAGGAATTCGGTGGACAAATCAAGTGATATAAGTTACTAAAACCCGGACATCTTTTGAACAAAGTAAACTGTCAGATTGTTACCACACACGACAGGATCCATCACTCACCTTGCACAGAGGCAGTGACACCTCGTCACCAAACCGACAATCATCCGCCAACTGGCTGTCTTTAATCCTTTAACGCACCGGTGCCGCGTAAAACCCGTCCAAACTAAACGGGGGTCATGTCAGGCACAGAGTTTGCGTTATAGTTTCCGTTCCCGTGTTGATGGTGTCTTTGCTTGTTGTTTGTCTGTTTTGAAATGCAACAACAACAACAACAACCAAAAAATAAAACTCCCACCCGCTGCTCCCTGTCCGTCGTCGTGATGCGCGCGTCCTCCGGTGACTCCTCTCTCTCTCTCTCTGCTCCGGATCGTATTGTGGAGCAGAAGGAGAAGCGGAGCCGTGTTGGTATCAGCCACTCTGACCAACAGTCCGTAAAGTAAGATGTCCGAGTGTGAGACAGAACAGGAGACAGCAAAGTGTGAGCAGCCTTCAACAGGATGGATGGATGAAAGGATGAAAGAATGAATGACTGCGCGCTCCGTTTACACAGCGCGTGATAGTGAATTTCACTGAATGCTCGCTTTGCAGAGGGAGTGAGTGGGAGCACTGGTCGAGTGGGTAGGTTTCCACGCGGAGCAGCCACCACACGAATATCATCCTGCATGAAAATGAGCACAGAGACTATAATACAGATCGTCATCACTGCAACATTCATGTATTCCTCCCAGTTCCTACTGGCTTACAATAGCTTTATTAAGAGTTTGTGCTGCTCAGGTGTTCAACAATTACTTTGTTACACCCCATGACATTTTACACCCACCATTGTTTTATTATTAGCTGTTTTCTCCACCCTCTTAATAATGTGTTGCAAGATACACTGAAGTCACAAAACCTCTCTGTTTTGTCCAGGCATTGGACAAGATGAAAGAAATGTAAGAAATTATTATGATAATTAAAAAAAAAATCTGCTTTAAATTCTTAAAATTGCTCAAAAACACACTGAAATCACATGATCTTATGTTTTGGTATGATTTTTTTTTTGAAGATTTGTTAATAGCAACAGGCAGAGAGTATGGTTATGGACAGAGGGCTCCACTTGTTTCCATCTTTAAAATAAATTAATATATATGTACATGTTATATAAGTACATGTTATTCTTACCAATAAAACATTGCTCACATGCCCACGGACAATTCACACTTTGATGGGGGTGGAAAACAAAGTGCTATATAGGTGTTATACAGAGTAGCAAGACTTTACAGCAAAGGCTAGAAACCACCATGACAGGCTGCAGAACTCTGCGAATATCCTCTGCCATGCTTCATCACTGAGTCTGTGAAGGTGTTAAGTGTCTGTATCATCTGACTGAAGACAGAGACGTGTCCTCTGACCAGGGAGTTAGGTGTGATAATTCTCCTGTGGTATTTTCATGAAGCATTTTGGTCAACAGTGCAACTAATCTCCAAGACTTTGTTGAGTGCTTGAAATGAAATGTTACGTATCATGTTCTGAAAAACTGAAAGTGATTTATCATGCAAATACATTGTATGTTTGCTGGTTCTCTATGAGTAAGTGGCTTTTTCCAGAATGCCTTTGAGCTTTAGACACTTGGCTGGGAAAAACAGGAATATAACATTTTCAAGAATATTTTCTTTTTATAGACTCAACAGTATAATAAAGAAATACTATTGTATACAAGGTGAGTATATACAGTATATTCAACAGTAGTTCCTGTTTGTGTGGCTTATTTAGATGTTTTGGATGCTGGTTGCACTGAGAAGCAAACAAGCAAGATACTGACTTATAATCAGACAAGCCATAATATGAGGATGATTGCAGTATATTTGCTGACATGTACTTCTTGGATTACACAAATCATTGTCTCAGTGACATCAAATTGCTGCAAATGAGCCCATATTTCACTTGGAGGTATTTCTAAAGTAGTAATAGTGAACAAGCAGTTCCTTTTGAATCCCAGTCAAACCAAGACAACATTTCACAGTCATGAAATACAGGCCAACTCGCTGGAACCCCATGTTTGGTGCCAGAATGCCTTGCACGGCCAACAATAATCACCCTTGATCCGTCAAAAAAGGAATTTGTTCATTGTGTACTGCAAACACTTCCCTAAGCAATTAGATGCACCAAATTTAGAGCTTAGCTGAAAGGAATGACATCGCTATGCCCCCCTTTATTATAATTATTCTGTTCGATTATCCCAAGTCTTTCTTTGAAATGCCACATTTTCTCACTCATATATGGATGTGCATTCATTCCAGCAGAATGGGTGCCTATTACACGCTTTGAAAAGGCAGTGACAGCAGTCCTCAGTGAGGAAGCCAAACACTTCACAGCTCAGACAATGTACCCGGGCAGACATCCACGCACATACATACACACTTGCACTCCAAATACACACGAACCGACTGACACAATGCACATCGACGAGATGAAAGGGCCAATTTATCAAACCACTAGTCAAGGCAGGCCTGAGGACATGTGGTACTAGCATTGGTCTGGTGGAGAAAGAGGGCAGGATGTGCCTCTGTGTGTGTGTGTGTGAACGTTGTTTCTTTTGTCTTGGCATTGACAGTTAAGTCCTTCCTAACATCCCAGGCACTTTTGCCTTTGGCTAATTTTCCCTACTAAACTACATATACTTTACTGCTGAGTGTGGTCGACGCGGTTACTTGACTTGATCATTTATAGTTTGGTGGTTGTCGGGTGCTTTGTTTAAAAAACGATGTGTTTCATTTTGTTAGAAGACAGAAAGTGAAATGGAGGGAGGAGGGAGATGATGCTGTGCTCTGTCCTATGCATGGACTGTATAGTGGAAGTAGTGTTCTAGTTGTAAACTGAACTCCTGTTGTGAGGCCTAGTGATTTGCAGTTTGACCATTTCCATGATAGTCTTTCAAAGCAGATGTTTTCGGATGTCTTTTGGACAGTACTAGCTGTCAATCATGCTGTCCACTCACATGTGCTGTGATTTATTGTCTATTTTCCTCTAACTGGAAACATAATTGACAGAATCAACATCATGTGCTATAGAAGAAGACATGATTAAGATGAATATTTCCTAAGAATTTTCTTTTTTACTGATGTTGTAAATCAATCAGGACCATTTTCCCATTGACTTCCATTCAAACTAAGTTCTTTTTGCAACCAGTGGAGCTGCCCCCTGGTGGCCAACTTCTACTCTCATCGTTCTTACTCGGATAACTGTTAAAACAGAAGTGTATTGTCCCATGTTAGTTTTAGTTTTTCACAGTATTTACTATCCCTGAATTATCCACTATTAGGAAATTGCTAAAGAAAGAAAACAGCATCTCTTTTAGTGTTTAGCGACCCAGCAGGCTTATATAAAGAGACACTCACTGCATGGCATAGTTCTGCTGTGTGGATTCTGTGTGACTTTGTCATATTAAGGGTAGAAATAGACAAACGTGCGTAAAGAGAAAAATTATACATTTGATTCCAGGGCTTTGGCAGTGGCACCTGCTGATTGAGCTGATGATGGCTCATTTAACCTCAATATTTTGTAAATTAGTGAGTGACTGTTAAAAATAGAAGTGGATAAGTGCCCTTTCACCTGCAATGATTTACTGTTTTTCTTTACTGTTGTAAACATCAACAGACTTTAGATTACTAACAAAACAGAACGCACTTCTGTAATATCGCCAATTAGCAGCTTGAAAAACATGTTTTCAGCAAACCCAGTCTTGGGTCATTACCAATTAGTAAAGTTAGTGCTACTTTTTAGATGAAACTCCATGTTCTTGTACAGAAATAGATATGAGTGCAAAGAGAAATAATTGTTATTCCAGATTTTTTACCTCCCTCATGTGCTTATTCCCAAGCTGAAGGCATGTTTATATTTAGATAAGCATATGTATGTGTTTATATGTGAGAGAGAACATTCCAAATGCTTGTCTGCTCATTTTTGTGACGTCAACTTCAGTGCGGTGCATCTGTTGGGTTTTGGCTGCTGGTTTACTGGCCTAGTCTGCTTGATTCTGCTCCAACCTCCCGGGGCAGCGTGCTGGCACTGCTACTTGGTGGCAAGCTTGACCCAGGCCAAGGTGGGGTGTTTGTTATAGTTGAGAGGGGAAAAATAAGATTCATGGCCCAAAACTGATACGTCTTTGTCACAGTCACACAAGTCACAGAAATAACCTGATAAGAGGATATGGACAAATAAAGGTGTTTGATATCTTTTAACAAGTGTTTATTGGTAACAGGTGATAGGATGTTCCAGAGGTAGATTTGATTTCAGGATCATTGGCAACTCGCACACAAAGAGCTCAGATCAATTACAAACAGATGTTTAGAGAGGACAGTTGACCCAGAGAATGCAGATAAGGAGCCAAATCAAATATAATGTTGTCTTATCACCACCCTGAACAGCACATGATGAAGCAGGGTAACGGATATCTACAGTGTCTTTTCCAACACACATTCTCCCTTGTGATTAATGTTGACTCAAAGCAAGTCTAACATAAATGAAGCTTACGGAGTGTTACATGTATGAAACACCCCTTAAGCTTCATTTAATTCCAAAAGCATCATCATTTCAGTGGTGACGCATACTGCCAGGAAGAAGTACATGAAATTCTCACCATGACAAGTAACCAGTGAGTAAAGTGACTTTGTGTGACCTCAAAGCAGGGTGCTGTGAAAATGATTTATTGTGAGGTGACAGACATATCTGTGTCATTGCCACTGTACAAACACGATGCTTGCCATCAGATGTCTGGAGCTGTATTTTTACACAAACAACACCTGCATGCTTGGAATATGCATGAGATTCTGTCATGTGGTTGTGGGGTGAGAAATAGGCTTGGATGATATTCTGAAAGAAAAAAAGGATTACTGTGTGTGTGTTTGTGTGTACATGTCTGTACAAGGCTGTGAGAACAAATTTTGATTCAAATCGATCTTTGTCAGGAAACATTGACCTTGCGAGGACTTTGTGGTTGGTCCTCACCACTGTAAAATGGCTTTTTGAGGGTTGAGGTTGAGATTTGAATTGCAGTTAGGTTAAGGTTATGGTTAAACTTTAACTGGTTATGGATAAGTTTAGGGATAACTTTATTTAGGCTTTCCAAATGCCCAAATCCCAAAGGGTGGGGAGAATCAAATTTTCATTTTACCCACAGCATATATTCTTCATGAAGGTGTTCATGGAGTCCTTAATCCAGTGTTGGATAAGCCTATAATTCAAGTTGCAGAAGGTTTGTAGGTCCACTGTGTTGAAGGCAGAGGAAAAGTCCATAAATAGAATGCACGTATGGGGATGTGGGGAGTCCGAGTGTCCGCTCACTGTGACCACGAGTGTCAAATAATCATCTCTGTGCCCTGACTTATAAGCAAAGTGGAGTGACTCAAGCATGGTTGCTGCCACAGAGGTGAGGTGGTCACTCACCACCCTCTCCATACACTTGCACTTGCCTTTGAACAAATCATGCAAACACTCATTGAGTAAGATGCTGCGAGTAGCTCACAGCTCAACGCCTTTGAGACAATTATTTAAAGAACTGAGTCCTTTGTCGACAGTGTATAAACAATGTCATAACTCTGTTGACCCTAAAGCATTTTTAATGCACTGTATCCTGCTGTGCTGGAACTTCTTCCATCCTTTTTCCGCACACCTTTGTCTCCACTGGGTAGCTGTGGACATCTAGAGGCATGGTGAACACAGTGCAGTTTCCATCATCCATGCGTTGTGTAAAAATGTTCCTCAGACTTGATTAGGACTACCTAAAACTGAGGTACTTGCACTTTACATGATTATTGTGTGTGTAGCCTGTCTTTGTCAATTGCTCCAGCTCTCTGTAACCCTCATGTGTAGGATAAAGCAGTAGACAATGAATGGATCAACTAAGTGGGCCCTCTTTCCTGTTGTAGGATGATGGAATGAACACAAGATGGCACTAGAGCATTTCTGTTGGTCTCAGCACTTGTGGCCATAGATCAGAGGAAGGACAAATGAAAGAAAGAGAAGCAGAGTGAAGTCAAACCTCAGTAATGCTTTATGACAGGCAATTAGCTGAGAGCTTCCATTTAAACCAACATTAATTAAATTTATGGCAAATTGAGTTTGCACAGTGGAATTGCATTTTCTTTACTGAAATCACTTTGAGTTGATTTACTCCATCTTTTTCACTTGGTTGCCCATAATTAGAACCAAATGACTCAGCCCTCATTACAGACATCTCCCTGGAATTTAAATACTTATGTTGCCTTGCTGCTTCATCTGCCTGTGTGTGCGAAAACATATGCAGACACACATGCTCAGGCCTGGATATTTAATAATGTTACATTAGATACATGCATTTTTATTCTGAGTGTACTGTGTTGTATGTTCTTCTCTTGGTGGCTAAGGAATATGCTTTGGCATTGGGTCACTAATGTTCTCAGTCTAGTCTGGCCAGTTTAGTGCTTTTCTGCCTGGCCGACTGTTTGTTAGTGACTCATGTTTGAGCTTCTCTTTGGCTCTTGCTGGGAAGGCGGGGTCATCCTTGTCCCTTCAGTCTCAGTTTCTCCCTCATCCTGTCCCTGCCTTCCCCTCAACAAATCACTCTCAATGTTTGCCTTCAGAGCATCTTGTCTCTCTGTATTTGAGTGGGAATACTATACTTGCTACAGGTGCATTTACCGTAAACGTCAGATTTTAGAGACTCACACGCATTCATGTTTACACACATTGAAATTAATTGCATTTACATGGTACAGTCAAAAGGCATGACTGCGGCTGACTTTGAATTTATACCCTCATCCCTCATCTTTTCCAAACACGTTAAACCGTAAGCTCTATATTCAACCTCTGTGAATTTCCATTCCCGTGTATCCATGCTGCTCGGAACAATAACATGATTCTCAAATGGCTTTATTCTAAATCCCCCCAGAAATCCCTAACAACCACCAGCATGAAAGTAACCCTTTCCAACATGCTATTATTCTCTTTCTTCTAAACAAAAGGCAGTGAGCTTCCAAGCTAATAAGACTGATCTTATGGTCTTGTGGTTGGAATGGAACAAAAACATTTACAGGCAATGTGTGCTTTAGGATCACTGAGAAGTCACAACCATACATATTTATAAGATTTGTGTGAGAACATGGTCAATCTTGTGTAGTTTCTTCAATCCCAATGACCACTCGATGATGACAGTGTTGTTTGAGGGTCTACCAGGGGCCATGAGTCCCTCTTTTGTTGTGTGAATGTGTGACTCTACCTATATTTGTTACCTCTTTATGACCTTTTCTTGCATAAACCCTGACCTTGTCAGGACCAGTAGCCTGAATGGAAACCAAAACCTGGTCATAGTGAGGCAGAACCTCATTGCTGAAGATCTGTTTAAGTTTTTGAATGGTGGTTGGGTTAAGGTTTGAGTTGGGTATTAAGGTCCACACCCCTTTAAAGGGCTTTTTGGGGGGTTAAGATTAGGGTTAGAATAGGGTTTAGGTCAGCTTTAGGTTAAGGGTTAGGGTTAAGCACTTAGTTGTGATGGTTAAGGTTTGTCATGTCTATGAGTGTTCTCATTAAGTATGCTGTGCAAGAATGTGTGTGTGTTTGCGTGGGTTCATGGGGAAAAAGTTTAAATCAGAACAGTACAGTGGAAAACAAATACTCATGACAAAGAGCCAGCCACCCACCCAGTTACTGCACTTGCATTCACCACACTCACAACAGCTAACAGACAAAAACAAAAACAACAATATCGATGCAAAGTCCATCAGGGGCATTGATACCAAAGATAACTGAGTATGACATGTTTAAAGTATCAAAATGTGTAACACGGCAGCATCCACGTGATGTTATCGTTTACATTTGGTGTAGATTTAATTCACTGTTTAGGAAACAAAATGTTGGACACATTATAACTCAAGGAATTACAGGGGAAATTTTTTTTTTTTTTTTTTCAAAACTTTCAAAACTGTGAGCTAAATACTGACAAATGTAATGCAAATCTTAAATACATACAAACAATGCTGATGAACCCTATCCACTCCACATGACTCTGTGTTTCTCAGCATAGGCGTGCTTAGATCTGGTGTCTCCCCGTGAATTTCCACTCTGCACACAGGAAATGAATTGTTTCATGTCAAGACAGTTGGAGGCAGGAACAACGTTGTGCTAGTGAAGTGAGACTGCTGCAAAAAAGTTGGAAAAGAAGGAAAACATCGAAGACAAAAACGTGAGCACAGTGTTTGATTCACTATTCATTTGCTTTACTTTTGTATGTCTGTCTTTTTTTGACCAATGACAATGCAGCAGTGTTAAAACCAACTTTTCATATTAGTTGTAGTGCCATAATTTTGATCATTATTAGTCAAAGCAACACAAATAAATATTTGTTTTTGGTTTTGCAACTTTGCTTCAAATTTCTATGCATGCTATAGTGTAGTATACTTTGCAAGTAAAAGAATACTGCTGTAAGTAAAATTTGGTATGATTCTTCAACCCTGATATTCATGGCTTGGTCAAGTCTTCAGTGCAAGAAGAAAATATTTGGTTTTGATTAAAACAAATTCATTGACTTTTGAACTTGCTTTGAACCAGGGAGGTCAGGGAAGATGGAGGAAACTGGATATGTAGAAATGTGTTAGACACACAGGCACCTGAAATACAAATTGGGAACTGCCGTGTTAAAACAAAAACTTGGTCCATCCTGAGAACATCTGAATTTATTTTAATTGCAAATAGTCAATATTTCTTTTTCCTCCCCCCCCCTTGAAAATTCATACATGTGACAGTATCATTTCTCACTGCTCTGCTCTGCTGTGCACACTGGGAACTGTGCTGCATACTTCTGACTGTTCCTACAAGTCAGCCAAATGGCCAATTTAGCCTGGCCATACTGAATTTTTTTTATATTACACTGCAAGTATTTAAACAGACAGTCTAAGCCCTCAAACAGAATTACCTGGGACCTGGGTCATGCTAACCTCACTGTATGTGTACCTTGTGTGATGTATGTTATTCTGCTAATTCAATCATTTCAATAATTTCCTACAGTTTTCTTTTTTCTTCAGTATCAAGTGCTTTGCCAAGACATGATTGACACTTGTGCCGAGACAGTGTGTGTGTGTGTGTCTCAATGATTTATGTTGCTCAGGTGCACATACAGTCAGGCATCTTGGGGAAAATGTCATGACACAGAGTGTAATTTTGTTATGTATGTTATCCTGTAATAATGTGTCTCAGGTGAGTGTGTATCTGAGATGTCCAGGGGAAAGGGAACCCTTCCCTCTTGCTTCTTCACTGTACATCCATCATGGTTGCTGATAACGAGGCGTTTGCTTAATCTCACGCGGAGATCCATCACGCAGCAGTAACCCCTGACCACACCATCACACGATTCCCCTGTGTTTGGCTGCAGCCAAGTGTCCCGCTGCTTCACGTCTGCCCCTATAAGGCTGTTCTCCACAGATTTTATGTAACATCATTTCTCAAGCCTCATTTCTCTTGTTACCCCTGAAGTTCCCGCTCACTGGGCGACTGCTGTGTGACAACCGCAGTGAAAACTTACATAAAGAACCTATTACCCTCTCATGCTCTTTAAGCTTTGTACTGTCTGTTTCCACATTATTGGTGTGTGTTCTCATGCATGCTTGTGTGTGTCCGTGTAGGTTTAATGAATATATAAGTTAATAGTCTTCTGCCAATGAAAATGTGTTCTTTACTGACGTAGCATTTGGAACAAGTAACATTTTGGAACAAGACGTTAAGTGAGGCAGAGACACATGTCATCAGCCAGGGACATGGTGGGAAGGAGATTTATGAGCTACTGAGACTGACACAAGCTTCACTTATGTTACTAATGTTCCTTTAGGCTTGGCGATAAAGAATAATCATAAACACCCACAGCCACACCTAACACATACGCATAAAACACACAAGTAAATACTGTACTTAGTGTACACACATTTATGCAAATGTTACAGGTTAAACAACACACACACACACATATGACCACACATACAGAAACACAGTCTTGCCCATATTCCTTTTCTTTGAACACAACAGTAAAGCAATGAGCAAATGGGGATGGGGAGCGTTGAAATATTTTCTGTGTTTGACTTATGTGATTTACTAGCTGCAGATGCACAGTTAACTGTTACCAGTCTGACCAAAACAGTTAGGATGCAGATTAAAACATCACGCTGTACCTTGAACTATGCCTGCAGACTTTAGGCTCCAGTAACAAGAACCCAGGTGCTTTAGCTGTTCTGCCACCGCATGTGTGGACCATGACGGGCTGCACTCTGACTCGCCTCAGGCCTGGAGGTCTTGGTTAGCTCCAGATGTGGTCTTTAGAATCTGGATGATTAGATACAGAATGGAGGACCGACAAGACTTGGCTGCCCTTATGGCCCCCACTGGGCCAGAAAGAGCGGGCAGGACAGGGCCATATATCGTACGTATATATGATTTAGATATACCAGACTTTGCTCATTGCTTTTTGATGATGCAATGGGTTGTTCTGCCATGCATGTTAATCAGTCCGTTTTGTGTTTCAACCATGTTTTATGTGTCCGTAAAATGCAGCGAGGTGTGTTTTATGGATTGTTTTTAAGCTACTCAGTGGTAACCAAGGAACTAGTTAACTTTACCTCTGCCCTTTTTGTTGTCATTTGTCCTCCATGGAACTAAATCATCATGCAGCTCACTTGTTTTGTAAAAACACTTTTAAATATATTCAGTCCTGTATTTTGATGAAGCTGGCATTTATTTTAAACACACAGTCACACGCGCACACACGCACACAGATTAAGAGATTTAAAATGAAAATCAGGTTGAATTCAATTAAACTGAAAGTGTGTTATTTAGCAGATACCTTTAATGCGTCAGCATCATAGTCAATTTTATCCTCAAGAGATGAGATATTTTTATTTTCATCTACAGGGCCCAATTTTATTAATCACCGGTTTATATATGTAAAAAAGAAAACCAGTGAGCACATATACATTTCTGTGATATATGCACAACACAAAGTCACTCATACACACAAATAAAGTCCACATACGGTACATTTACACGGAATAGTGCTGACATACTGTACTTCAAGATGTCTCAGTCTGCTGGTTACATTATATTCTGAGACTGAAAAATGGAAGTAAAGTCAAAGTTTTCACTTAGTCCCACATTCCTCAATTCATGTCTCACATTAATGTCTAATCGAAATTTAGCTGTTTTAGTTGTTCTTTCTCTCTCTCTCTCTCTCTCTCTCTCTTTCTCTGTTTTATTCAATGTCTATCTGTGTGAAGACTGCTTTTAGTTTTAGATCTTGAGATCAATCATACCAAGAATTAATACAGTTTTTAATACAGTTTACTTTAATGAGGGAGTGTTAAATGAAAAATGTTCTGCATTTGTTTGTGTTGTGTTTATCTTTAGAGAGAAAGCAGAATACTTTGTCTAAAACCAAGCTGTAAAATAATGTAATTAAATTGCATGTAATTGAATATTAGTTGAGAACATTTGAGAACATTTAGAACATTTTCAACTCAATTTCTTTGTCTTAAACCTGTGAGAGTTGGACACTTATCAGTATACATCAGGGCACACATTTACTGTATGTGTATCCTTGTTTAGATGCACTGTAATTAGCCAATACCTGGTGCTGACTCATAACCTTTTTGTGGGCCAGTGGATGCCCCATGTGCCTTTTATTTGAGGTGATGTTGCATTTAAAGGAACCAGACTAAACATGCTTTACCTGTGGGTTTGCATGCATGCGTGTCAGACAACAAGATTAGAAGTCAGAGACAATATATGTGGTTTAGTTCAAATTTACATTCTGAAAACAAACGAGAGGAAATATGCAATTAGACTAACGAGCACATGTGGCTTAGCTACAGTGGTCAGAACCCCAACGCTGCCTGACAGAATATTTATTTGTGGATCCAGGCAGATTGTATGCATCATGTTTATGTACATCTGTAACCGTGTGTGTTTGCACGTTCATGTGCAGCAGAGTCAGCTGAAGTCGAGATGTCAGCGTGTGTTTGCACAGGCTGTAATGATTCTGCCAGGCAGCTCTCCCATGAGGGCAGTGCAGTGGCTAAGAGACACACGCACAAACATTACTGCCTTTACTACATCCAGCAACACTCCCTTCCTCTAAGGACATTATTCCCTCTCTCCTATTTACTCAGGCCAGTTACACTGCCATGGCAACCAGCAGTGTTTTGGAGAGTGCTTGTTTTGGGAATGTGTGTCAAGGGACAGATGAGCGAACGCACGGGACCCTTTTGCTTCTGCAAGTGCCCAAGAGGGTAGAAGTCCAATGAGGGGGGGGTTGAGGGAAACCAAATGGAAGAAAGTAAGACAGCAGAAGACCAACTCTCTCTCTCTCAAAGTGACTGACCTATTATGTACACCTGATATCTCTATAATGTATGGTATAAGTTGGTCATCAATCTGTTTAGCCCTTAATCATGAGCAAATGGTAGCTCTGGCTTTTCTTTCTTTATATTCCGAAGTACTGTTTAGAAATAACGGTGATGGTTTTGAGTCATCCAGATCATAGTCATCTTCAGGAGTTTACTGTATCACTTCTTGAGTTCTCACTAACTGCTGCACAAATCCAGTTATTTTGACACTTGTCTAGAGAATCATTATGTAAAACAGTGGAAGTTGTTCAACCCTGACCCAGTTTCAGAGTTTTAGTTTTGCCTGAGTCAAAATGTCAAGCAGGTTCTTCTAGGCTCACCTAAAAGTGATGAAGTTCACCAGACTGTCCTGAGCTCTCTTCTTGGATTTTTCCATCAGTCAGAAATGAATAGGCCAAAAGTCTTCTACTTAAATCAAACAAGTCCAGTTTCACTAGAGCTAACTACTTAAGTCTACACCTGAGTTGTGTGATTGCATTAAAAATCTTCTGTTCTTCTGGATAATCATCAAATAAGTGCACAGTCCCCTGACAGTAGAGAAGATAATTTAAAACATTTCCTGTTGGGAGTGGAGCATAGTCATGGATCTGCAGAACACCGGTTGATTGTTGCACGTTATGGCTTTTGAAGCCACTGAATTTTTTTGTAGGTCTGACCAAACACAGCTGAGTTTCCGTGGTATCAGGATGTCTTTTAATTGAAAGGTAATGATTTGTTCCCTGACTCTCTCCCTGACTGTCTACATGCACATGTGTCCCTGGGCAAGACACCTAATCCCAAGTTGCTCCTAATGGCTTTGGCGTCAGTGTGTGAATGGGTATGACACCGGTGTGATAGAAAGAGTGTTGCACATAGATGTGTTGTATGACTGTGTGAGTGAGTGGGTGTGAATGGCTGTATTGTAAAGCCATTTACCATGATGAACTATTTTCTTTGTTTGCTTATAAAACCCAAGGACACATCATCACAGCAAGTTTAGAAATGACTTTAGAGTGGCTGATAATCATCTGCACTAACCTATCATTGACTATTCTTTAAAGTTCCCCTTTAACTGTAAGAAGGAGAAAATTTCTTATCTGTTTTTTTCTTTAATTGTTCTTTTAAAGATATAAAAAAAACATTAAAAATGTGCCTTTTTGAATCCAGTAAGGACCAGAAGAGGGCAGTCATGTGCAATGTAAATAAACATTGACTGGCATCTGTGTTTTTTCTCATATCAAGTATTTTATTTATATTTACATGTCTTCAGCGTGTGTACTGTCCTGAGATGGCTTCATGCAGTGGGTTTTCCCCAGTCAGTGAAGAATCTGGAGAATGTGCATGTTGAGGGAACTGGTCTAGAAGAGAGTGTGAAATCCTTCTGTCATACACTTGGCAATAACACAATGGCTTCCACATTGTCAAACAACCGGATTCGACTACATTTGCTCACCCATGCTGGACAGTATCTCTAACTTCCTGTGACAGTGGCCACTTCACACAGCAGTATTATTAGATTAGAATTAGATATCCTGTGAATAGACCTGGCATTAGCCAGGACATGAAGCTGATGTAGAGTATACGTCTGCTTCAAAGGGAGCGTCTGCTTCATGTAGTGGGAGTGATAAAACTGCCCTTCAATGTAAGAATGTTAATGATCAGGGACTGCTTTTGATGGAAGAATATATATATAGAGAAAGCCAAGTGAGAGCGTGTGAAACTGGGTGTGTGAGTGTCTACGATATTTAACAAAAAGCCACAAAAAACAGTATTTGAACGTGATCCTTACAGCAAAGTAACAAAATGGCAAAATCATAGGGATGAATGGCACTGGTTGCGCATAATGAAGTATTAGTGAAGGCAGTCCAGCGTGGCTACTGTCCACTGTGGGTGCTTGACAGTTTTGGAGGTTACTGCCAGTTGACCACAGACACTGATGAATAGGCCGTGAGAGAGTGAGGCCTGCTAAGCTGTGTGAGGTTTAATTCACAGAGCCACTCAGGGGAAATTATGAATCGGATTATTTTCAACACTACTTTTTGACTGCGGGCTAGAGAGAGAGAGGAATGGAAAGAATCACATAGGATTTATGATGTCTGAGCCCTCCTATGAGAGAGCCTTTCCTCTGACAGGCAAGGAAATACTTCACTCCAATGTGTCTCCCTGCTGACACCAGTGCGTAACAGAGACATACATGCCCACGCCTCCCTCTCAACACGCGTAGTGCCCTCTCACTTTTCCTGTGTCGCGCTTCATCTCACCCGTCTTTAAATCCGCTTGTAATGATGCAGCTCACTGAAAGTGGTGAGAGTGGAGGAAAGACAAACTGGAAGGAAACAAATGAAGAAAGGAAAAGAGGGATATGTCCAGTCCCCTGAGCCTCAGTGACTCCCGTGCTGTGGAAAATGTGCGCTCGTCGTCTCTTCATCTTCCTCTAGAGAGCACAGTTTCCAGGAAGTGGGGAGGTTATACACACATGGTTCGGTGCTGACCTCTCACCTTTGATTACCGTAGCATAGCTGCTAAGTGGTTCTCTGTGACTCCTCCACTCAGTCTGCAAGCTTCCTGATCTGTTTTCACACAGTAGCAGCCCACGTGATGTCACGCGGCTCTGGCTATTGTGGTGAATGTATAACCTGCCCAGCCCATTACACTTTCTAGATGAACGATAAAAGGAATTATATGCGTATTACCTGTATTCTTCTCAAGGTGCAGGGTTGGCACAATACAAAGTGCAAATTGTCCAATAATTTGGAAATGTGATGTTTGATGTTGTTTTACATTTTGTACTAAATGTTTAAAGGTACATGCATATTTTTATGAATTTACTGAATAATTGTACTTTTAATATGTTCATAAAATCTGTCACACCTGTTGGCCACAACTGATATACTGTAAATATATGTTGTTCCTGACATATCCTCTCATTTGAGGATGATCCACACCACGTCCAAATGATGTGTCCTTAATTAAGTTTTGTGACTTAGAGTAACTGTTCAGGCTCTGCCCCTGACACATTTTCCCCACATCTACAGAACTTCACTGATGATATACATTCAGCCCAGTGTCACTGGGAAATGCTAACCAACAACAGGGTTTAGTTCTGTTGCTGTACATGAATGTCTGCTGCTGTCCCAGATTGTTTTTGGCTTTGCACTGTGTGACTTAAAAGCTCTGCCGCATGTGAGCATAACCAGTGGCTTTGGTCTTGTTTTTTCCTCTTCCCCCTCGGCTGACCCATTTATGACCTTTTTTTTTTTTTCTCGTCATGCCTGATATTAGAAAAGTTTAATCATTGCTGGGAGACATACAAAGAGGATTAACATTCCTGGTTCTCCTACACTCAAATGTTACCTTTCACCCTCCTGTTTCTCCTCTGTTTTGGTCTCCTACCCCCTCTTTTTCCTTCCTCACCTCCATGCACTTTTTGCCCACTTTCATTTCTGCACACGATCTTTTCAGCAGTCAAGTGTTTAATTAACTACAGTCCTGTTTCTACATATTTGCTCTGGTGTAACGTCTGTGAATGCAGTGGTGTATTGGTGTACTACTGCTACAGCAAAATCAAAGCAGTAATGACCACACCAGGTAATTAATCATCCTCTTGTGATTCTCTTCCCCTTCCTTTTGTTTGTTTGCATCTGTGGAGGATGTGACCAAATTGTTTGTGTTTGTGCTGGAGAGTTAGGTTCAGTCACAATACTTCATCATGGAGGCTGTTCCTGCTTTTAGACATGAGGGCTACAGACTGCATGTGTGTATGTGGTGTGTGGGCTTCCCTGGTGCCATGTCCTTCAATATATATACAGAATATGTCTGCTGTCTGTGTATGCTGTATCAACAGAGCATCTATATGCTGTCACCTACTGTACAAAGTGCTTTCTGTATAAGCACTAATAGTGAGGCTGT
The DNA here is from genome assembly GCA_016785285.1 of Brachirus orientalis. Taxonomy (NCBI): domain Eukaryota; kingdom Metazoa; phylum Chordata; class Actinopteri; order Pleuronectiformes; family Soleidae; genus Brachirus; species Brachirus orientalis. The sequence goes on along the minus strand of JAFBJR010000429.1, from coordinate 1,223,329 downwards.
ATTTCACTTAGCGGTGATTTTGAGGAGAGATTAGTGTAGGTAGTTAATGGCTCTGTCTCTCCAATCGGCTCCATGTTTCTGTCTGTCAGTGATGTTGTGTATGTGCCTCTGCCCTCACTGCATGCACTCATAAAGAGTGTAAGAGAACAAAAACATCACAGAAGTTTTATTTATTTATTTATTTTAAATAGCATCTGATTGGACCTGATAGATCAGTTCCAACCAGCTCTTATCAGGTGTGGTTGAGGAAAAGGTTGACGACCACACACTTTTTGTGCGTATCACCTACTCCCCTCTTACCCAGCTATTTGGCAATGGGAAATAGTTTACAAACACACTTCAAGATAGAGGAATATTTCATGTTTCACTTTTTATTCACAGTCCTGCAGCACCAGGCACACATTTGACCCTTGAAAGTAAAATCAAATGAAATGTCAAATATAATTTCACACAAATCTTAACGTGACACTGATTTTGAGAGTAAAAGACTGTGGTTTAAAAATAAAAGAGGAGATTGTTAGTGTATTGAGGCATTCCACATGTACATGTTTTTCATGGGAGGCCATGTGTGGGCCAACAGCAGATTCTCTGCAGTCAAAGAGCAGGGTAGTATTTCCAGAGTTTGTTTGATGTATGATGCTATCTATGGGATGTAAAGCACCACCTTGGTGCTGTCACCAGATTGATGAGTAGTCTGCCTGAGGCTATACAGTAGAGACTCTGCTTGCCTTTGAAGTTCTTTGTTGACGAAGTATTGTTCACAGCCTTGTTTTGGCTTTCCTGCATAGTTTTGAAAGAGTTGAAGTATTTTCTTGCTAGTAGCTGCAAATCCAACTAATTTGGACCCTGACATAATCATATATTTTTTTCATAAAGTACACTTTGAAAACCAAGTGCTGCTGAGGTTGCCAAATGACAAAGTAGAACAAATATTAATTTTTATTAGTGTTAGACATCTCCTGAGCCACCAGAACACTTTAAAGTCTGTCATCTTATTCTGTAAGTGACTTTGCTGGACCAGTATGAAAAAGTTTTTCCATGGAAAATGACATTACTGGGCTTTTAATTTCTGTCAGTAGTCGCTAGAAAGCGCTGCCTGAGGCACCAGTCCAAAATGTCGGATTTAATAAGTGTTGAGATGTGACTGACATGGCCATGGCATATGGTTCACATCATTTCGATGCTCCATTTGAGTGACCACCAGATTCTGATGGATGTGGCCAATGTCATCCTTTAGACAACCACCTCATCGGCACATGGCACAAATTGATTTTCACCATGACCTGCTGCAAGTAAATGTATTTAAGACATGGCAGAAATGCACCCTATCATAGATAAGCTTCTGAAACTGCCTGAAAGACTTGCATATTTTGTAATAATCTTATCATGAGCAGTAAAAATCTATGCCCGGCAGGGTAGATTCCCCCAATACATTAATCTTATTGCAAAATTATTTAATTTTTCCTTCTCATTCTCACTGTGTTGGCCAAACAAGTGTCATATAGTGAAACAGCTTTTTTGTGAGCATTGATCTATGGTCGACCCTGTCACAGTCTGACCCCTCTCTTTCCATCAGAGTTGCTGCAACTCTCTTTCCATCAGAGTTGCAGCAGCTTTCATCAGTCATAGAGCTTTTTCTTCTTGGCCTATCATCAGCTGTCATTAGTGCTGTCAGAGGCCCCTGCTCTTACTCACATACACATGCGCTCTACAGGTAACAGCACAGGCTACTCTTTAGGCCTTAATGCTTCACTACATGACAGTCTTCAGTTTTATTTTCATCAGAGATGTACTGTATAGTGTGATGTGTGTCTTCTCTACCCCCTCCATATTGTGGACACTTATTGGCTGAAAATTTGTCGCCCCTGCTTCATGTTTGACCTTGTCAGGGGACGAGAACCTTTACCTAGAAACCCTGGCAAACACCCTAATTGATTGCTTTTTGTCATTGACCATGACCAGTCATAACACACAAACACACATACATGACTGGCCTTTTCTGATATGGTATCTTCTCCAAAGGCATTTCATGTTGACAGGTAGCCAATAAAGCCATCATTTCCAGGAGTGACACTGTGAATTATTGCTACTAGTCTGTCTCACTGAGTACACACATCCATCTCTGCTCTAGTTACTTTGAGAAAGATATGACCGACTTTTATACCCTTAAGCCCTGCAAATAGCCCTTTAATCATTACTGGCTTCTTTGGGGTACATGCAAATTCTATCCAGCATATTAGCAGTACTAGTCCTTTTCAAATAGTCTTATGTAAGTAGTTTTAATCCACTGGAAAAAATTTTACTTAGGAGCCCTTTTTAAACATTTGGCTTGGGTAATAAATTGTGAGTGGTTACATGCACTTCCCACAGATTAAACACATTAAACATTTACGTGCCACATTATGGAGGGGTTGCTTCATGGGAGTAGGCAACATTTTACATTTCAGGGACAGATGAAAAGGAGTAATATATTTATATTTGTTTATACAGTAAGAGTCTCTCTTCTACAAACTGGTTCAGTTAGCACTGGCCTCTTTTGGGGCCCTGTCTTTGGCTGCTCTGACTGACTCTGAGCCACTGTTGTTAAAATGTGTTAGTGTTTGCTTTGGCAAGGGGGGGGGCCTGTAAAAGTCTATTCTTAGCCCCTGAAAAATTAAATCAGGCAGCCACCAAGCTGCTGGCTGTGAACGGAGTGACTGTGTCATGTTAATGCTTGGTAAACATGGATAAATGCATGCACATTATTGACAAACCAGTGTGTTTCAGGTGTAACCATGACTTATTTTAGGTATGGATTTGTGCTGTAGATGTGAGCTTGTATACTGTATGTGCAAACTCCTGTTTGTCTATGTGTGGATGAGCCAGTGCAGCACAGTTTGAGTGTTGTGTGATGGGTTTGGCACAGGAAGCCATAGATTTGTTGATTTGTCCCTCTAGATCAACAGAGCTGCCAGCAGTGGGTCTACAGTAAAGAGTGGAGAGGAGAAGATGGGGATGTTGAGGGTGGACCGCACCACAGAGCTGTCCTGGCTCCAAACTGATCATACATGCAAATTGGTACCTGATGTCATATAATTTTATTATTCCTTTTTGATGGGCCACTCAGACTAACCACAATTTTGAGCAGCTGCCTACTCTTAGTAAAATTTTGCTCACACCATTTAGAGCACACATCATATAAAATAAACTCTAATGGCTAAAGTTGGCACAAAAAAATCAGGTCACATATCTGCATATTTGGGTAGTGAATGTTTGCATGGATTGAAATCTAATGCTATGCCTTCCAGGCAAAGAGTTGGCCTGCTGGTTATTGCCACTGACACATTCAACAATGGTAACTCATCCAAAGCTAGTGATGATGACTAAACAGACTTACTGGGCAGTGCACAGTGGATATAGTGATTAATAAAGGGTGAATGGATGGGGTTAGTTGAATGTGTATGGGGATACGGGTGTGCTTCCAGGAAGAGGATCTAAGGGACAAGGGGGTTGAGGGACACGGGCATTAGTTGGGGTTTCGCTCTCATAACAGAACAGCATAGTTTCCTTTCACTCGCAGGACACACTCACAGCCAAGGAATCTCCCTTTTGTTATGGCCATCCATTTTGTATCAAATCAAGTGTGCCATTTGAAAAACGGTGTTATTCATTTTTACCTACATCTACCCAGTATGTAAATGCTGAGCCAACTGCTGTTGTCGTGCACTGTATAACATTGCCTTGTGTGCCTGCTTGAGTGCATAATTCTGTGGGCTGCTGGCATCCTTTATAAGCTGGCGTTGACAGGCAGAGACAGCGGTTTTGATGAAGGAGCAAGAGCAGCTCTTTCAGACAGTTGAAGGTCAAAACTACCAAGGGTTTCTTCATCACTCACTCACATTGACCACACTCCCCACTGGGTAACTACTCTTCCTGACAGTGTATGCCACAGCAAAATAATCAATTACAACCGGGACATCATGTTTTGTTGGAAACTTAAAGCAGCAAAACTGCACAGTGTAGATAGAGATGTACGTAGTACATGTTTGCAAATCCTAAACTGGCATTTCAAGCAAAAATCAAGTAATTGTCTGAGCTTCCTTAAACGATAAAATGACCTCTATGTTTTGCTTCAGATGATCACTTGCTGCAAGGCTTTGTACATGAGAGCCACTGCAAATATAGGCAACAAAAATCTATTTCAGTTGTTGTAGATTGGAATGCTAACTGGCTGTATTTAATTGGGAAATTAATTTCTGCCACTTTATCCTCCACTGGGGGTTGGGTTTTGTGCATTTTACATTATTGTTTTGATCAAAAGATCAGTTTATAACACCACAAAGAGAACATCTTGTAAAATTGTGAAGTTGGAGAAGCTAATTATTTTGCATTATGCAAGTGGAAGGATTATACTGTCCAGCCTGTTGTCTGGCTTTAAAAAGATGCCTTGAACCTGTGTATCCCACGGCTTCAAATTCTACAAAACCACAGAAAAATGAAAGGATGTCTTTTCCTCTTTCTCACTCAAAAATCAACATATAGCAATTTTTGAGTGTTAATATATGACAGAAGTTGACACAAACACACCTTCTGGCATACTACCTAACATACTACTTGAATTCCACTTAGTGGAAAATTTCCCATTCTTCATGTAGGAAGTATTTGGCTCCCTCTGTGATATTTACTGCCTCTCTGCATGATGAGTAAACCTGCTCCCTCTGTTCGCAAAAGTCCTGCTGTCATTAGCCCATGCAGTGCCGGTTTTGGAGCTTAATGAACATTGTGAGGTGCGGTGCAATTAAAAAGCCAGGTTATGTCCCACTACAGTGTTCATTTACAGTATAGCTGCTTCCTCTCTGAAACGGTGATCTGGCTAAGTGATCCAGTGCAGAAACAGTGAGTGTAATACAGCATGATCTGTGTTGCTATATAATTAAATATGATCATCAGGATAAGATACATCCATACCTGGCCATCAGAGCTTTACTTTTTTGATGGTAAATTATATATCATTATAAATAAAGTTTATTTAGTGTAATCTCAAGCCACCTAAAAACCTTCCCATGGAAAATTACAACATGTTTAGGTCCCTCTAATGATTTGACAAGGTTTTCTTCACTGTGACATGCAGACACTGCCACTGGAGGCCTGGGGCCTGTCTGTATTGGCTCTTTACCCTGTGTGTGTGTGTGTGTGTTATGACTCAGCCAGAGACTCATACAGCACAGAGTTGACAGTGCCAAGTTTTACTATAAATGACTAAATCATCAAGATAAACAAAACAGCGTTCCAAGCACAATTTTATTCATTAAAAGTTGGAACAGTAAGGTGTTCCTTCACCAGAAGGCATCACCATGTCCAAAAAGAGATATAGAAATATAATACATGTATATTTCCTGTGTGGACTTTGACAATGGAGAACATAAGCAGCAGCTGTTAGTGACTAAGACTATGTGCAAGGCCAGTGCAGGCTTACAGCTGACCATTGCAAACAAGCAAAAACCACCATGCACTCCAGTTCACACTGGGAGCTTCTCTTGAGTCATTTTGTTCTCCCTTTTTTTATTACAGTAGGCCTCAAGAGGATCTAATGCTCAAAGTCAAACTTTCCATGTGATCCTCTTACACCATGAGACATAATCAAAGAAATGTTGGCTTCTTTTACTTCTTCGTCTCCTTCTTCTTCTTTAGAGTTTTGAAGTCTTATATTTGATTTTTGGACTTCATGCATGAACATGCCTCTTGGAGTTGGAAGAAGACTGGAGTTCTGAGCTTTTGGGTTCAATCATCAGAATCTGACTTTCTCTAGTTTTGTAGTCCCCTGGGAAATAAGGGTCACTTGTCCAAACAAATAGTTCATGGTGTTGCAGGACTATTTGGAAGTTTTGCAAATGTGAGATCATTCATTTGTGGCTTAGTGCATTTTGAATTTGAAAACTAAATTGAAGACAGAAAAGTGCTCAGAAGGAAGCACCGGGTGTAAAGGGGACTTGGTGGTGTAGTGTGTTTTATGTGATCATATGGCAGCAGTGGTACACTTTAAGGTTTAAATCCTGAACATTCTTGGTACTTAGAGTTATATTTAATGTTCAAACACTTCATGTTCCCCAGTAGTAGTGTTGCATCCTCCACTGTCTTCTCCAAGTTTGAAACACAAGCCCCAGCTCTTACATAGTTTCACTCGACAGATGCTGACTGATGTGTGGTGAAAACGTGGTCCTGTTTCCTTTCTGGCTTAAAGCTTTACAGAAAGCCCTTCATGTCTTTCAGCCTTCAGACTCTGATCTCTGCAAGTGAGACACAGATGCAGACATTGTGAAGCACAAATAAACAGATTACAATTAAGATGAGGCTAAAACAATGTGACAGAGAAAAACGTATATATCAGAGAGTAAAATGAAGTGGTCAAACATGGTAAACTGAAGTGACTGACCTTGTGCTTAACTTGGCCAGAGATCAGTGGGAAGAGCATGCAAGAAACAGCCCGTGACAGATAGTACACAAAGTTATCAGTTATCTTCATTTAGTACATGTTCACAAGTTTCCAAAATCAAGTAAGCTGAACAACCCTGCCCTCGAAAACATTCCTAATCATTTACATCTGGCCTACTCTGCCAGACGGACACCAGAGTCTTGCAGGGGCCATCTTCCCTCGACCTCTCCTGTTTTCATCTGTTTACGTTCTACTTACTCCTCTGCTTTCCTGCCTTTGTCTGCAGAGGTTACGGTTGGCCATCCATCCATCCATCCATCCATCCATCCATCCATCCATCCATCCATCCATCCATCCATCCATCCATATCCACTTAGCCTTTGTGGGTCACAGGGGTAGATGTGGCCAGTTATACAATGTTTTATTCTTAAATTTTATGGAAATGAGAAAGGACTCATCAAAAATTATTATCTGGGCTCAAAGTAACAATCCGTCTGAATATTTCCATGAATGTGTGTACATTGTAAATGTGTGTACAGTAATCAGTAATCAATACAATAGTAGTTTTTTTCCATGCCTGTGTTATGACCCTGTTCAGACCTGGTAGTAGCATCTTTCCTAAGTGATCAGTTCATGTCCATCTAATTTTAAATTTTAAATTTTACAGGTCTTAACACACCAAATTTGACCAGAGTGTGAATGTAACATACAGTAATTCTTCAGATAAAACCTTTTCCATTGTAACAGTCTTTCTCCTGTGTGCTTTACTATGCCAAACATGTGCTGCTCCTTTGAAAAGTTGGATCATTAATGTCCTCAAAATTTCAAACTCTGCAGAGTGATCGCTCTGAAGCTGGCTCGTTGGCGCTACATTTGTTGCAGTAATTGTTTTGGGCAGCGGGAAGAGTATGCACTGATTTTTGGGCAAGCAATTTGCTCATGGAAAGAAATCAGATGATTTGCTGTCTATATTCACACCAGGGAAATACCAGCAGGGAACATTTCAGGACTTTGGTTACTGTGTTAATATTTATTGAAGCAGATTTTATTGCAAAAATGCTCATTAAAATTTCTCCGACTTTCTTTCTGATATATTGTGAAATTTGGTGCGTCATTTGAGATTTAAAAAAATCAGAAACACATTTTGGGATAATAACAAGAGATGTAATGCTATGCACAATTCACCTCATTTTACATTCTTTGAGACTGAACTAATCACATTATTGGGGGTGACATTTTGAGAATCAGAATCAGAATTTCCTTTACTGTCACTAAACAACTGCTTCTACTGTGCAAACGTAATTAATTATAAAGTGCATAGCAGCATGAGAAGGATTCTTATTGTATTTTCTTCTTTAATGCACAGATTCCTTTGGAAAGTCACTTTCTCTGAATCTGCAAGTGTGAGTTTTGGCCGGCCTCTAACTTCTGCCACAAAAGAACAGTTAGTGAAGTTTTATGAGAGGGAGAATGACTAGAGCATTGGTTGCAACTTCAGGATAGGGAGAAGTAAATAAAACATTGTCAAGGTTTCAGCCCCTCAAAAGTGAAAATGTCGGAATTTCCTGTTTTGTATAACAATAAATGTAATTTCTTTTAGGTTTTGGAAAATTAGTCATACAAACAAGCAATAGAGGACATCACCTTGGGCTCTGAAAAATTGAGATGGGCATTTCTTACTCAAATGTTTGCAATAAGTTCAACAAATAAGCAGAGAAAAAAGACCAGATAATTCAATAATGGAATGGAAAGATATCGAAGAGGAAAAAATACCAGGCATTACATCACAAGAAGATGACACACAAGTTCATCATCTCAGATGGTGTAATCATAACACAGTGGAAAACCAAAGGTCTTGTGCTGTGTATTCTATATTGATTGTGTGTAGATTGCTAAGTTTCAGAAACATCCTGCAGCTTGGGTTAAAGGTTCAACAAATTGAAACTTGGTACACCACAGACATTTGGACAGAACCACAATTCTAACACACAATATAAACAAAACCTGAGGATTCGTGGGCAAGAAAGAGAATTCATGTAATTCCATCACTTTCAAGATCTGAACCAATTTCAGACACGAAAAACAGTCTTTAAATTCAAACTTAAATAAGTGAACTTTTAACAAATGGTGGAGTCCCTTCCTTCATAAAACTCTGATACTAACAATCATTTTCATTTAGTTTTTTAAGTGACTTCTCATCCAGTTTATCTTGGCTTTTTTTCCTCTTTGAGCTACAACCATTTTGATTTTATCACTGTGAATTTCAGCTTCAGTTAAACTTTTCAACCATCCAAACTGTGAAAATAAGTTATGTTGTTCATGGGATCAAAGACATTCAGTGTAAGAAAAGTTCAATATATTGGTATGTTAATGCATTGTGCAAACACACCAAGATGAAACACCTTATTGCCTCAGATTTGTTGCTGTGTTTAACAACTTTTTTTGTTGTTTTCCTGTCTATGAAGAAGTTTAAAATGGCTACAGTTTACTTGTTTCTTCAACATTCCTTCAGGAGCAAAACAATTTTTAACAATTTATTTTGCCAATTATTGATTTAACTTATTTTTATTTTATTGTTCAACCCTATATATATATATATATATATATATATATGTGTGTGTGTGTGTGTGCAATGCTGGCATGAGGTTGGACCGGGTTTTGGTTTTATAGACCCCATGATTTGGCTCTTGGCTTTTCTGCATTATTACATATTGCTGGTTCAAGTGCAAGAGGGTCTTGAAGAAGGCCTGTTCAGCCTATTGATTGACTAACCAATAGCACCACTAAAGCTACGATACAGCACAATGACATAGGTAAAAAAGGAAGATAGCATAGTCTGCCATAGTGGGCTTCTCACCCACACCCTCATCTGTGTCTGCAGTGTTAAATAAAGAGGAAGCTGAGGAAGACTATGATGTCCGGAGAGAGGCCAGATTTGCTTGAGTTGTTTGAGTTGAGCAGAGAGAGGACTAACAAGGACACAGGGACTTTTCTAACTTGACAAAAGCAGAATGCCACCCAAACACACCCTCCCTCGGCCACAGCTATTACCCCAGTCTTTTTAAAAAGAAACTGACAAATAGAGGATGGAAGATTATGTCAATTAGTGGATGCAGTGCCACCTGACCGGACTGTCTCATCCCTCAGGGTCTGATGGGGGTTCAGAGGTTACGCCCTAACTGCCAAAACATGGAGCCTGCTAACTGTCTTTCACGTTAGGACTTTAAATCAGTGCATAGTTTTATCAGCCTGCTTGGCCACACACATTAACACCGTCACCAGACACACTTTCACCTCGCTCTGACCTTCTGCTCATCCCTGCCTGACCTTGACCTCTGCTGCTGTGTGCCTAACAAAAAGAGAAAGGGTGAGGTCAACAGGTCTCCAAGGAAACAGATTTATTTATTGGCTGAGGCTCATCTTTCCAAACAGGCATAAATTTGCACCAGCCAAGTGTTTTTGTGTGCACGTGGGCGTGTGAAACGTATGCACTTTTGTTTATGTTTACGCCTTTGTGGCAATATTTGTTTTGTCTCTGCCTTTTGTATCCTGGCGTTCCTCAGCATGGACTCATGTTTGGCTGCACTTCTGAGTAAATCCTCTTTGATGTTTCTGCGTCTGTGTGAGGGCGTCAGTGCATGGGTGTGTGCGTGTTTGTATGTGTGTCTATGCTTTCCATGCGGCTGTAAATCTCCACATTGACATGTTGGTTCAATTGGGAAACGGCAGGTTTGGGACCCACTGATGGCGTTCACAGATGGCTGCACGACCCTGCCCACGGGAGGCCTTCTACTCCACCTGCTAATTTATTCATTTTCCACTGCAGAGGAGACACTGAGGCCAATGTGATTGTTTCCGAGAGCCAAAGTCCCTTGAGAACAGCGTGGGTGTTTTCTTATCCAGTTTCTTCTCCCCCTCCCCCCTCCTCTACTCAATGCTTCTGTGCCCCTGCCCTCTTATTGCCAGGTCAGAGAGTGTGTGTGATTTTTTTTTTCCCCTCAATCTAATCTCATCACCCTAGTGCAACAGGCTGGCTGACAGCCTTTGAATGTCATTGTCACAGGGTCATTGTGTCGCTGAGTCAGTGTGAGCCACAGAGTTGTACCAAAAAGAAGAAAGGCTACAGTTTGTGTCATTTGTTACTTTTTCCACTCAGAGTCACAGAGACACTATTGTTGCTTTGGTGAATGGTATCAAATTTCCAAAAATGTGTAAATGCAATCTAATTCAGTTGCTTTGTGTTGGTTTGAGCTAAGTGGCAATGGGTCCTGATGTTAACCATATAAACTACATTTTCTTTTAAACATCCAACCTGAAGTTCAGAGTCCTCACCCACTTTTGGACGATACTAGCTGTCATTCACATTGGTGTCTGTTCATTCAATTCAATTCAATTCAATTTTATTTGGATAGCGCCAAATCACAACATACATTATCTCAAGGCACTGTACATAATAAGGCCAAAACCTTTACAATATTACAGAGAGAAAAGAAACCCAACAGTTCACACAATGAGCAAGCACAAGGCATCAGTGGAGAGAAAAAACTCCCTTTTAACAGGAAGAAATCTCTGACAGAACCAGACTCAAAGATGTGTTCATGTGTATCATACTTTATTGTCTATCCTTCTCTTAAAGGTATAGGGTGGGAGATTCTAGAAAAATTGTTCAAGCAGGTTATATTTTGAATTCAAAAGCCCTGCAGAAGTCACGCCTCCAAAGCACGGTTGTTCATGAAGAGCATTGAGATCACATGGATTCACAGGCAATGACAACGAATACTCTCAAAAGATCATAAAGACATAAAGTTATCCTAACTGTCCAGTAGAAACAGGGCCACAGCACTTCACAGCCCTTTCTGGGCTTTCAGTTGTCACCATCATTCAAACGTTTCACAGATATTCATTCTGGTCTTGGATTGTGCTGCATCAGCCTTTTTTCTTGGCAGTAGCTTCTCTAAAAAACATGAAGTGGGTCATTATAACACAGGGCGTAGGTTTGCGTATGGACGGTGGGGACATGTCTCCACTAATATTTGGATAAAGCCAGTGTGTCCCTACCAATGTTAGAGACAGGACAAGTGTATATGTGTGTGAAATGCTGAGAGTAGAGACGAGAGTGAGTGAGTGAGTGACAACACAGCAGTGATGTTTCAGGGCTGTCCGTCCAGATGTTAAGCACACAGGCAAATTCTTTTGAAAAAACATGATCACAAGCCCGGCCCATCAGGGCCCCAGGAAGGAAGTCTATCCGGTCTTAGTTCGGGCTCGGGCAGAGATTCTAAACTCCACGAGCTGACGTGAGCTCTGACGTTGGCTTTTCTTTGTCTGTACATGTGTGATTAGAGCACAAAGAGGGGGACGTGCATAAGGGGAGGGAGGAGTAGATGTCAGTTTGCTTGATTTGTCGCAATCCAATTATTTTGTTTGGGCCATTCATTATGATTAGATGGTATTTTTACAGGCCTGTCCACTCCACAGGTGACTGACAAATATGGGCAATTTTGAGTGTCCAATTGGCCTAATCCCCAAATCTGCATGTTTTTGGACTGTGGGAGGAAGCCGGAGTGAAGCCTGGTGAAAATCCAGAAGGGCCCTCGTTTCGACCGGGTCACGAACCCGGGACCACTTGCTGCAAATGCACTTCACCAACCGTGTGGCCCCAATTTTAAGCAATACAGTTAAAAATCCTCCAGAAAATAATCTCCCACCCTACCACACACACACATGCCAACATCTTTAATGCATTTTACTGAGCAGGCAGGCCAAGGCCTAGAGTCAGTCCAGTCCTTGTGTCCATGTGCTGCTGTTTCCAGCTTCTCTCACTCTCCTCTCACTCTCCCCCTTCTTCTAAATGAATGTACAACTCTTGCTGCTTTCCTTTCCTGCAGACAGGTGGTCTAGAGGTTCAGACCAGAAGGAAGTTGGCTTACTTTCTAATGTTGCCTTAATGGCACCTTGTGTGGTGGGTGCTAGAGAGAGGCAACTCATACAAATTCTCCTGACTCTCCAGGATCTTGTATAATGGTCTCTTTCTGTTAAGGTAAACCAGTCAAATCTGATTCACGTGCATATGGGTATGTACTGTATGTGTTTTCATGCGCTCACTGGTGTGTAAATGTGGGTTCGTGTCTGTGTTGTTTTTCAGTTGAATCAAATGATGACATTGTTCCAACTGGTACTGATAAAGTAACATTATCCAGAAAGTAATAAAATTATGTTTTGAAGATGCCTTGTTTCCAGGAACAAACTTGTAACAATTTCCATCAGCCATAACCTTAACTAATATTTGTTTGAAGAAAATGTAGTTTGTTGCCAGTGCACGATCACTTGAGCAGTAAATGTTAGGCTTTTTTGCCATTTGCTAAGAAGAGGGCTTCCTTCCAGACTAAGATTTTTCTCTAAACTATTCTCTCCATCCATCCAGAAAACTGCACTGAAATTATGAAATCTGATACTGAATACTAGGCCTCTGTTATTTATTGGTTATTTTTATTGTTCATAAATTCTTAAGAAATCAAGTAAAATCTGATCAGATTGATTTGGAGGAGATTGGCATTTCTTAGCCACTTGTTTCACCATTGGTGTCTAAAACATATACTGTAAATATGATTTACAGTCTTTACATTCAGGTTTTATTATCTCTGGGTTTTGTCAAGAGAAAATTAGGGATTAGGTAACATTAGAGCTAAGGAAAGTATGATAAATGAAAAAGCAAATAACAAAAGTAGATCGTAGAATAAATGATCATCCATCCGTCCTTTCATTGTCGATGCAGTCTTTCCTTTTTGGATTGTGGGAAGCGCTGGAGCTAATCCAAACGAGAGTCAAGCATGGCTGCATGAACCTCTGTGAGTGTGTTTGTGTGTGCAGGGGAGCCAAACGTTTCACCTTTATTCATCTGTGAATAAGGTACTATGATTATCAGCACACTGCAATAAAAACAGACAGTGTCACCTTTCTTCTACAGTTTGGGTGAGTGTACTATTACTCTGTAATCAGTTAGTGTTGTAGTTTGATTGAACTGTGTGTGTCACAGGTCCCTCATCAAGCCCTTATTAACTACATTAAGTGACCTTTGAGGAGGTGCTGATGGGTGTCTCTGATACCCAGCCAAGATTCTCCAACGCTCTTTTTCTCCTTCCCATTATTGGCCCTCTACCTTGCTTTATGAAAACTGTTCATCATTTCCCTCTCAGTTTTAAGAGGCCCAACGCATAAGAACTGCATTGGTTCTGTAAGAGTGGCCGTCCAATAAACTCTCCTTCATCTCAGTGATATGTGTTAACTGTGCATAGAATAGGATTTGAAGTCTTCAGAAAAGAATGTTCCCTACTCTGTCCCCTTATGTGTCTGCCATTCCCCACCCTGGACACAGAGTTTGCTTTCTACTGGTGTTAACACTTGGAAGAGCCTCCACATCCTGGGACATGTGGGCCGACATTGTACAGTGTTGCAAATGATTCATCTTGCGTTTTTAGGTCAAAGATACCAGATTTATTTCATTGTGTTATGTCTGTGTCCCTATTGATTAAGTTCTTGGTAGTTGTGGTAAAGCTTGTCAGTTACGTTGCAGCCGCCTGTCTGTCAACATCAGACCTAACTTGAACTTGAAATACTAGTGGTTTTATAGGTCCAGACCGTGTGTAAAACTGAGAGCCCAGTATGGATACAGAAATTCACAAAGTAGGATTTTACTAGCTCCTTAATTTTAACACAATCACAATCCTTTATGTGCATTCTCCTTTGTGAAGGAACACTACTACCGCTACATCTGTGTATCAAAAGATGGCAAACTCTCATGGACTCCAGGAAACAACACTGATGATGGATGCAGGTGCTTCTCTACATGGAAGTTCAGTGTAATGCCTACATGGTACAACATTTTCAAAGAAATGTAAATGGTCTGGATCATGTCAGTGTGAAATTGTCAGTGAATACTTAAAATTTTGTACCTGAATATAAGTGAAACAGTTAGATCCATCATAAGTGGCAAATTAAAATGTTCTTACTACCTAGAATCCTGAAATGATATGGAATTTGGGATTTTTTTTTTAGCATGTATTAGTGTTTGTTGTGGTTTAATCATAATGATGAACAAAATCACATATCAAAGGGGGTTTCTTAATAAAAATTTCAAATATATTTTATTCATTTACTTTTTTGTGAGACAAAGATGCATTTAAGTAACAAATCTACTTACAGGTTAACTGATTAGCGAATATTGTCAAAGTCAACATTTCATTCTTTATTTCTATTGCAATAATGAATTTAGGTGTTATGTATGTATGATTTCTGTTTTCATACCATAAATGTTTAACTGAAGTAAATAAAAAAAGATCTAAGTACAAAAAAAGACATTTGAAGAGTGATAGTGGAAAATAATGACCAGAGACTTAAAATGCCAACCTTGTTGGTTCTGTCCAGAGTCTCTTTCTCTTTTTCATCCGCTTGTATTTTCATCTAAGGAAGATGTCATCTCTGCCCTAACCTCCTTCTCTCACCACTTCAAAATACAAAAAAATATTCAAGTTACCCTCTTTCAGGCCACAAAAAAATGGTGCTGTACAAAGTCAGTGAAAGCATCATCCACCCTGCCAGTCTTTCTCGTTCCATTCGTCGTCTTTTTTCCCAGCAGGAATAAAAGAAAAAACCCAGTTTTCTTATGATCTATTATTGTTCTGAGTTACATTATTAAGTCATACAGCTTTATAGTGGATCATCTCTGCTTTGATGTTGTTCCTGGGAGCTCTGTGCCCACAAACTGTACTGTAGTGTACAATTTCTATCAGCTTTTATTTTATACAGAAACATACCATGTCTTCTCTTTCATCTTCTTCAGATTTGTCTGCCTATAATCATTATGTTAATAAACTTGTCTTTCCAATAGTTACCTCAAATTTTTAGATTCCTATCTTTTGATGCTGCTGCCGTACTGATAAAGATGTAAGATATACAAATGATTTCTATATTAGAAAAGGAAAGGAGACATTGTAAGGAGGACTCTACTAAAATGCAGGTTGTATGTATATTTTTCTTCCTAATTATTATTAATGTGGGGTTTTTGGGGGCTTTTAGTTATTCAGAGGGAGCCGCAGAACAAACACCTCGTAGTTTCTCCAAAATTAATATGTAATATGTTATAAAAAATGGCCCCTTGACGACCTGATTCATGATGAAGCTGCAAAACTCTCTGCAGCTCTGCAGCTCCCTGTGGGACCATATCATGGGCTGGTTTGGGGATGCATTAGTGGAACAAGTATTAGGATTTATGTGGAACAGGGTGGAGTGTGAAAATGTTTGGGAGCAGAACACAGCAGATCATGTCACTGGAACACGGTGTGGTAGGTGGGACACTGATGGGACTTCATGTACTTGATGGCAAACTTGAGCTCCTTGCTCTTCTTGTCCCACTTGTGAATGGACATGAGCAGCAGCTGCTGGTCCACTTTTCGGCCCATGATGAGGAAGTTTGAGCTCAGACTGTCCAGCTGTGAGCATGGACAGTTGGCACCATTCTTAATGTACAAAGTCAGTTTCTTCAGGTCCTTCTTCCTCAGCATGCCCTGCTTCAACACTCTCTTTTTCTTTTGAGCTGCAATCAGCTTCCGATCTCCCTTCTCCTTCTTCACCTCCTTAATTTTCATCTTGAGGACTGAGAAAGAAGAGAAGAACATTTATGTACATTTTTATTCAACACAGATATTTATACTCTTAATGTGTCACTCTCTCTCTCCTGTGTCCTCTGCTTTGAGGAGCTGGGACATTTATTCTCGTTGCACTAACGTCACAGAGCATTTTGCTGTGCCTCACCTAAGTATCATCAATTAACCTCTTCCTCACCATACAAATGCAAAAATAAATCCTGTATGCGTGTGTTTGTGTGTCTGACTTGGTAAAACCCATAGGCAATGAGAACAACATTTATGGAGTTACGACAAAGGATAGCTTTAACTCATTGACTCATGGCGTGTGATTCTCTGCATGTTACACATCAAGATACAGTTCTCAGATCCACAGTATGTAATTTATGCCCACTATTTATGCCCACATGCTTTTATTGTGAAATATTTGAAGGACCAGAGGCTGTGTGTTAAAGTTTGTTAAGGAATTTTGACTTGGTTTTGTTTTCAAATCAATAAAATGGTAAATAAAATGGTCTTGACGCAAATTAGTGAACTTTCTAGTGCTTAAATTACTTCGTTTTTAATTGATTTATGGATATTGTTTATCTTTGGGAACAAGTACAGAACTGTGCAGTATATCACTCACTCACTCACTCACTCACTCACTCATCTTCTACCACTTTATCCACAAAAATGGTTGTAGGGAGGCGCTGGTGCGTAATCCCAGCTGACATAGGGCGAGAGGCGGGGTACACCCTGGACAGGTCGCCAGTCCATCACAGGGCCACATAGAGACAAACTACCATTCACTCTCACATTCACACTTACGGGCAAATTAGAGTGTCCAATCGGCATGTTTTTGGACTGTGGGAGGAAGCAGGTGAACCCGGAGAAACCCCCCCCCCCCCCACACACACACAGGGAGAACATGCAAACTCCATGCAGAAAGGCCCTTGTTCCGAACCCGGGTCATCTTGCTGCAAAGGCACGAGTGCTAACCACTGCACCCACCGTGTGTGGGCCACTGTGCAGTATATTTTTCAGGTAATAGGAAGGTGTAGGTGTATTAGGTATAGCAACCCAATGAACAGATTCATGTTAATAAGTTATTGGAGAGATTGAAATTGAACTTCCAATGGAGAGTGGAATTCTCTGAGTGAGAGATGAAATCAATCATTGGCTGGGAGAAGGTGCATGGTCAGCATGAAGCATTGCTATGTACCCAAGTCTTCTGGAAGATTGCCATTACGCTTTTCGCCCACTTGTCTGCAGTTGCATAAACAGTCATACTCTCTGATATGTGTATAGTACATGTGAAGTGGTGGCATGTTAAAGAAGGAATGTGCGTGCGTGTGCTGATTTGCCTTGCATCCGGATTCACATTCAGCTCCTTCACTGAGGATGTATATTCATGTGCAGCAGTTGCGTGCTGACATATATGGGTGTACTTGTGAATGAATGCATTCATGTTACATATATGTTTAGCAAAGATAGGAAGGATAAAATGGTTTTCCTCACTAAGTCACTTTGAATGCCCACCCATATTCACTGTGCAGCCTGGCCATTATTCATTTAACAAGCTTTGGACACATCATTATACAAATTCACTTTCTTTCAATTCAGAAGTGGGAGACTTCAGGTAGAAGCAGATGAGAAGAGAAGGGGGAAAAACATGCTGTCATTGTGAAGTACAACAGATTTGCTTTGAGCTAAATCAAGAACCCCTCCCTTGCTGTACAGACCAAGTGTAGGCTCCATGTCCTGCCAGACTCTCATTCCTGCAGCTTTTCTTCTCTACTTTTATTATGTTTTTTAAAAGGCTGCTGGATGGTACAAGAGACGTGGAGAGATCAGACATCGAAAGTGGTGTGCAACTAAACATCCAAGTTTAAAATGCTCTGCGGGGGAAGAGTGTCCAAAGATGAATAGGTAACAACATTCATAAGGCGTGAGACCAAACTGTAATCAGCTATCGACCTATAGGATAACAGTGGTGAGTCATTCCTGCCTTGATCTCCAGATACATATGTCATGGTTATCTTGACTTCTCAACTCATCCTCATGTCTCCTCTAATCACATACTTTCATAGCCAATAAAATGTCTTGATATCTGCCTTCAAGTGTAATCATGTTTCATTCTAATGAAAAGAAAGAGAAAGTGTGTGGCTTATTATACCCCTAAACACCCTCATGTTAAAAGATTGAGACAGGCAATCCTGTAATTTATCAAACAAAGTCATGAGTGATTATAAGGGGTGAGCCTATGGTTTGGCTGTAATCCAGACAGAGTGTGAGCAATGTGTCCAGTGATGTATTTTGCTGCATTGGGCGATCTTTTCGGATTTATAACGGGTCATATTCTGTGTTTTCCGAACATTTACAGGCTTTGTGACCTTTAAACTGCAGGCTGCACTTCTCTTACTTATCTTAATGAGTCTTTCGTGTTGTTACTTTTTTGTCAAATATCTACTGCAGTACTCAGAATAGAGAGCAGGATGTCAATAACTCTGCCGACTGTGGCGGCAAACGTCTGAGTGTGATGGGCCAAAAGTCTACATGAGCAGATGAAATGAACTAATTATAGTCTGGCTTTGTGTACATTTCATTAATGTGTTGAAAGTGGAAAGTCTGGAAAATAGTGTTGAATGGACAATTGGGATTTGAATCTGTTATAAGAGGGAAACTTATGCTAAAAGAGGGAAAATGAATGTCTGTAAGTGAAACTACAGCTCCAACTGATGATTGCAACTATTATTTTCACAAATAAAAATCACTGTTCTTGATAAGTGTTTAGTTGTTTGGTCAATCAAATGTTTAATAAACCTCAGAATGATGATGTCCTCAGATTTCTTAAATATAACAAACCCAAAATCATCTTTTCCAGTTTATTTATTTAAAAAAGCAAAGACACCACTATTCACATTTAAGAAGCTGAAAAATCTGAATGCATCTCTGTTATCTAGAAAACACCGTTGCAGCCGTAAGAAACAGTGAATTTATATATTTTCAAAAAAACCTTAATCCTAACCAGCAAAATTCAGCAACAAATTACCTAAAAGTGTATTATACTTTAATATTAGATGGTATCATTTGCTTTGGAAGTTGCCTGGAAGTCTTGAATTGCTGGTATACTCACCAAAGTCACTTGCGCAGTAATGCTCCATTATGTTGTCTGCTTTCAGCTCATTGTCACATGGAGGGCACACCTTCGACACTGAGGGGGAAAGAAATAATTACTACACTGAAGCACTTTTCATCTGGTGCTGCTAAAACCAGATTAACAAATATCTAACGGCTAAGCTGAGGTCATTTTTTAGTCAAGTACAGTCGGCAAATCCGTGGCTGTGTCAGTATGAACTTGTTAAGCCCTGACCACTTGTGAGGCACTTATTTTCAGCCCCCTCGACTTGTCAGGGATGATTTGCTGCGGAGTGAATATAGAGTCCAGCTGGCTGACTGATGTTTGCCCTGCAATTACACTGGAGAAAATGTTTTTATTCTGGCCGTTGTATATTTTGTCGGTGCAGGCGTGGTCACGGCCTTGCAGAAAGGTAAACGCTGCAGCAGCATCAGCAGCAGCCGCAGCTGGACATGGTGAAAAGTGATTCAGTAAACAGACACA
Source organism: Brachirus orientalis (assembly GCA_016785285.1). Classification (NCBI taxonomy): domain Eukaryota; kingdom Metazoa; phylum Chordata; class Actinopteri; order Pleuronectiformes; family Soleidae; genus Brachirus; species Brachirus orientalis. The sequence continues at coordinate 1,203,672 of JAFBJR010000429.1, read as the reverse complement.
GCCAGCATTTAGGCCGCACAGCAGCCACACATTGTGAAACAGCAAGGGGAAACCAAAGCAACAAGTTCAATTTATTTTTAACTCAAAATGTATGGGCTGCTCAAACGTGTGCTAGTAAGGCTGCAGAATATCTGGAAAACATGGTATATGCAATAATATTTTAAGTATTGTTATAAATCATATGAATTATGATAAATAAATAAATATTTATAGGTTAATTAGGGGGCATTAGTGGCAGAAACTGATGATACTATCCATAAATATGTGTGCATGAGTGTGTACAGTGTGCATTTTGAAACAGGGGTCTACTATGCAAACGAAGAAGGACAACATCCTTCCCTGCATGTGAAGGCCACCATAGCTCCCTGACGCACTTGGTAAAGCGAGGGTTGAGTGAAGGTGTGCTGCGTTTGTTGCAATCTGCAGTTTCACCATAAGATGTCACTAATTCTTACACCCTGGACTTTTAAACTTACAGTTTGTCATCCCATTTCTCTTATTTACAATTTTTAGTGTAGAAATGTTGAAAGATGCTTCAATATATGATCAGGTACATTGATAATTACAATTTTGCCTTCTGTCATACATGCTACTTGTGAAACAATTTTCAAGTCCCTCATTCTCTTCTCTGTGGGTGTGTGAGCGAGAGAAAGGCTCTTCAATATAAAATTTTGTTATGACAAATATTTTTAAACCCTGCGCAATCCCAGAGGACGTGGTTGTACACATCAAATATGAGTATTCACATAACATAGCTTATGGCTGACTGAGAGAGCAAAGTATAATATTAAACAAGGTCATGGGGAGGAGTTGTGCAAACATTTTCTTACACCTTTACAGCTGCAAAGAACAACTATGACGTCCCCTTTCCCTTCATGTGTCACACACCGTGCGAACACACTCACAGGAATATCCTAGCTCCTGGGTTAAAAGTCAGAGTTCAAAGGTTATCACCCCAGCCCAAACCTTTACGTCTGGGCAGATAATGAGGGGGGGGTCAAAGTTTAGCATGCTTTGCTGATCGGGTCATGGGGAGGTGAACCCCCTTACCACAGCTGAGTGTATGTATCGCGTGTGCACATTAGAGCGAGTTGAACCATGTTCTTGTAGAGTTACTGCCAGTTTTCTCCTTTGAGGGTTCCCATGCTTTCACATGCAGGAGACCTGCAAGGCCTACAGGGTCAGGCCTGTAATTGTGTGGTGCTGACATGAGGACTGGGACAAGAGCATGGAAACACACTCACACACACAGAGAGATTGAGAGACGCCAGAACTTCTCTGGATTTGTCTGTTTTGAATGATTGCCTTGAAGCCATTGCATCTTATTCAGACTCCGCAGGAATTAATTTTGGTTTCACAGGGGTGGTATGTTGGCAGGAGGCCCAGTTGTGTTGATGCCAGAGCATGTGTCAGAGGAGTGTGGTCCCTCCATGAAACTTAGCTTAGCTAGGAGTGGGGAAAAAAACCTTTTGGATGCTGCTGAGAAATCAATTAAGCGACAACTGCCCTCATCACTTTCAGGCCTGTGTCGGGGGAATCGCTGTCATGTTCTGATGGAAATCACTGCTGCGTGGCTTGGCCGAGTGTTTCCTGGAAACATTTCTGCTTAGCAAATATTTTGACATTAGTTCGTCAATGAAGTTCTGCCATCATCCCAAAAGCAGCTTAATTCACTGGCCAAAAGAAAGGTTGACACCTGGATTTAACTAAGCAAATAGGTAAGAGCCTCCTATTGGATAATTACTGTATGGGCGATTATCTTTTAGCTGGCAACAAGTTATTTAACCCCAACTGATGCAATGAGTAGCTTCTCATTACTTAAACAAGGAAAGACACATCCTGTGGTTGTGGAAAAGATGTTTGAGAAGGGTCAAGTCATTGGCATGCATCAAGCAGAGAAAACATCTAAGGAGATTAAAGAAACTACTAAAATTGAGTTAGGAACTGTCCAACGAATTATTAAAAACTGGAAGGATAGTGGGGAACCATCGTCTTCGAGAAAGAAATGTGGTCAGAAAAAAATCCTGAATGATCGTGATCGGCGATTACTTAAACATTTGCTGAAATCAAATCGTAGAAGAACAACAGTAGAACTCAGGGCTATGTTTAATAGTGAAAGAAAGAGCATTTTCACACGCACAATGTGAAGGGAACCCAAGGGACTGGGACTGAACAGCTGTGTAGCCTGAAGAAAACCACTAATCAGTGAGGCCAATAGGAAAAAAAGCTTCAATTTGCTAGGGAGCATAAAGATTGGACTCTGGATCAATGTGGTCTGATGAGTCCAGATTGACCCTGTTCCAGAGTGATGGGCGCATCAGGGTAAGAAGAGAGGCAGATGAAGTGATGCACCCATCATGCCTAGTGTCTACTATACAATCCTGTGGAGGCAGTGCAATGATCTGGGGTTGCTGCAGTTGGTCAGGTCTAGGTTCAGCAACATTATGCGGCCAAAGAATGAGGTCAGCTGACTACCTGAATATACTGAAGGACCAGGTTATTCATCAATGTTTTTTTCCCTCCCAGATGCACAGGCATATTCCAAGATGACAATGCTAGGATTCAAAGAATGGTTCGGGGAGCACGAGACATCATTTTCACACATTAAAAAAATGAATGCAACACTGGACGGAAATAAATCTTGTGACATTGCAGAAACTTATCGAAACAATGCCACAGCGAATGCGTGCCATAATCAAAGCTAAAGGCCAACGCAATATTAGGGTTGGCCACTTTTTTTTTGGCCAAGCAGTGCATTTTGTTCAAACCTCACCACGTGATTACATAGTGAAAGTCACATTCTTGTTTTGACTTTGAACTTGACTACCTTTTGTGCGCTGCATTCGCATGTTGGAATCATCAACAGAAACATTAGTGTTGCCAGTCACAGTGAAGAATGTCATAACATTGTTTGAGGATGAGGAGGTTTGGACATTATGATTAAGGATAAGAGGAGAAGAAGGATGGGAGCAGGGTGAGTAGGGAGGTGGTCTGTTGGAAAGTCCTGCTGTTAATCCTCAAACTGCAAGCCAGAGTGGAAGTGACGTGCGGCAAGATTCCAGCTATTTAACTGCTCAGCTTGACTCGGTCTTTGCTCTAAGGTCAATAACATTTTCTCCATTTTAGTCTCTGACCCATGAAGTCTCTTTTGTCATTTGTCTTCGTATTTCTCTCTTCTCGGTCATCCATGTTGAAAGCTGTAGTGTGAAACTTTTCAATATAAACAAATATCTGTTACATTCAACATTGTCAAATGAGTGCACACAATGCTAATTAAACCTGTCAGCACCACATGATTCTCTCTATGTTTCTCAGTAAAGAATAACTGCTATGCTAGTAATAGAAATGGCAGCAAACCTTAGGTTATGGAATTATCTCTGGTTCTCTGAAACATGAGTGAGGTGAAATGAATGTTGGAAGAGAACTATAGTTTATGGAATTAACCCCATTTCTCTGGAACACACATGTAAGTGAGGTAGTGATTTCTCAGACAAAGAGAATCGCTAGACTTTGGACCTAAACTCGTCCTTTCAGAAAACTTTGTAGTAGTAGAAGACAAAGACAAAAGACAATTCATGCAAAAATAAGAATGCAATAATGTGTTCCTGATCTTGTGTGTATTCCTACACGGCAACTCAAGGTCATCATTAAGTGATTAAAAAATCGAAAACCCCTTGAATATTACATGGCATCCAAAAAGCTTTCTCTTATTTTAAAACAGTTATAAAGTTTGGGGGGGGGGGGGGCATTTTGGTGACAGTATGTACTGTATACAGTTGTTCATGTAATGCTCACTTTCTCTATGTCTTGCAGTAAAGATTAAAAGATGTAACAGTATTGTCATGTGATGTGTCCCTGGCGTGTCTTGCTCCTTGTCCCCTGAAGCCTTAGCATCGCACAGTTTTTTTTTTTAAATGGTTAGGGTGTTCCATTAAAAGTATACTCGAGTCACTGTCTCATGCCTCATTTGGGCCCTTAAAGTTATGAGCAGCAACACTTACGACATAAAATGGTACTGTGCCGAAGATGAAATGCAGTGTGTGATTTATGTCACACGGGCTAACATCTGTTTAAATGTGGCATGCAGTCAGATAGAGGAGTTGAACAAGGCCCACAGACAGGCCCCAGGGCCCCGCAACACACAGCTCACTCCTGGCATCTGTAGGAATCTTATACAGTAAAGAAAAGGTCTTCCATGCACAGACCACTGGATCCCCTTTTCGCTTTCATATAGCTGCCAGGGCCACATGAGAAGTGCCCATTGTGCTGCTGGGGACCTGACAGTGCTGCCCATCTCCTTTAGCAGGGCTGTAACTTAGCCTCATCACATTGTACAGAAATGACATCTTTCACACCTTGTAATTTCAACAACACGACGTGCAAATTGTCTTGTGGAGTAACTTCTAAAATGGCATTAACCATTTTTAAAGTTTACTTATACTGTTCATACTTAAATGAACTTACATACATTTTCCGATGCTAACTACTGATTAAGGTTAAATCCATGTGTGGGAGTTGATGGACAGCATTGATGGATGGCACCTCAAAATCTGCCTCACACACACAGTCTGAGCTCAGGTGCTCCAGACAGGTTGAAAGTGAACCTAACTCTGTACTTAGCCCGTTTGAACCATGCTGTGTCATGCAATTGCAGACAAGTTTAGATATCACACTTGGTCCTCCTGGACAAAGAGCGTGGAAGCTACAACAACAGTTACTCCCTGATGATTGTACGACAGGCATCTTGATATGATCATAACTGAACATAATAATATGGTTCTTTGACACAGAGGTTTTGACGTAAACCGCATCTAGTTTATTTTTTATTTTTTTGAGTTATACTTGTGTATGTGCACCTGTTTCTACGTGTATATGTATGTTTTAATGGTAATATAATGTTCTAAACCCAAAAGCTTGTCTGATAATCTCTGGGTCTTAAAGTGTCAGCTCCTGACCCTATGCACTATACATTTTTAATTTAATTAATTGGGCTTAAGTTTGTAATTGTAATTTTTACGACTATTCAATGTAATTATTTATTATTTCAAATGTGATTTGAAATAATAAATCCTCTGCTCTTTCTTAGCGACAAAAATCCCTCTGTATGGTTTAATCTTGCGTCACTTTCTCTAATCTGCCTTTGGTCATTATTAAATAAGAATGGATCCACAAACAATGGTCTGTTGAAGGAGTGACAGTTTCATTTGCCTTCTATTCAGTGACCAAGTACAAGACTGAGTAGATAAAGTCTCACATATTTGATAGCAGTCAAACAGAACAACCATTTAATACACTGTCAAATTAAGGTTATTAATACAAACAAATGTCAAACAACTTGCTGTGATTGAAAAGATGAAAATTATGTTTTGGCATTTCATCAAATCTTTATGTTATGTCAAACAATAGCTCAAGATAATAAAGAGATTTAGTTAAAAGCAAGTCTGTTTGCCTTTTTTTTCCTATGGAACTCCCCCAAATGTCTTGAAGTACATATTTTTACGACAGCACCGTATACATCCATCCATCCTTTCATTGTCTCCCGCTCTATCCCCTGCTTTAACCATCACAATGACTCAGAGGCTGAGGGTTAAAATCCTGCATAGTACCGCTTTAATCAGTGAACACACTTACAGAGCACAAATCTCCATTAAGACTGCTAAACCTACCATAGTGTCAATACACTCCCCTCTCTCACAAGGTTAAGGTTAATAATTTTTTGATCGCCCGAAAAATCTAATAATTTCTTCTTTTGCCCATAAAATACATGTTAAAGAAAGGTAATTAAAATCTGTCCTCATATGCAGCTCACAGCAAGACAACACGTCCAAAAACACAACCTCCCTGTCAAAGGTAATAAATCATATATTAACATAAAGAGGCATTCAAACAAAATGGATGAAAAATGGCCGTAAATGGTTAAAGGCAAGAAGTGGAACAGGAGAATAATACGCTGTTTTCTTTGAGTCCCTGTTAAAAGCAGAGAGGTGGACACTTTATGCTGCAGGAAGCAGCTTTTCTCCTCTTCTACGCACTGTCTGCCTCTCTTTAGTCTCCGGCTTCCCTCTCCTTTCACTCCTTACCACTCGGCTCTCTCACGGAACAATCAGACTTTAGCCATTCCCATTCTCTCTCTGCCTCTCTTGTCCTGTCATGTCGACTAATTAGTGGGAGCTCAGTAATTGGCCTTCTAGCTAATTGGCCTGCTGGCTGCCAGACCCAACAAAGGCTAGTCATGCAGGGACACAGTGGGGACTGTCCCCCCTCCACTGTCTAAAAGTATCTCATCAATTCCCTCTCTCCCCCTCTCAGCTTTTGTGAAGAGGCTGCTTAAGTAGTTGCAGTACACTTATGAACACACCAATTTCTGTGTTCAGTTCCGACTCAGAGCTCACTATTGGTCCATCCGTCCCCTTCTTGTCAGTGAAAAATTATATAACTTTTTCTAATTTAGAACTGTCTTAAAAACCTCAGTGAAGTCACTTTTCTTATTTTATCCATCTTGGCTTTACTGTTCGTTTATTGGCAGCAGCTTGCAAGTTGCATGCATGACTTAAAATAAGACATTCTCCATTCACTCAGCTGTAAGATTGATTGATTAGCTGTTGATGGTTGTCTGCTGATAAAGATGCATGTGTGTGTCACCTTTGCAGTTATGGTTTGTTAAGAATCACAGTACATTTATCTTAGTGGTCTGGCCTCTGGAGCCACTCAGTCTCCTGTGTGTCTCTGTCAGTCTCTCCCTGAGGCACGTTTAAATGGCAGGGAGCCATCCTGAACTGTCCAGAAACCCAGGTACTTTCCCCTGTAACCTCTTCTTGCCCCCTTTTCCCCCCACTGACCTCTACCCTCTCTGGATAGTCTCTCACTTAAACCGTTATCTGTTGTCATTGCAGCGCAGAGCCTTGCAGCCATTTCCAACCTCTCACTCTTTCTGACTTTTTGCAGTGCAGAAATGTTCCTCATGTGTTTTCACTTAATGTTTTAATTTCTTCACAACACAATAGCGTAGTAGTTTGTTTTTTTTTGGTACGACAGTTTATTTTGTATTAGATTTGGTAACTGAATCTCTGTAATTTGCACAACATAACCATAATATAATAAACGTCATATTATAATGAAATGAACAAAAATATTAATGCGCAACACAGCATACTTTTATTCTTGAAAGTTCCATCAGGTTATTAATCAAAATCAAAAAACTTAGTCAGTCATGACAGAGAATTGTCTTTGATGTGGCTATTCATACAGCTTACTCTGCAACCTCAGGTAGTCCTATTTTTTATTTATTCAACTTTAACTGTTTGTAATGTGGTTAGTGAATCTGAGTTTTGAGAGGAAATTGAAATTTGTGGTTGTACAAAATGTAGACATCCTACCTGCTCTAAAGGCCACGATTTGATGAGTGATGTTTTAAGTAGCTGTACTAAGATTTTATGTTCAGAAACTGTACGTACTGTCTGCTTGAATGAAGGTGTGTGTCAGCCGGGTGTATGTGCACATATCTGCCCTACCTGGTGGCTGTGTTGCATGGTTCCCAGTGAACTGCATGGGGATGCAGAGGTCGTTATCAATGGGGAACTTATCACAGGTCAGCATCTCTGGCCAGGGAAAGCCATAGGTCTCCATCACTGGAGCACAACTGTCTCTCACGGCCTCACACAGTGAGCGGCAAGGGTAGATAGGTCTGTCAAGGCACACTGGTGCAAACAGGGAGCACAGGAACACCTGGGTGTCAGCATGGCACCTTTTGGCCAGAAGGGGCACCCAACTCCCCGCCTGCTGCTTGACTTCTGGCATGGTCTCGTGGTCCAGGAGGTTGGGCAGCCTCATCTTCTTGTAGCCAACGTTGTGACACAGACGCAGGTCAGCTGGTATGTCCACACACTGGGGCTGCTTGGTGTAGAAACGGCCGCTGTGGAAGTTGTCTGCCTGCCAGCTGTAGTAATCGTACTCATCTGCGGCTGAGGCGGTGAAGAGTAAGAGGGAGAGGAGCATCAGGCCCTTTGCCAAGCTGAAGGAGCCCTGGGTTAATACCCAACTGTGGCTCTTTTGTCCGTGTGCCATGCCTCTTTGAGCTCGGACAAACAATTCACGAAGGTTGTATCCAAAATCTCCAAAGTGACTCAGTGACACCAAAATGCAGAGAGAAGAAAGAAATAAGTGGGGCTGGCTTACAAGCGGTAATCCCTTTTTTCTCCTGAGTATGGGTGCAGCAGATTGAAAACAAAACTGTTTAATTCCCTCTTTCCCTGGAGAATCAGCGCTGTTAACCTCGCTAAAACACCTCCACACGTGTATGTGTGTATGTGTATGTGTGCCTCAGGTAGTGGAGTGGGGAAGATGCACTCAAGGAAAGGTCAGCACACAAGTAGGACTGCTTATTTTCTAACTTTCCCTGTGCACAATTTCTCTAGTTCCTTTCCTCTCCCTCTCCTGGAACTGTTTCCAGTCTTCCCCTGCTCTGTCTATCACTCTGCAGCTGTAATAAGGAGCACCTTGGTTTTTAAGAGGCAGTAGTGGCTGCTTTTTACAGCAGCCTGCCCCCTAACAAGCTCCCAGACCACTCACCTTCCTACTGGCCTCCCCTGGACTCACTCACAACAGCCTCAGCCAATCACAACAGTGGGGTGGATCCCACTGGCCTTCAGGACACTCCTCCTGCCCCTTATCCCCAATAAACCACTCCTTTAGCACAAGTTAACATGAGGAACAGAGAACAAGATCAAACTAAGTTTCTCCAGTTGTACCTTTATGTCAATATTGATAATATGTACTGGGTACTTTGGTAAGCGAGACACTGAGTTTATGTCATCATCCTCTAAGTAGTTTTGTTCTGGTCTTTTCTATGCCTCACAAATTTACTAATCAATGGCTCAACATGCTCCCTTTGCAATGCTCCACACAAAACAGTGTCTTGTAATGAATGTAAATGCAAGAATTCACAGACTGTATATAAAAATGGACATAGTCTTTTTATTTAAACATTTAAATTAAGAAGTAGGACGGAAACAGCAGTTAGCCACCAGGGGGCGAATCCACTGATTGCAAAAAGAACATCTGAATGGAAGTTTATGGGAAAATGATCTTATTTCTCACTTGATTTAGAGTGTCGGTAAACATTTTCCTGAGGACTTAGTTGTTGCAATTGCTAGTTTTAGATCTTCTTCAACAGAACATGATGTCAAATTTGTAAATCGTGTATGTTCCGTTAAATAAAATAGATAATAAAGTATGGCTTATAGGAGTGGATACAGTGTGATTGACAGCTGGTGTTGTACAATAGGTGCCTGGTTGGAGGTAATATTGTCCACATTTGGGGACATGGTTAACGTGTGGTAAGGAAAGAGAAAAAGAAGGCAGAAATGCAACATTATGGATGCCAAAAGAAGCCAAAGAAGTGATAGAGGCAGGATTTGCAGCGTGCAGGTTATGCAGCTATAGGTAGTTAGGTGGTTTACCAATGCTAAGTAAGCATGGTGGCTGTGAATGGAGACGTGCTGCCCCTTTGTCTCTTTCTATCAGTGCTGCTGACTCTGTGAGAGCCTTCCCCTTGGCAGCCAATTTTCTCAATGGGTCATTTTCAGATTGAATAGCACTGTAGCACTGTGAGCAGGATGTGGGATACATGTGTGGCTCACACAGAGGGTGTTCCAGCATCTTGCATTTAATCTATGTTGCACTTTAATGCTTTTCTTCATGTGAATGGAGCTGTGAATGCAGGTTCATTTTTTTTGCTGGTGCAAGCTACGATTTTATCAAGATAAACCCGAATTGACTGGGCACATTGTGGATCAAACTGTATTGTGATACTATTAAAACTAACATGAAGTAAAGTAATCTTTTTGTTATTATTATCTATAAGTGGCAGTGCAAGGAGAAGAAGGAGTTGGGGAAAGTGTGTGTATGAGAGTGTGTCTTACAGACAGTTAGAGGTGGATCAAAGTGGATATTGTTTTTTTTGCCTGTAGCGTAGAAGATACATTTCCAGAAATGGCAGTCTTTCAATAAAATCTAATTCAATTAGATGAAATAAAAGATAAAAAATGTGGTTTGATATCACGTGACCAGGCACATCTGTAAGACCCTCAAGTCAACATTTTCCAAGCTCCCATATAGTTTTATAGTATATTGACCACACTTTAACTAAAAGGGAAAGTGAATAGATTTCCTGTATGTCTAAGAAAATGTTTTATTTGACAATGGAGTTGAACATGATTCAACCGTATTTTTCCAACCCACACTTAAAATCCCTGTTGAAGTTTTGAAGTGTGTAGATACCATGGAGTCACTTTTTGGAAACCAAAAACCTGACAACAGAGCGAAATAGCTTAATCTTCTCTTGGAGCAGTTTTCAGACCCTTCAATATAGAACAATTACAGAGCGGTGAGATGAAGTCACCCCAGAAATGTTGTCATAGTTATAAAAAGGGTTGTTGAGTGGATGTTTGGTTCTGATAGGTTTACAGCCAAGGCGAAGTGACCACATTTCCTCACCCCATCTCTTCCATCACTCCACTCTTTTGACTTCATTCTCCAAAGTGTTGCAGTATTTACAGATAGAAATGGCTCTGCTAACCTTTGCACTGCACCTAATCAATATAACTCACAGCTAATAATCTCTTGGCCTTTAGTCTTTCATGACGGGTGGTGAGATTGTCTTACTATCTCTGTCGTGCAGTGGTGACCTATTTTAAGATTGCTAATGTTTCCTTTTGATACTACCACAATGTACTGCCTGCAAGTCTGTAACAAAAGTGTCTTTCATGGTAATCAATCAACAATGGTTGCCTCCTCTTGTTCTCCTTTCTCTAACTGGCCCCTGTGGCCACCAGCCAATCATTTCCACTTTTTAGTTTCCAGCCCCCTGATTGGACAAGCGCCACAAGATTAGCTTGAGCCTGTATTGTTGGGCGTAAAGGTTTAGCATGGTTTGAAAAGAGTCTCAGCAATTGTGTGTCTGTCAGTGTGTGCATGTGTGTGTGTGACAGGCAGATTCTAAAGGAGAAGGCTGGAGGGTGTGGGCGAGATGTCCAGACACCCAGATATGCCCTCCAAGCAGAGTTTGAATTCCAAACCACACAAGAAGATTAGGGGGTTGATGTACATTATTGTGCACTATACATGTGACCCACTGTGCATTCATAGAAATCCAATGCTTCTTTGACAAATGCTGAAAATCCAAGTGCTTTAATGACTCAAAGCCAACAAATCTAAGAAACGATTAAGATGTAGGCTACAGTAAGATGATGTATCCATGTAGAAGAGGGGGAAGAGGTGATGTAAAGATTTTATTCAACATACACCCCCACCTCAACACACGTGCACACACACACACACACACACACACACACACACACACACCCTTGCAAAGCAACAATAGGGATTAGCTTGCATTACTGTCAAAACATGTGTGAAACTCAGAAATCACTGAGGGAAACTCACAAGTACTTTTGCTCAGTTCTCACTTCTCTATTTGTTATGGTGCTCCATTAGAAGATCATCAGTTCTGTGAGTGAGAAACTCCTAAAGTAGCTTCCACTGTGTGACCCTTCCCTTTTATGTGATGATAGTTTCCCTAAAACAATAATTTATCCCATCAAAATCAACATTGCAAACATCCCGTGGCAAAAAAATCTCACAGTAATACGTGTATGTTTACCTTAAAAATATACCTTTTGTTCAGGCTATACCAAAGCTATGATTTAAAAATTTACCTTGGTTTTATGATGATGGGTAATCTGCCACCATAACCTGCTTGTTAGCAAACACAGCTTACAGGGTCAGGCAGTTCACAGACAACAGTGGCTCAAGTTCCATAATCTCATGCACGCAAACCCAAGCAAAAAGGATTGATGGTCAGAGAGCTTTATTTGTCCAACAGTGTGAGACACTTGCAGATAAACTGGCAGCTTGAGTGTCACCGGGAAACAGTGGATTTCTGCCTCCGTCATCAGGTCAGCTTGTTCTCAGAACCTTAGTCCAGGAAGGATTTTGTCAGAGGGGACTGTTGCACGACGTTGCTGAAATGTGATGAAATTATGTTTGAAGACTTTAACACCACACAGTCACATAGTGCTAAACCACGTTGATGCCTGTCACACTGGGCAGCGGTTAAGAGATATGCTGACAAGTGTTTGCCCTCTTCTGTCTTTGGCCGTCATGCGCACAAATTCACTAACACCTCAAGTATTTTTCACTTCGTGTTTACTCCTTGTTGTCTGTTTCCATGTCGACTTCCATGTCTATGTTGTTCTAGCATCAGATGCTTACATTTACACCTTTCCCCTCATCAATCTTTGCACAGGCTTTGACCACGTCACCATGAAGCCCCATGTAAAGAAACAAAGAGGAGAGAGAGAATCCCCACATTCTGGTGGAGGGATTTTATTTATGTCTGTGTGTGGGCAACATCAGCTTCCAGTAAACACCTTTGAGTGATAGGAGACTTCCTCTGGATCTATATATGCACCTGTAAACACAAGCAGCAGCAGCATTCCTCAAACAGACTGTTATTGTATCCAGGCCAAATACGATGGCTGTCGTCAGTATTTTGGGTAAAACTTGCTACCACAGTGCTAAAATTCACACAATTGGTATATGTGTTTAAGTGAGAGCACGCTTGCATGTTCAGTTCAATATTCCTACCTGGAAAAAAAATGTGTTGATGTCAGCTGGGGTGTGTGAATGTCAGCTTCAGTCTTATTTCAAGCAGCGTATGTTGATTGTTTGATCCCAGGTTCTCAATTTTCATTCACTCATATGTGCTGTTTGACTGCATGGTCAGCTGTTTTCTGAGGAAATAAGATGGTAGTGAAGAACAACAATGTGAAACAATGTGAAAATGTGAACACTTTTTTTTGAGAAAATGAACGTTTTTCACAGACCTCTTGACAAACCGCAGTTGCACCACATTTGGCGACTTTACGTGTCAGAATATTGAAACTTAATGAAAGTTTTCACCATGTTCATTACAAACTGGACAAGGCTAAGATTCACTGTTTTCCCGGTGTTATTTCTACCACATGATCTTGTTATTTTTAAGAAAATGGGATGGGATTAGTTCAAAGTAAAGAAACCTCAGGGGGAGGTAGTGGCGTTTTGTTTGTGGTATTGTGGGTAACATAATGTCAAATGCTTAAAGCAACTGCAGTTCAGGCTGAGCCCAGGCAATGTCAGATACGTTCACATAATTGGATATATAGACTATACACATGTAAGGCTTTTTGAAATGTTGATACTTTTAAATAAAGGATGTCAACTTATTTTAAAACTTTCTCTTTGCCCTTTTCTATGCGAGCTACTGTGCAACTGAGCATTTTAGTTTCACTCCAAGCGTTGCTGTTCTTGATGTGAACCCAAGGGTGAGAGAGTTCTGCGTTCAGACCATTGCTGTGATATCTGCTGTGATTTTTAAGACTTTACTGTCAAACACTTTCTCATCACTTGATCTGTTTGTGTGTTCATGTTTTGGTCTGTGTGTGTTTTGCATATGTGTGCAGGTGTGTGTGTGTGTTATCAATCTTGTCTTTCAACATATAATCCCAAAATATGTCAGTGAGGACAGTGAGAACCCGTTCTGCCCTTAAAACACTATCTTTCCATCTTTTGTTTATGTGTGTGTGTGTGTGTGTCTATAATGACCAGGGTCATCAGTTAAAGGATTCAACCTCACCTCTCTTGAGAAATAGGGAGATAGAAGTTTCAACAAACAGGGGAAGGATTTTCTCATATCTCAGTGAAAGATCTCATGATAACATTTTTGGCTGATGGAAGAATGGTGCTTGGCATTCGTGTCTACCTTCAACACCCATTCTTAGACCTTCAGAAAGGTCTCACACTCACTGGCCCACTGGCAGCCAAACACTATATATTCCAGTTAAAAAGATTTTCCTGATAATTCTGAGATTTATAGTCTCGTATGAGCAAGACTGTCTTTCTTAAATCAGCTGGAACACTTGAGGAGTTGCAATTTAAATGCATCTGGTACAACAAGGCTGATGCCTGACCACTAATGGATCATTATGGGAATTGTCTCATGCATTAACCGGGCCAGTGACTTTGTGTCACATCATGTTCCTTCTTTGCTTTTGCACTGTTTTATGAGTAGACTGACTTAAATTGTTCTCTGCTGAGCCAGCCTCACAAGGTTAGTTTCACAACCTTTCACATTTATCAACACAGACAATTCTGACACAAATTAAAACCAAGAAAGGAAGGGCTTTTTATGGTGCCATCGCAGTAAAAATTGTGGATGTACTTCGGTAACCAATTTTATGGTCATGAGAACAGGACACTTAAGTTCACGATGGAGCAAGATTACCTTTTTGTAGTCATCTAATTTTAAGGCTGACAAAACTATTAATTTTTTCAAATCTAAAAGTTCATTAACATTTTACACTATTCCAATTTTTCTTTTATTTGGAATTTCCGATTGTAATTGAACAAACCATGTTTAATCTGGTCATTCAGATCTGCAAATTTGTGGTCCTCTGGTCTCTTTGCTTTTTACTTAATATGATTTTCAATGGATATCACTGTAAACTATGATGATTGCTTGACTTTAAATAAATATATAACTTTTATTTGGATGTATGTTGTATTTTGGTTAAAATATTCAATTTCTGCCAACAGTTCCTCCAGAATGTTTCACACTGGAACTTAGACACACCTTTATGGCTGATATATAAACAGTTAATGAAAGTTTGATTTCTGTTGTTGTCATTTCATAGTGCTATGTAAATTACTGTTTTAATGAATACCTCAACGTTTGATGATTTATACACACGTATTAACAGTTCATATATTTTTGTTGCAAGATTTTAATATTTCAGAAATCTTATGTGTGAAGTAGAAATAATGGGCTCATTATTCATACTCACTGGGCAGCCCAGATAGAATTTAAATCATTACTAATAATCTAACATACTTGAACTGTCCTTGAGCAAAGTACATGAATGGAGGTGTTAGTGGTTTAGCAAGAGTAGACGCCTGGGGAGTACAAGTGATTTGTGCATGACTGAAAGAATGTGACACATTGCATAAGACCATATGTCCTGCACAAACCCAGCCCAAATAAATGAAGGTAAGAACAAACTAGTTAATTGTTAAGTACAATGGCGCTTTTCATTAATCCAATGGGCAGACATGCTACTGTACTGTGTTAATGGAAGAACAGCAGTCTCACATTGGCAGCAAGGCAGCTGTTCCAAACCACTTCATCTGTCCTCTTCCAGTCTGGTTACCATACACCTCTGCTAGTTTTGGACAACACCAACTTTGGCATAAGAAAATCATCATTCTCTCCTTTCTCTCTCACTTGCCTCTTGTGTCGCAGTCTCTCTCTCTCATGCACATTACCCCACACATACCAATTTGCACAGATGAAAAATGTCAAGGGCAGACCACCTGGCTATTCCATGCCTGGTCAGAGGAAAATCTTCTTGTCCTCATCAATGAGGCACAGTGTGCAGGAGTGTGCTCTGTCCCACTCACATATCACAACCATTAGACAGGCATGTGTTGGGCTGGCTCCAGGGCAGAGCCTGCAGCTCCACTCACTGAAGACCCATTCAAAGTAATCGACACCAATTTCACAAGTGCAAAAATGTGTAACAAGGAGAACTTGCACTGTTCAGTTGATCCTTGGGTGGATTCACTGGTGCGGAAACGTCCATTTAACGAGCCCAAATAATGTTGTGCTTGCTTAAAGAAGCAATAATGTCCATCAATGTTTCTTCAGGCCATAGATAATTTATATTATATTTGCTGTTTAGCCACATGTGCATGCAGACAACTATGTATGTCGTGAGACTACTTTTTACATAAATGCTGTGCACCAAACATGCACTGAAATATTTAACTACATAGACATACCACTGCGTCATATAACCACATATATATTTTTGTTTGGACTGAAAAGACATGACGACACATTGTCACTCCTTTGCCAGACCCCTATGTGAACAACATCGTGAAAATGGCTATACTGCCAGTGCTACACTTCCTCCTGTTCCTGTGAGTATTGCATCTTGTGTATGTGTCAGATGACATGAAAAACAGCCGCACTGAACCAATGCATAAAATAAGAGGTAGCCATGATGAGCCCATGCAGCCTTAAATATTTTTGATATCTAATCAGCCAGTCACATGGCAGCAACTCAGTGCACCTCACATGGTGCCATGGTTGTAATCACAATATTAAAATAACAGTTATTTTGTTATTTCATTTAGCTTTTCAGCCTTTAGTATTACTGTTCTGGTTCAGTCACACATTTTTTTTCATATTATTTTAATGTAGCCATCCATATGGGTGATCAGTGGTCTGTCTGGCTCAAGTCTACTTTCATGTGATAATAATTTTAAACTCTGTTGTATGCTGGTCAGAGTATGGTTGCCTTATCATTCTCACCACTTATGTGAAAACAATTTACAGCTTTTACATGCATATAAAAGCAACTGTGTACATGTGCTATATATGTGATAATTTAACATGATCCCCGGTGACAGACGCTATAATTTTCTGTCATCAAACTAAGTCAGCACAACATAGTGGTTTTGGTTGTACAAAAAGAGCTGCAGGCTATAATGTGTGTGACAGGTGTGACAGAAGTCCTGGTTGTAAACAAATTTAAGATGAAAAAGAAAGAGAACACCTTGAGCCGCCGTGATTCACTTCACATTAGAAACAGTCTCAAAGCATTAAATTTCACACAACACTACCTGTCTTTGGACTGTGTTATACTATTGCCTCTATTGCGGCACCGCTGGCATTTCCAAGAGGATAGTTTAAGAATTACACCCCCACCCCCACCATTTTATGTGTGTGTGTATGTGCACATGAGTGTCTTTCATGGCTGTGTCTTTTTAGATTAGCAGGCTAAACTCAGTACCTACTGTAATTAATCTTAATCTGTCCAGATGGTGAAAGGTTTCAGTTTCATCAGCTACAAGGGAGAGCTATTAGTCTGTGTCCCTGGGGGTCATTTGTCCCATCCTCTTGTTCGTTTTAGTGACAGAGCCAGTGACAGCAGTTTTCAGGACAGGCTCTGAGTCAGAGGACAGTTATTTTATTCCCCGCCCTTCCCACATTCACGTCCATTCTTACTGCTGTCATGTGCTTTTCTTTTGGCAGGTGCTGAAGAGCTCTCTTGATCTTTCTCTTAAGCCCCCCCCCCCCATGATTGTCTCTGTCTCCACATTCATTTCTCGGGTCGCTGCTCTGATTATTGTTGCAGTCTGGTTACACTTTGCAGCGTTTGACAGATATAATTTCCCTTCCTGTATCCTGACTGCTGTCATCCTGAATGTATAGTATTTTTACAGCACTAATTGTTTCCATTGGATACAGTGCAGTATACATTAGACATGGCACTGTAGGTCCATGGACATACAGTAACCACTTTGCCCTACTTTGTCCAAAAAATCATAATAAATACCATTTGATGAAGACTGTAATATCTCTACCTGGAAATAAATCAGAAATACATATGCTAAGTTTGGTTTACTTTTCTGATTTGTTTGCACAAACTCAAAGAGACAAATAGATTCTGACAACTGCCTGGAAACCTTGTTACTGTAGAACAGATCGATCACCACAGCTTCACATCTATAAAAATCCTCTCACTGCAGACCTTTAATTGGGAATCTTGGCAGAATGTGAACCCCCGCATAGCTACAGGACCACATTCAATAATCCCTTTTCATATTCTGCACGATCCCAGACAAATTTATTAAGGTCTGTTTTTTGTGCTTCCAGATAAAATGGTCTCATTGTTGGCTCCAGCAACAAAACCCTACCACAGTTATAGTGCGTTAACCGCTACTATTCTCTTTCAAATGCAAGCCAGATTTTTGAGCATGTGGACAACGATGCAGTGCTGCCAAAACTTGTAGCACACAAATATGTCTACCTCTTTGCTTTCTCCTCTCACCCTCTCATTCCCACCATGGTCTTGTCTCGATGTCCCTAACTTTACTCAGCGAGAATGGAAACAAATCTGTGCTGATACCTGACAAGTGCGCTGTAGTTTGTCTACATCACTGTTGGGAGGTGATGGGACATGTAGATCAGGGTTAATGCTCATGTTCTTTGCATTGAAGAACAGAAGAAGGTGTAATTTCCTGACTTTGAGGCCTGGGTAGGTTCTAAAAATATTCTGGACTCTCACAGTTGGAAACAAGCCTGGTTGATTAATGCTACTCGAGCCAAGAAACTCTCCCATCTGGTCCAGGGCCACCCTGTATGGTTCAGTTTGTAGACCATGGCTCTTATTTACGGATCATCATAATGGAAGTCCTCAGAAATAAACGACACACCAAGGAATCTAAGATAAAATTCTGGGATGATCCAGTAATCACAAGGAGTAGGGAGTGACAAGAGAGCACATTACCTGGATAATGTGTAATTAGCCGTGTAATTAGATGAGGCGAGTCTGGAGTATTGGTGATCATACACAGGTGCAGCTACTCACTTTACTGTAATTACCAGCATTTGTGTGTTTGGCCCAGGCTGCAGAGCTCGACGCCGGGCAGGAAGGCTGGCCTGAGTGTGGAAAGCACAAAGCTTTTCAAAGCAACAGAAGACTGGCAAAGACAGCAAGATGACTGGGAGATAGAGAGGGATCAACACATGAAGGGAAACACAGGAGGAAGAATATCTCTGTAAGCTGCACTCAGAGAAAGAGAAAGGAGAGGCCGCATACTGAAATTATTATCTCTTTCACTGTTTTGCCTTTTTTGCTCTTGTATCCAAACATCATGTTTGTTTTCATTCATGCTTTGTAAGGACTGATGCTCATGTAACTAGGGGAAGTTTTCTGCTAATGTATTCTCCTGCCATGGATGTTTTTATGATCTAAAAAGAGAATTTACTTGAAATGTTGAAGTACACGTCTGTCCTTCTGTCTCAGTATCTCTCACTCATCCACACACTTCAGCTAGTCTGATTAAGTTTGAGTAAAGTGGCCAACAGTTCTGGGAAGAAGTGGGCAGGGTCCTGTTCTGTTTGGCTGCTTCCAAGTATCTGTGATAATACAAAGACTGCGTGTATAAGGCTTTGTGGGTGTTCGCGTCGACATCATTGTGTGTCTGTGTTATTCATTCATTTGTATGTGCTCACAGGCTTGTGTGCGTGTGTGTGTGTATATAATGAGGCCTGACATTCACCCTCCACAGACAGTGTTCCTTTGCATTCAATTTTAACCCTTCTCTTACATTTGGATGAATGTTCATCTGATGTTTTCTCCTGTGCTTTTTCTGACTGATTTGTTTAGAGCTTCCGTGGGGGGTGGGAGGTGTACAAAGATCAAAAGTCTAAATACTTGGACAACTCAAGTTCCTCCCAGAATAATAACAAAGTGCAAATATTTGATAATAACAAAGTGCAAATTTGTCAAAGCAACCAGTATCCTTGCCTCACATTCTCTGGCTTTTCCCCCTAGAACTCAGTACTGCTTTCCCTCAAATTGTTGAAATGTATGTTTTGATTAAACTGTAAAAAAGTGTTGTGGCACTGAAACAGAAAATGGTGGTTTATTTAAAACTGTCATGACAGTCAGGAGTTGGATATTTTAAGTTCCTTCTGCATTTTTGTTCAAATGATCGGATAACATGTGCTCTACTGTTCTTTCCATTATTAGTCTCAAGTTCAGTCCTTGTGATGTTCATTTCCCTAAAAATTATAGTTATCACATATCATGAAATCAATCCCTGTGCGGCTTCTAAAAAATCACCACATCTTAGCTTTAAATGTTATTGTTTAAGAAAAGGGATAATCCGGTTTATATTGTATCCTCTTTCTCCTCCTTTTCCAGCTTTTGAAACTATTCCTCACCCTGCTTTCTTCTGTGGTCCACTAGAGGGGGCTGTGGGCACAGTTGATCTTTGGCCTCCGGCTGACCTGTCCTGCTGAGTTCTCCCTGGATATAAACTGGTACTCTTTCTTGCAGTAGAGGATTACTGTGATTTCTCTGTAATAGTGAAAGGGATTTGCCTAAACCTACCATAATTAAGGTATAAAGCCTGATGCTTAATAAATCAAACAGACACTAGCCAGCAGTACATTTTTGGCATGTGTGATCAGTTGGTGTCCATTTTAATAAGACAACAGCAGTGCTACATCATACCTGCCACAAACTGAATGTTGAAGAAGTGCATGTTGCAGACGAAGAGTTTGGCGACAGCCTGAAGCATGCACCTCTCGGGGCTCTGCCATCTGCTCTGCCGTCTGAGTCCAGGAAACTGGCTGGTTTCACCTTACTTTCTACTACAAACTCCACTGGCCTGTTCTGTTCTTCAGCCGTGGCAATAAGCTTCCCTACAGCTGCTCACACTGTGGGCTTCAACAAGACACGGTTGGCACGTCGCCTGACGCCGCCTCACTTTCATTTATGATTACAGTCATTTTCATATTGTAAGGCCTGTGTTAATGTCTGATTTAATGTTGGAGACATGAAAACTGATTACTTGAAACCATGATGCTCCTTCTTTGACAGTAATAAAAATGTCCTCTCCACCTGGTGTCTCTGGTTGTAAGCATACCCCAGCATCTCACCCACGGATCATCACAGAACTGCTTTCAGTTCTCTCTTTGGAATTAGCTGGATGACTTTCCCCCCCGTAAACAAATAGCTGCCAGACAACTGGCAGGCGACTTCCCTGGATATTTGATGGAATAAGTGCATTTTAATCTACACAGAAACTTGGCCGTGAAAAGTAGATCAACAGCCAAATAGAACTCTGTGAGGTTCTTTTTTTCTTCCTTCTCTTTTTTTCCCCGACGGCTCATTTTTCTCTCAGTTGAGTGTCTGCTGCTGGTCGTGGTATCATTACACTCCATCACATTAGAGAGCAGTCTATCACTGTGCTCAGTCCAACAGCTTTCATGCTTGTTGCTCTCAGTATTACTGACAGGGCCACTGTGCAAAGTCCAGAAAGCTCATAAATCTGTCTAGTGTCTCTACTGCCTGTATTGTTTAAGAGCACCAAATCAGGACTTCAGCTCCATCTACACAAAATGCTGAGCAGTCCTGAACCATCTTTTCCTGTGTAAGAACTCTTTTATTACCTCTGCCAAAGAGGTTATGTTTTTTGGCTGCATTTGTCTGACATTTGTCTAACAGTAAGCAGCATAACTCAAAAAGTAAATGACTGATTTTGATAAAACTTTCTGCAGATATAGGTTGAAGCCCATGGATAAAACGTTATTGATGTTGGTGGTGATCCTGATATGGGTCAGGATTCAGAATTCTTTTTGAAAATGTTGTTAACACTGTGAGATAGGGTAGTATGTTGACACTGTGGGAAACTGTGCAGCCTTGGCGGTGGTTTGTACTCTCTGAGTGCTTTCTCTTGTTTCACTCTTGGTGTCCTCTACTAACCCCAGTATTCATTCAAGATGGAGAGGACATGAGAGTCTTAGAACTTTTACAAACACTAGTTTTTTAAGACTAGAGTTTTTTCTCTGGCTTTCTCATCTCTGTCTTCATCCACCATGGGATTGAGGAATAATGCAGCGTCATTTCCCCATTTGGTAGAACCCTCTGTCTTTATTGTTGGAATAAGGCCCGTTTCCTGCTGAGTTTTAATGCCTTTATGTGTACTCTTAAGTGTGTGTATGCCTGTGTGCATAGTTTATTCACTTGATCTCACGGTAATCAATGCTGCTGAGCAAATTCAGGTTTACTAAGTGGAAAAATCATAGATGAGGCCTTGGTGGAAAATCACTTGTAGCTTCATGGAAATTATTTGTATCTGGTTTAAATCTGTAATGTCTTTTTGTAAGAGAGTACATAATTAATATCAATGTACTGTGACAAGCTGTATTTTTTTGGGCTGTTTTTTGCAGATTCTTTTTTTTTCCTCTCACTCGTTCTTGTTTGACTATTTACTTGAAATAAACAATTTCTCATCCCAGTTCTCTGATACAGAAGAAACCACACAGAATTTCAAAACGATCCAGTTTGACCCATTTCACTGCTTTCTTGGGTTGCAGATCCTTTTAAATAAGAAGCAGATTAATTGGAACACCATTCAGCTATAAAACAAAAAACAACTTAAGCAGAAGACACAGCAGCTACAAGCTTAAGAGAGCATGAAATCACATCATAGCATTACAGCTGTTAATATACGTACGTAGCTGTGTGTGAGCTCATGGCTACTGTTGAATAACCACACATTGTTCCTTTGACTGTTTGGGGCTTTTACGTTGTGTTTGGACAAACAGCTCTATGATCAGACGCATAGAATTAATTTTTGTTTTTTTATGGCTCAAATCAAACTGTGCTAAAATGGTGTGACATATTAGATGATGAGAGAGAATAAGTCACAGACAAAGAAATGACTTAATTTTCTCCTGAAAAAAAAAAAAAAAAAAAAAACTCATTGATTATTCATTAATATATTTCCACTGCAATTGGAACATTTTTAAAAGGAAAAACCCCCTCTGCCTTAGTAATGAGTTTTATTTTTGGGACTTTGTGGACTTTTTTTATTTTTTTTACAAGTCACAGTAGCAGCTGTTAAGGTGAGTGCAACCATGGCAACAAACCAGACATATACATACGTAAGCGCTCTGTGAGTTCAGTGGGAAGCTATGTGTGTCTCAGTGCACTGTCATTCTGGGATGTTTTCTCTTCTATAAAGCCTTTCCACATGTGTCCATCTCAGACTTGCAGGAGCTGAGAGAGCCATCAACCATTTTAAAGAGCTGCAGTGTCACAGGACAAAATAAGAATCATTGTTGCAGCTTGACGATTTGCTGTTCTACTGTGTGTGTGTGTTTGCAAATGTAGGTTGAGCTGTAGATTAAAAAGAGTCAAACATAGTTACCAAATAATCAACCAATACTTGCTTGGTAACATGACTCTGTATTTTAGCAGGGAGTGGCAGCAATTCTCTGTGCGTGCTCCTTTAAGCAAAGCTGAATATGTCTTTATATGGCAGTACAGAACTGTGCATCAGTGGATAAGGAGAGAATCTCTTGGCTCATCTCATGTGTCTCATCTTGTTCCCTGTGGCAGTGGGTGCACTGAAGGTCCACAGTTGTCACCACAGCAAACAGCCAGAATAACATCATTCTGAAAGACAGTGAAAAGCCAGTTAAGCATCATTTGAATGGGATTATGAGAATATAATGGGTGGCATTTTCAAGTGGGAACATGATGAAGTGTTTGTGTTGCTCATAAACAAATGACATTGCTTGTCATTTGTCATTATTAAAGGATGAATGCTAGGCTTATAAATCATACCCTCATGGTGTAGTGAGCAGCAAACGGTGCAGTAATATTGCCATGCTCATAACTGAGGTCACTTTGTGACAAAAGCTTTCAAATCTGTTTCATTTCTTCCATTTCTTCAACGACTCTGTATATTTCCATAATATTAGTCCTTTCTGGAGCCACATCACTGTCAGGGGAATCTTCCCCACCACTAAATTAACAACATTGTCAGTCACAACAGATTACACAAACCACATCTATTCTATTTTATTCTATTTTTTATATTCTTTATCTCTCTTTTTACCCCTTTCCCATTCTCTTCCCCTGCAACATCTGCCTCTGACAGCTCAGAGGAAATAGAACCTGCAGATTCCTCTCCCTTAACGTGAAGTTTATTAGAGGACAATCTGTGTTTGCTCCAGTGCATCACACCATTCCAGCTGTCATATTCAATTGTATTGTAATATTTTTTTTATCCTGGTTTGGAATTAATACATATTTATATACAGCTGGATTAATAAAAACTTCTGTTATTGTTGTCCATGTCATGAGTGACGTTTTTTAATTCCACTTTTCAGTTGTTATTGAAAAACAGCCAGGAAATCATATTTGGCTTTTTACAAATAGGAAGTTTCTCATAATTTCTGATTTGTTTTGGCCTTTTCAAGACATAATATAAGGCTCTGTAGTTTATCTCCATCGCCTCAGCTACAGCGAATGCTTCCCTATTATTTGTCAATTAGATCAACCAAGCGCTCTCCTTTTCACATTGATTTAACTCTTAAACACAGGTCCTCCTTTTTCTGCAGATGTCCATCATCCCCTCTTTGAAATATCTTCTGTTTATTGTCACTTATTCAACTCCTTTCCCCCCTTAAGAATAGAAATGCTTCATTTTCAGCCAAGAAAAGAAAATGTCTTGGATTTATCCTTTGGTCTTACCCAAAAATTTAAAAAAAATCTCTCCAACTCTTCTTTTCAACTGTGAATTTCACTGAGTCTGAGCTGATTACTTTCCCCAAATTCCCTGCTTTCATTTCTCCTCAGCGGCTTGTTCCAGTAATTGTGTGTGAATTGAGATGATCATGTTTCTTCAACAGTGTCTTGTGTAAAGTCAACCGATATCTCAGCTGGTGCCAGCCAACTTTATATCAGATACAAGAATGTGCACTGCCTTTGAAATGAACTCAGATTTGATTGAGACAGATCAACATTCCTGCAGGACCATGTCAACTGCTGAAGTAATCCAAATAATCTAGTCTGTATTTGGAGGGCGTGTTTCAGACATTTCCAAATGCAGATTTACTGAAAAAAGATGACTTTATTTAGTTCACTATCCCAAAGGTTGGAAGGTATTTGAGGAGATGTTTATTTGCTTTTCAATATTCCAATTTAATGTAGTTTTTTGGTTTAAGAGTTCTCATTTCCTGTCATGTTGGAAGAGAACAAAGTCTCTTTCAATATGCTCCTTTGACAGTGTTTGTGTATTTGTGTGTGAGATACTCAACTCGTGGTTAAGTCAATAGGAGAAGGGTGTTTGCTGTGGCACAATGCCCAGACGAACTGGAGATCAAAAACCCTGTGTGCATGAAGACAAATCCTGTGCATTGGTCCCTTGCACAGGTAGTATGTATGTATGTATGTATGTAAAAATCAAAGCTGATGTCATAGTAAGAAGCATGCAAGTTGTGCTATAAGGGCTCAGATCTTACCAGAAGTGGATTATAGACATAGAATGATGTGGGAATCTAAACCTCACAGGAAAAACAATCTGCTTTAACAGTTTTGGCTCTGATTTGACTGCAAAGACAAATCAACATTCCAGAACAGCCTGCACACGCGTGTATGTGCATTGGACATTGCATTGGACATACACACAGCCTTAAATCTGGACAATACTTTTTTTATAACAAAAAACACACACAAACACATTTTTATCATTTAGGGACATGGTAGAGACTATGGTGTTTTTTTTTTTTGTTTTTTTTGTTTTTTTTTTATTTCTTTATCCCTTTTGTACACTTGAGAACATACCAAATGTTTTTTCTGAAAGGGCCAACTAGAAAAGAAAAATGCTGGTAGCAATCAATAATTGATTGCCATTTTGCAAAATAAAAAAGGCTTTTTGTAACAACTGGTCGGGTGAACTCTGTTCCACAGCGCAGGTGACGATTTTATTAACATTCAAGTCTAAACCGCATTAACCAGGAAACCCTAAAAAGTGCTTTATAATGCTACCTCATCGCTTGAGTCTAAGGACATGGGAGCAAAAAAACCACAGTAATATATGGTGTTTTCTTTAGTGCAGTTTTTTCTGTTCTCTGCAGCATCAGTATCACCGTATTCAACATTTCACAGCACAAGCTTCAAATAGAAACTGACAGTTTTGGAGAGAAACGGAAACCAATGATATTTTTGCTGAAATAAATATTTCATGGAGAAAGAAATTTGAAAAATATATTTGTGTGTGTGTGTGTGGAGTTCTGTGGGTCATTATGATAATTTATGGCTGTAGCAAAGTTATTATTTTCTGCTGAAGTGCAGATACAGACACATTTGAAGACCAGGATGAGGTATAATGTGAAGGCATCTTCTTTCACTAAATGCTTATTATGAAAAGAAATGCACATCTGAAGCCATGAAGGAAATTTTAATGTAACAACCCAGTTATTCTACTGACTTGCTTTATATTCATGGAAATCCAAAAAGCAATCAACCAAAACCAAGGCCCACTATCGTCCCTATCTTGGTTAACATATGACCATATAAACATTTCTGAAACCAAATACAAACATCTCTGACAATCCTACACACACTAACTAGCTGACACAACTTCGCCACAGCCCTTCAGTGTAAAATATCAATTTTCAGCAGTTAATGATAGAATAAAAAATAATGGTTGCACTTATGTTGGCTGTAGCTGTTGCTCGCCAGAAACTCTAACAGAGTTATCACGACATGATGAAAGTGTGCATATAACCATACTAGAACATATTCTAGTATCACACTATAATATTTTATAGTGTGATACTGTCTCTGTTCTTTAAGGCACTGTGTCACTATAGATAGTATAGATGCTTTTGTGTCATATTTAAAGCTCCAATGCGTAACTTCTGTTTCCAAAACACTACCACTGTCACCAGGTGACACAGAAGCAAAACACACACAGACAGAGACATGTGGAGGTGCGAGGCTTGATCAAAGTCATTTGTCAAGAGTTTCATGTACTTTTGTTTATGTTCAAAAGGTACACAATACAGCTTGAAACCTCCATCCACTAGTTGGCAGCAGGTGCCCCCTTCTTCCGCTCCTCTCACTAGACAGAAAGCTGAATATTATTTATTCATTCAACATTAATATTTTAGTATTTGCTTTAGTATGTACCGTATACAATAAATTTTCCGTATTATTTTGTTTTTCCATGAGCACTGCAGTCTCACGTGACTGCTTGACACATTTAGTCTTAATGTATTAAGTTCTATACACATGGAATTCACACTATAACTGTGGAGGGAAAGCCTGTCCACTCAGTAATTTCCCCAAGGCTCAGGTTTGTGTGATGTGATTTGCATGAACTGCATGTGTGTGAATGTGTGACCGAAAGCCGTGAGGAGAAAATGGAGAATGCAGACTGGGGGGAAACACAGAGACACACACACACTTAACATGCACACACAAATCCACATGCGTATAAGACACGTGAATGTGAATACAACTGCTCACACCCACAGTAATCTATGCCAGTGTGTGATTAGATGTGCTTTTTTTTAAAGTAATCTGGGGCCCGCAGCAAGATCCTGGCAAATAATATTAGTTCTGCATCATTCTCATTTTGTTACAGCTTTTCCATCTCATTTTTGATTCTTTTTCATTTCATGAGAACCTGCTGCTGCTGCTAAGTCTTTGTGAATTTATCTGTGTGTGTTATTTTCGTGCCTGAGAGTGAATTTGAGTGTCACTGCCAGAAATGTGATCTAAGCACACCTCAGGGAACAGTGGTGCTATAGTGACAGGGAAAGTTACTAATTTCAGCACATGTCATGCGTCATGATGTTAGAATATAAAACAAAGGGAAAAAAAATGTTTTGTTGAGTAGTGTCAGAGGTTTTTTTTTATTTATTTTTTTGTTCTGTTTTTTTTTTTAAATATATCTCTAATCTAAATGAATTCCCTGTCAGTTCCCTGTCCTTGGGAGCGTGTAAAGAAATACGAACTTTTATCTGACTGTCACATTTTTAGCCATACTTTTGAATTTTAAAAGTCGACCTTGTAAAAATTCAAACCCAGAAAAATGCAGTTCATGACTGAAAAGGAAAAGGGAAGGGCAATGTAGTATCTTCAAATAGGATTTGATGAATTTTTGATATCAGCACTTTCCGATAGTGCTTTACAGTATGAGGCAACACAGTGTGACCTTTTCACCAGGACCCATCACCAGTGTGGGTTATAAGCATAGTGTGCATTGACAGTACATGCACCTATTCAGCATTGTCTAAATAAAAGTATAGGTTTAGATTTTTATACTTTGGAGATTTGTGCTTTACTAAAATGTTCAATGAAATATTCTCATGAGGACTATATATATTTCTTACTATATATATATATATGTGCGTGTGTGTGTATGTGTATTTGTATATATATATATATATATATATTTATTTTCCCCCCTCAGGGTAACCCCTTAAAGCACTAAGCAGTATTAAAAGCAATAAGCACATTTCTTTGGGGGAACTTATACAGTAGAGATATGTTGTACAGTATTGCATTTATATGATCAGAACATTTGATTATTTTTAAGCCTGTTATCAAAATCAGCTCCCGGTGTTCATTGCTTGCCTTTTCGTAAAGAAATAGTGAGTTTTGCTGTTGGAGTTAGAGTGGTTGCCAATGCATAAGGAAACGGACTTACTTTATTTGAATTATTGATCGTTTGTGAAATTTATTATAGCCTGCAGAAATGCTCCTTTAAAAAGAAACAGTAACCCCATTGAAATATGGATATTAAAATTCAAACATATTTGATATTTCTATACAGACTCACGTCCCCCTCACTCTGTGGCCTCTGTCTCTCTCGGATTGATTTCAATGATTTTATTTTCAGGCTTCACTCACAGTGAAAACTTGAGCTCCTGTATCTAGAATATCACTAACTCTGCTTTCAGGACCAGTCGTTGTACTTTATACAGTTTGTGGGACGGCCATTCCTCACTTTGCAAAGGCTGCAACACTGGTACCATTTAATTCATACAGTAATGTTTTCTCAGACAAGATTCATACTTACTGTGGTCAGAGGTTTTCATTCTTACAAGGCAGTCATAAACTGTTCATAAACAGGCTGAAGTGATCTTATTTTTTAAGGTAGATGCGATTTTTCAGTACTATTATGGATATAAAAATCTGTGTGTCAGTTCTGGTTTTCAAATCACACTTATGTCACTTTAGTAGTAGAATAAGAATGGTCATAATGGAATCTGTTTGGCTTTTTTTTTTTTACCTGAATGCATAAAGTGAGCATTGTTCTCTTTGTCCTGCAGAAGAATGAGCACATGTTGTTTCACAGAACACTCATGTTCACATAAAAATCATTTGCAAGACAGTTGTAGTTATGAATGTGACACATCATACTGAAATGAAATGAAATGGCACTGAACAACAAGGCTGGTAATGTGAACGTCTCGTAGTCGGCCTCAGTTTAATGTGCCCTCTGTAAAAAAAAGACACCAGCAAATTAAGACCTTTCTGTTGGAACAATCTTTGGCACAAACACAAATGTGAAACCCTATAATCTTCTTAAACTATTTTAAAATGTAGGTAGTAATAAAGCAACTTTCAAGGTACCCAAGGCTGTTTTGCAGTGAAAGAAAAAATACAAAACAAAGGGCTGAACAAACTTATAACAGACTATAATGGGGGTAATACTTGGAAGAATGACTTTTAATTAAAAGCCTTCTGAACAGATGGGTTTTGAGAAGTTTTTTGCAGATGGCCATGGGTAGGGTATTATGGGAGAGAGTTCCAGAAGGTGGGAGCTGCCACACTGAATGGCCCGTCACCATGGATTTTCAGGTTGGTATAGGGGATGATGAGCAGGCTTGTGGATCAGAGGTGCAGAGGTGGATCAGGAGTTCACACATTTGGAGGTCACACATTTACTTTGGGGCCAGGGAATGGAGGAATTTATAAGTGTGGAGGTGTAGTTTATATATGATACAGAACTTGACAGGAAGCCAGTGCAGCTGAGTGTGTGGGGGTGTGATGTGCTGCCAGAGCTTGGTTCAGTGAGAACCCTGGCAGCCGAGTTCTGCACATACTGGAGCCTAAAGGAGGAAGCAGCAGTTGCTTTTGTGAATTAAATGAATGCGTGATTATTGGCACTTCCTCTTTTTTTTATTTTCTTGTGAGTGTGTGGGGGTGTGATGTGCTGCCAGAGCTTGGTTCAGTGAGAACCCTGGCAGCCGAGTTCTGCACATACTGGAGCCTAAAGGAGGAAGCAGCAGTTGCTTTTGTGAATTAAATGAATGCGTGATTATTGGCACTTCCTTTTTTTTAATTTTCTTGTATTTTGTACAACTGTTTGAATTATGCAATAAAGTTTTTTTTTTTTTTGGGGGGGGGGGGGGGGGGGGTTGAAAATGTGACCTGGAAGGAGCAAATTATTCTCGGTTCATGCATTAATAGATATGCACATATAATTAGCCACCCCCCTCCTGTCTCACGGTGACACGCACATTCACGCGTACACGCGCGCCCGTGTGTCCACTCCCGGTGCCAGGCTCGGCACAGTCACAGTCACAGTGTAGTCAGGTTGAGCGGACAGGACAGACGGCTGCAGTGGTTTTCCAGCCCGGGACAGATCCCGTAGCTTCTCACCGCAACATGGCGACAGAGGTAAGAAACACTGAATCCGAAAATGATTTTCATTACCTTCATGTCATTGTTTTTTTTTGTTTTGTTTTTTTTTTCTGTAGGCAGTGCAGGCTGAGAAATGCGGTCTTGTGGAATGACCGTCTTGTTTTGTCGTGCTTCCGATTCCCCGTGGCGTGGCGTGTTGTTTCCTTTTCAACCAAATCAATCGCGTGGACCTGACTGAGGAATCTAAAGTAGCGGACAGTAGTTCAAACATTTTTTCCCCCGTTAGTGATGATCAGTTTCACTTACTTTGATCTCCGAATGGCTCTTTGACTGTAGATGAGGTTTTCCATCTGCAGTTTTACCATAACTACATATTTTGTGTAGAATTATTTTTCATATTTTGCCAAGTAGGAAATGGAAACTCAGTTAAAGCTGATGTAAAGGTGAGGAGACTGAGATGATGATGATGATGATGATGGAGCGGTCAGCACCATGGACAGGGACTGTCTGTCTTTACTTACATTCCTCTCCTGCCATTTTTTTCTGCATCTTATTTGAATCACATATTAGTTGGGTTTTCCATCAGTCGACATTTCTGCTTTGCACATAAAAAATTATAAAAGGAAAAAAGAAAGTTAAGAAAAAAAACTTTAAAGAACACATGTTTGAGGGAAATGGATTCATTGCTATATATTGTACCTAAATGCGAATAAATGCAATGGAAAAAGTGTCAAGCAAATATAGAAAATAGAACTCTGTAATGTCACTCCAGATGCACTGAAAAGATGGTGGAAATAGTGGATGTGAGGAGGTATGTGTGGAATGATGAGGAGACAACAACATCCCTCAACATAACAGAAGAGGCTAATAATGCCATTTTAATAATGCCATTAATAATGACATTTTGTAAGACTTTTTGGTCATGTCAGTAACATTTTTGTAACATCAGTAGCATTAATTCTTCTATTACATTGTCTTAAAGCTAAACCAGTGCAAACCAAATGAGGGTGGACAACAAACCAAGGCTTTTCATATCATGCCATGCATACTTCAAACATCATCAACAGTGTTTGCTGATGTATTTTTAGCCACAGTAATGCTCAATCCAACATATTCCCCTTTCCTTGTTAGTGTCCTTGGGGATGTGACCATAATGTTGAAGACATAGCTGCTGTTGTTATAATAACAATGACGACAGTAGAGGGAAACAGCTGTTACAGTACTGTGGTGAAACTTTGAGGCAGCTTGTGCATCCAATACAGTATGTGTCATCACAGCTTATATTTACTGTACATATGTACTGTATGCGGGTGCTAGTTGTACCTCTAAACATTCATTTCAGTATGTGTGACATACGCGAGTGAATTCATGTGTGATTTTGCTGCAGGTAAAGGTGCAGTAGATGTTGCTGAGCAGGATTCGCCATCATTCGTATTCTGAGCCAGCAATATTTGGCAGAGTGGCCATGATTTCCTCTGGTGTGCTGCCAGGGTCTGTGTCCAATTAGTTCCACTCACCACATACACATGCATGCACAAAAAACATACCATACACAGGCACACAAACAAGGGCAGATTGCATGTCCAAGGCCCATCATTTATCCATGGCATATTGAATGTGAATAGGCTACTGCGTCTGCGTACCTGCGTCTCTCACTTTCTAACTATATCTCTCTGTGTCTTCCTCCCTCACTCGTTTTATCTTAGAACTCATTCCTTTATTGTATGCCAAGTCAGCAAATTTAGTGGCTCATAGTGCAGCTGAGCCATTTGCACCGCATGGATGATCTTTGGCTCTGTTAAGTCACTTTCTTCCTGATCCTCCTTTCAGTCCATATGCTGGTCCTGGCTCATGTCCTACACTGTTAATGAATATTGTGTTGAAATACTGGCATGTGATCTGCCTGGCACGTGATCATGTCACTACTGAAACAATGTTACACCTTTTTCCAAAAGAGATCTCCTCTTCCAGCACAGTTGCCGATCTTACACCTAGACATCACGGAAAGTCAACCATTTTGTCAACACTGTCTAAATTTCAATGATTTATGGACCTCAGGTGAGATGTTCTTGGCAGCTAATATGAAAATTCAGCTCCCGGTGGGCAGGAAACCAGATACCTCCTGACAAGATGAAACGAGAGCTTGACAGTTAGAAAAATGTTGATAGAGCCACGAGACAAGAACTAAACGTCATTTACTGTCCATATTTGAACTCTCTCTCTATGTGTGTGTTTGTGTGTGTGTGTGTGTGCTCTCACTACTGCCATTTTGTGTTTTGGTAATGTGCACAGAAACTTAACTAAAACTTGGCTAAAAGTAACTGACGTGTGGAAGGAAGTGACTGTGTGGGTGAAAGGAAGGAGAAGTCAAACGCTGCAGTGCATCACAATGCAGAGGTTCCTAATGGAGTTCTGTGTTATCAGTGTGACACTTTAATATTGCTGTCTGCTTGTGCACTATATTTAGACACAGGAATAGACTGCATTTGAACCCTGATCTCCCACGCAGGAAAGTAAACATAAGCACTCTGCCAACAACATTTATCTCTGAGTCTTAAATGGACAGACAGGACCACTCTGTCAGCAACTGAAGAAATATTTTATGAACCCTTCTTCTGTCTAAGCACAACTCTAAAGGACTCGGGTGGTTGAAAGTAACTTGTAAATGCTGCACAAAGAGAGGCTGCGATAATCATTGTAATCAGTTTAGGAACAAAGCGAGCACAATGCAGTTTTGCCTCCAAAACAGAAACACTTATTTTATAAGCCTTAATAATCAATCAGTAAATATAATTGTTTTACTCCAGTGTGTGTACCGTGTGTGTATTTAAAGGCCCTTTAATACAATGCAACGTTTGAGTGCCTGAGACAAAAGATAATAACTGTGAGATCAACACTGTAAGAATGTACTTGTCAGTGCAGAACAATGGTCCTAGATCACACTGTGACACGTGTTCTACTAACAGCCGATTTTTGAGCAGTGGTGTTGATAAAACCCTGATAAAGTTTTCTGCCATTTATGTGCCATTTTGTTCAACTTTAAGAACAAAAGCACACACATGCACATACAACTCATACAGACTGAGACTTTCACCTCTGAGAGGTAGCTAAAGTCTTCAAAATGTTTAATTCATGTTGCAATCTGACATGTGACAGGGTTGATATTATCCAGCCTCAGACCCATGTCCTCATTTGGCCTCTGAGTTTTTATTTGTGAAATAGGAACAGTGTTACAGTACCTCACTTTGGAGTTGGACAGTAAAGTGGTGACCTTTAACCATGACATTCCCAATAGACCAAACAGTATTAATGTCTGGAACACAAGTTTCCAAGTTCATTAAAATCAGTGGAGTGGTGGGAGAGATATAAAATAAATGGAGTCCATGATTCACTGGTGACCCCAGAGGGACATGACTCCCATCTGCTTTACTCAGCTGCAAGCAACATGTAGAGCAGCAGAGATGTAAGGCAGAGATGATTAGGTCAACAGCAGGCCAAACCACAGCAGGACTCCCCACTGTCCTGTATTAACCTGTTTCATCCAAATTATGTTCACATACAACCATACTGGCAGCCTAATCCCTGGTTCAATTTAGTGATTATGTCTTAATGGTGGAAAACAAAATCTTTCTTTCTTTCTTTCTGTCCTGTTTTTTATCATGTAATTTATTAGATTTTTTCCACCACACTTTCATCTTTCCATATTCTTTGTCTTGTTTGTCCTCTTTCCATTCATGGTTACTTACATATTTCTTTATGGTTTTCTTTCAATTATTTTAATCTCCTTTACTTTCCGTCCTGCTTCTTGTTTTTCAGTTGGCAGCATAACAGAATTCCTTCATGTTCTGTACACTGCATACACACAGAAGCTTGGTCACAAACACGGTTTTTGAATCTTCATCAACCCAACACTGATTCTAACTTGAATAAATGATGCTCAGCCTTGTGCTGATAATTGCCTCTTTTAATAGCGTGGCTTGTTTGTTGTCATGGCCTGGAGACAGAACAGGGAGGGGGTTGGTGACAAAGACAGAGAAAGCAACATGGAGGTGAGGAGGATATTAAAAGCTCCGACAGACAGAACGATCTAGTGGCTGTGATACAATTTTGGCTGTAAGCAGATGAAAATAGCAGCTTGGATGCTATTCTTGGTTGTAAGTGATATACCCTATATAGACATGAAGGACTGGCACTGTGCTGGGTTTGCTTGCTGTATGTGGGTTTAACTCTCTTGGGCTCACACATCCAGGTAACCTCAGAGACACTGCTTGCTTTGAGTAATAGCACTACAGAAACTCACCAAATGGTGGCTGTGATACCCACATAATTATAATGATGTGTACAATGTTATGTTTGAGAGATGAAGATTTTGTATAGTATCAGTACAACCTCATTCCTTTGCACTGTTTCTCCTTTTTTCAGCCCTTTTTGTTCATCCCCCTCTCCCTCCCTCCTTACTCCTACTTTATCTCTAATTACCATCCTCTTGAGAGGAGTAATTTAGATCAGTAAGAGGGAGTAACATCAGGCCCAGCAACTCATTGTTGTATGCTTTTTAGAGGAAATGCTTGTTTGGGTGTAAAACACACCACTCCGCACCAACATGCGGTTATAACACTGGATGGCTCCCATTTATTGTAGCTGAACAAACTGATTTTAGAAAGTGCTAACTATACCCACTCTGCTATTGACTGATTTGAGAGCTTGACAGTTGACAATCTCTCACTGTAGCTGTGATGTACCTGTTGCCAGAAAAGAAGTCAAAACTTACCCACATTCATAAACTGTGCAGAATAGAGATGTGGGTTATGAGGTGTAATGTTTAAAACATGAGATATGATACATACACATCTGTATCTGTATTTATTTGACCCTGGTTGGACTGAACAGTAAAGGACTGCTTCTGGAAAAAAAGGAGTGGACATTAAATATAATATAAAAATATAAAATATTTAAAAATATTTTGGAGCACACATCTGAAGGTTTCTTTGTTTCTTCTCCTGTTTCCAGTTCCACAACCTCCAGGAGCTGAGGCACAGTACAACACTGGTAACAAAGGTGTTTATTCAGAGAGATTACTGCGAAGGCACCGTCTGCCGCTTCCAGACCAAGTTCCCCTCAGAGCTTGACAACAGGGTGAGCACAATCACAAACCCACTCACACAAAGAAATATGTTATTGTATTTAATTTTTTTAGTCTTGATGACCACTCACACATCTATGTGCAGCACATTTTCTATCACACGTCTTTCATGTCCTTTTACACACTGCTGACACAGTGTCTTACCCAAGGACGCATTGGCATGAAGACTTGCAGAGCCAGGAATCGAATCCAAAGCCTTCCAGTTGAAAGATGACTCACTCTACCACTCAGCTACAGTCACCTCATCATGTGTCTTAACGTAAAAAATAAAAGATATGCTTACTCATGCATGGTATAGCAGAGATTTTCATAATTCAAAAGTTATGACACTGATTGATTCCTGCCAAAAGATTCTTATTCTGATCTGAAACCACAAACCACATATTATGTTTAATTCTAATTTTAGCATCCTATTTAAACAAAAACTTCAACTGAAAACTACAAAATGTGCTCACTAAAGTACAAAACTCTGAAGATTTACTGCTGTAGTGTGCAGGTAACTTAGAATGATAATTCTGTAATCCTTCTCAAACACCATCATTCTAAATATTCATACTATAGCAACATCTTCTGCAGGGCTTTAGTCTGAAATCCCTTTATATCCATAGATGGATACTGACCATTGTGGTGTGGCTATAATATCCTATAGTTTTAACTCTGCAAACAAAAATAGAATAACAGTAGTGCAGCTGTATTTTAACTTTGTATGCCCATAAGAAAGGTAGCACTAAAGAAATAGTTATTTATTCTAGATTCACATTTACTCTTATACTTCTTATATTGATGTATTATAATATGTAAATTATTAGCTCTCAGTATTTTAAGCAAAGAGAAACGCACTGGGAGTCAGTCGTCACTATAAATGTTCTACCCATTACTGTCAAAGTGAGTCATTGTATTCTTCAATTCATATTCCTCAAGTGAGGTGTGCTTCTGTTTTTCTTAGGCAACGTTTGGAGTAGAATACACCTGGTTTGTTTGACAAACTGTTGATGGATGAACAACTTACTCCAACATTAACACAGGAGAAGATTTCATTGTCACAGTCCGTGTGCTGTGTGCATGCCTTCATAGCTCCACTGTCTTTGTAAATAGATTGAGCGAACGTTGCTTGAGGACACGGTGAAGACCCTGAACTCTTATTATGCTGAGGCCGAAAAAATTGGAGGTCAGTCGTACCTGGAAGGATGTCTGGCTTGTGCAACAGCTTACATCATCTTCCTCTGCATGGAGACACACTATGAGAAGGTAATAATCCAACAGATACCTCATGATAGAACTTTGATTATAAAAAAAATTATATTCTGTCTGTGCAAGAAATATCTACTTTCAGGATCTAGCTCCATATGTACGGACTTGTCTCAAAGAAAGTGAATACATTTACCCCCAAAAGTGCTCAATTGTTCCTTTAAGTATCAGTGGGTTTTTCAGCTTTTCTTTAAATCTCACCAGTATTTCAGAGGCCACAGTCACATAACAGTTTGAATGGCCCTAACCTGCATTTCCTAATGAGCAGTGCAGGAGGCTATAGAGTCTAAGGATACGTCTACATCTAAGGCTACTCTGTTTTCGTTGACAAAAGATGCATACATTCTACTTCAAATATGACTTGCCATCCCTGGTGTTTTAGAGCCCCAAAAATGGAGACGTTTAAAACACTGCTGGTTTTGGATTCATTTGAAACAAAGGTCTTGAAGACATAACGCTACATTGAAACAGAAGCCCTTGCTGTAGTTTCTTATCAGTAACACTCATTGAAAGCCTAACCTAGCGTAGACTGGGCTGGAGACAGAGTCTGGACAGATCACTAACCTGTCACACACCAACATATTAACCATTCACACCCACAGTTAATTCACCAGGCCTTCTCTGATAAAGTATCCTCCATGTCTTTGGTCTGTGGGAGGAAACCGGAGCACTCAGAAGAATCCCACACATGCATCTTGGGAGAACATGCACACTTTACATAGAAAGGCGCCTGCAGGCAGCAGGTTTGAGCCCTGATCTGGATTCTCTTTGTGTGCACTTGAATACTTTTGAATACTTTGCAGGAACATTTTTGCTCAGATATTTATTCATTAACAGCTGGTTATTATAAACTCTACTTCCCACCCGCTAGACTTATTTACTGCCATATTTGACCATTTTTATAGAGGCCAGCTCTCTTACAAACACAAACATGTTTAATTGCGTGTTCTAATGCACTCTGGGTCTTGAGGGTTAGAACATGTTATTTACACCGACTCACATGGAGCAGCAGAGATCAAAAAAAGAAAAAAAACAGGAGATATGATCTGACTCTCTCTTGCACAATGTTCCTTTCAGCTGTCTGTCCACTGCATTTTGAAACAGACACCAAATCCCACACCTGCGTGCCCGTGGGCAAGGCATGGCAAGCCAGCTGTAACATGACATTTTCCTTCAGCACAACCAGGATGTTCATCCTGAGAAAGGGCAGTTGATTAAACTTCTGCGCGGCTGTGTTGTTGCTTGTCCCTCACAGACAGAGACGGAGCACCAACATTGGCATACATAACCCGATCACATACAAAGTAGGTTTGATTAACCCCCTTGTGATTTTGTGTATACCTGCTTGTGTTTTAGATGAAACCGCAGTAGAGTGAAGTCCCAGCATGCTTCTCTGCTCTGATCTTTGTCGCTCACAACATTCATCTCCCTGGTCTTGTTGCATTTTGTAAACATTGCTTTATCAAAGCAGTACAAAGGCACCGGGAGCTTGACCTAGAAGTTCAAAAGGACTGAGCTGTGTTGAAGCCATGCAGACATGACCTGGTCTGAAGAAGCTTTCATCTCCCCATCAGCTGGTTGTCGCCCCATTGACTTACTAAAATGCTGTCAGCGTTGTTTATTTACAGTTTTTTTTTTGCTTGTTTGACTTGATAATTTCGGCTGAAGGCATTATGACTGACAATGATCAAATATACCCACCCAAGTTGTGCTGATAAAGAGGCCACACACCAGTGAGTGCAGATCATTGTGTAGATTCACTGGTACACTAAGAGGCCTTGCTGCTTACATCTCACCTGATAAAAAGACGCTGATTGCTCCCAGCATGTCAGAACAGATACATGTGTGCACATGCATTCATAAAGCTTCCCTCACTTGCAGTTTTTTGCCCTTTTCCCCCTATTTTACCTCTTCCATTATTCACAAGAGTGTGACTACACATATTGGACCCACACAGACACATGTGAACACATGTACACACTTAATGTTGCATTTGGTGACATAAACAACATTCATCCTGGCAGAAGAGTACACACTCGTGGCATGCATGCGAAACAGACTGTGACACCTTTGCTTTGAGGCGATACGCGCACTCACAAAGCTTTTCCCAGGAGGGCAGTCACACACACATGCCACAACAGCAGAGGCACAGCTTGGATACTGTACTGTCATGTTGTTTCAATGAAGAGGATTGAGCTGCATCAAGAGCCTGCTAGCCATGAAAAGATTAGCTTTTCCCTACACTACAATAAACCTATTAGTCAGGGCTCCACTTTGTATGTCTTTGCTTCTTCTCTGTTACATGTCATTCTCCTTTATGGGGATTTAACAAAAGACCCAGTTTATATTGTATGAAAATCTGTGTGTATATTGTCACTGTTCCAAGCCAAATATTGATAGCTTAATGCATAAGCGCAAGTGAGATCACGTCTGGCATAAACAAGCATCATGTAGTGATCCCAGGAGCAGTGGGCTGCTCTAAGTAGGTACTGTATATTCACACTTGAACTACAGCTGCCTGCTCTGTACATAAGCAAACATGTACGTCATTTGTCCTTGCAAGCACCAACACATTGTTGTTTTCAGCTACTTTGACTTTGACAGACACATCTTTTGCTGTCAACTTGTTTGTTTGAAAGTGAAGATGTGTCCATGTGCTGCAAATAACACAGCAATAAAACAGTGGAAAAACAAATTGTGGTTGTTATTGTTGATGTTAGTTAATGTTGTTGCAGGCTGTTATGGGAAACAATTCGAAGCAAAGATCCAGTTGGGAGGAAAAAGAAAGAGAAAAAAAAATTGACTTGTATCCGGAGGGTTGCCAGTTCAAATCCTGGCATGTGTCAAGGGCAGGGATGCCCCTGAGCAAGGCACCCAACCCCCATTGTTCCCTGGGCACAGATAAGTGCTGCCTACTGCTCCTGTGTCTGGCTTGTGCGTTCACAACTGGTGTGTAAACAGGTAGGGTTAAATGCAGTGGCCATATTCACTTTCACTAATTAACGTGTGTGCAGAAAATAACACATTCCAATGTTTTCAGCTCACTATGCATCTGTAGCGACCCAGAAAACTTCAGCTGAGTCAGTGTTTCATCAGTGCATTTGTAGTCTCACGGCCAACGCAATATGCAGCAAAGACTAATTCTAAATGTGGTCTAAATCATTGGATATCATATGTGTCCTCAATTTGTCTCAAGTGTGTTCACATCTGTAAACAGAGCTGTCCACTGATTATCACCTCAGATGGATTTTAAGGCAAAGTCCCAACAGAGCTGTAGATCTGACTAAATGAAAGCAGCCAAATGAAGGAAAACAACGGCTGTTTGATGTTTTCCTCTCTGGCCTTGAAGTATTTCATGTCTTGTTTTCTCATATATTTTATCTTGTAATCATAACTTTTTCTTCTGTGTAATTTAGTCTTTTGTAGTAGGGGTCACTTTCATTTGCAGCTGTGCTTGCAGCTGTTACAGGCCTTTGACATCTCAGAGGAGGACAACTCGATGTATTGCCCAGTCTCCATTGTTTCAATCACTTAAGGCTGTGACCTTTGCTTTACTCACAAAAGAGGATGAGAATCTGTCATGTTCAATCAATCATTTACAAGGGCCTTTGTGATTTGTCACCACGTAAATCATATTTCTTGTTTTAACATTATATTGACACAATCAAGTTTATCGATTTCAAGGCAACATGATGAAAAAGAAGCTTGACGTGGGACATAAAACAAGTGGTCAGCCAATCCTAATCAGTCTTAATCATAATCAAACTCCTTGGTTGACCTTGGTTGACAAACAGCTTGTCTGTCCATCTGTCTGTAATTACTTTGTTCCAGGGCATCAATTATATTTTATGAAACATCACAATCAAGTGGTGTTTTTATGTTTTATGATATTTTAATTTAGAGGACATCTGATATGGGTTTTTCTATGGCTGATGGTGATACTAATGTCATTCTTTTTTTTTGACAAATGAGTTTGGCCAATATTCTTTCCCCCCTCAGTTTGTTTTGAAAAAAAAAAAAAAAAAAAGGGGGGCACAAAATTGATTGAACAACCTTGTCTGTCAAGCTACACTTTGTGTCTGCACTGCAGTGGGCTTGTATATATTTAAAATGAAAATTTTGTATACACTGAATATTAAATACATAAAGTGGGTCAACAAAAATGCACTTTGTAATAATGAGATTATTATTAATCAATCTACCTCTGTTGTCTTTGTCCATTTGTTCCATGGCGACATGTTTACTTAAGAGCAGGACCTCAACTGGGGATTCTGTTGACGGGTTATAAATGGTCTGTATTTACATAGTGTGGATATGAAGGAATTATATTGTTATCACTGACAGTGAATTACAGGATTACTCGTTACTCAACTCATAAGGCAGACTCAACACATAAGGGAGACTATTAACCATAAAAATCAGTATGCAGCTGTAAGGTCAAAGATTATGAACTTTTTTTTTAAACATGTCTTACTGTACTTCTATTAGTATTATAATCTAAAATGACAATAAATGCATGTAACTTGATGTGAACCATTTTGATCTGGTTTGTGTGTTTTTAAACAAGTGCACACCTCTGCCTTTCCCTTTCACCGAAGCAAGTTTATGACTTCTCCAAGTATCGTGGGTGATTAATCTTGCCATGAGTGTTGACAGGTTTCTCAGTGTACACGAGGCCCAGTGAAGCTTGGCTTAGCTGATTGACATGGTTAAGCAGTGTGTGGGAGAGGCATGAAGGCACATCAGCATTGTTGGTGTCCACAGAGGCATAGCTGAGGCAGAGTAAGCTGCTCTAATGATGCCATGTCTGCTAATAGCTGTCCTTTAAGCATGACTGGCCATCAGTCAGCAGTCATTTGGTTGTTATCAGTAGCAACTTGGGACTCATAGTGCTTAGCTTGTCCTCCACACTCGTCTCATCTCCAGGTTAAGCTCCTGGAGCTTAGAAGAATGTATACACACTCCTTTGAGTGTGTGTGCAAAGACGTGGTTGATCTGACTGTAGTGCTTCGATTCACTGCAGTGATGCGTATTTTGCATAGGTGATGCAGTGCAAAACTGACAAATGGTTCCAGGGCCAGGGCAATCTAAATAAACTGTTCACCTCATATTTTAGTGTTTTCAAAATTGCCCCAACAGTTAACCAGGGCTTGCCATTTAGACAGAGAGAGAACAACTTTGGAATTAGGACCAAAAGCTTCCAAATGAAATACTTCAGTTGTTATTCAGTTCATGCAGCCTAGCTTGACCCGAGTGGCTTGGGAGTATGTTTCAAAATACAGTGACTTGAAAGACTTGGTATCCTTTGCTGTATGCTAACTGTGTGCAGATGGGCTGCAAACTAATTTCTTCCATTTAAATTTTTTTCCACCTCCATGTTGCCATTGCTGCAGCCCTGCCCAGGTTCACCTCCCTTTAGCTTCCACAGTGGACACTTAAAATAATATCTCTGTAGCTGATGGATTACCTGTTGGAATGTCTGTTGAGATTATGTTCTACTCTTCTGCTCATGATTTAGTCTTGCATCAGCCTCCAATGGGTCAAATCAAACTTTGACTTAACTCCTCCACTCTCTTCATTTATTTCAGGTGCTGAGGAAGATATCAGGCTACATCCAAGAGCAGAATGAGAAGATCTATGCTCCTCGAGGTCTGTTGCTCACAGACCCCATAGAGAGAGGAATGAGGGTTGTATCCTTTACTCTGGTGCTGCTGCTCTGGCAGGATGAAAGCCCACAACCAAACAATCAGGCATAAATAAGACTGATGCAAGGTGGCAGTAGTTTAAAGGTTGGTGACTCCAGACTCAGTGAGTGGAAGTAACCAGTTAGAAAGACTGACATTGCAAGAAACATCTGAATCAGTCAAATAAATTACTCTTCTTCATGAATTACTGTCAAGGAGCCTTAAACCAAGACACTTAAACTCCAGCTGCATGTACGCTTCATCAAATGTCCTCATGAGATAATGTAGTGCAGGAGGATGTAGTGAATTATTTTTATAATGAAATGAGGAATGATATAACAAGCTTAACAAATGTATTTTATGTTCTTGCCGAAAATTATGTGTTTTTGAAGTGATCAGAAGCTTGTCTCTGTTTACCAGTCAGACTGATTCTAATACAATTGCCCAATTAGTTAAAAGGCAAGAGCAGAAAGAGAATGTGGGTAGTGAACCATCACACTGGGCTAGACTAGACTGGCTCAAAAAACAGGCTGGGCCAACATTTTACCAGCTTTTATGATTTATTACAATCCTATACAATATGGTCTCCCACACAGTGTGGCTGTACATGACAACAAATATCTTATCATATTGTTTTGTGGTTGT
Organism: Brachirus orientalis; assembly: GCA_016785285.1. Classification (NCBI taxonomy): domain Eukaryota; kingdom Metazoa; phylum Chordata; class Actinopteri; order Pleuronectiformes; family Soleidae; genus Brachirus; species Brachirus orientalis. The sequence goes on along the minus strand of JAFBJR010000429.1, from coordinate 1,160,884 downwards.
TTGCAAGATCTTTTAGTCTGACATACCATAGTATTTCACTTGTTATGTGGACATATTTGAGGAAATGAATTCATTCTTTGAAACTACAGCATGGATACCTGGCCCAACAAACGGATACGTGATTGACTCAGAGTTTCTGTTAAAAAATTAGATTTGCAATTTTTGACAGAATATTTTGCACTGTACAAAGGCGATGGAAACCATCCACAGTGGATGCTTTCCTTTTCCTCTACAACAACTCAGTATAAACTACGATGGTTGGACTATGTAAACAGTTATCAGTGGTTATAGTTAAACAAGAGTCAGTAAAGAAGAACTGATTGTTGTTAATGGTGACTGTAATTTTATTATCATCATAAGTACTGGTGATAACTTTTGTAATGTGTGTGTGTGCACATGCAGCTAATATTTGCTTCCTCCTAGCCGAAACCACATATAAAGGCTAACAATCACCTGCGTGACAGTCAGACTACACTTACTGTAACTGTGTGGAGTTCAGGTTTGGCTCAGGATGTGCTTTTCCAATTTGTTAGATGTTAAGTGACAAGATGCTATTATTGTTTTATTTATGGATTTAATTTGAGCTCTGTTGTTTGTCATGGGCTTTTTTTCAAGTGGTTTGATGTTAAAGCCAAAAATACTGTAGTTTTTCTTGTGTGTTTTACTTGAATATTGCAGTTTTTAACCTCAGCTAGGGTGTGCAACTACTAATCAACATGCACAAACATTTTTGCATCAGTGCAGAAACTTTTAGACTTAGATTTTGCTGCAACTTTACACTTTTGAGTTGAATGGATCTGACCGGATCTATAACTCTTGTTTGGGATTGTGGAATAACTCAATCAGATCCTCCAGGACATTTAATAATCCTGAATTTTAAAAAGGATTCTACATAATGACCCTTAACCCTTATCCACAGCTGGAGATCAGTGTTTTTGAAGACCGGGGCTCGGGCAGCTCCAGTCCCAGCAGCAGCATGTCATCAGCAGGCAGCAGTGCCCGATGACTGGAGGGGCAGCGCCAGGCTTACGGGTACCACCACAGGGGCAGCGGAACACTGACCAACATCCGCATGTTGAAACACGAGAGCACAAGGTTCTAAGACAAGTGGAGAGAAAAATGTAAGAAGGTGATCGACTGCATTCACACTCTCCCTGCAGCAGTCTACCTTGAAAACAGGGGCTGGCTTACACAAATACACGGGATATGTAACAGAATCAACACAAAGTGCAACAGAACCCACACATATACAGCTGACACATGTACAGGCCAACACTCCGAATGTCTGTGTGAGAATCGATTTCACTTTCCAACTGCGATCCGAACCAAAATAATCTTTCTCTTTTTTTTGTTCCAGTTTTTCCATTCACCTTTTCTCTCATTCCTTCACATATGTTTCCATGAGTCACACCATCTCTGTGGTGTAGCCGAGTCAGCGGGCTCACCCTTGATTAGACTCGACGTCAATGCTCGATTGTTTTCAGAGGGGTGTCACTGTCACTGTTTCTATCTCCCGTTGCATGGGAAGCGTAGTCTGAGGTCTGAGGGAGACCCAGTGTTCTCCTGTCTCTCTGAATGAATGCATTCATGTCAGGTGGTTCGGGTCAAGCTGCTCTGAATGCCCGCAAATTGGGTCTGCTGTGGTTCGATGCTCCATTCACATGCATTTGGCTTCAGTATCAAACAGCTGAGCAACAGAACAGAGAGCACCTTGGATTATTTATCCCTCTCATTTACAAGAGTGGATGCTAGTGATCCACATCACAGCTGTAGGTCACACACACACATGCTTGTGCAGAGTACTTTATGAAGACACGCATAGACATAATGCATTCCGTAGCCCCTTACCCCTTACTTTAACCATCGCAACTAAATGCATAAACTTAACCCTTAAACTAAGTGTAACATAAACCCAATTCCAAACCTATCCTTAAAACCCCTAAATCCCTGTCTTAACCCTGAAAAAGCTGTGAGGAACCACCAAAACTTCTCTGCTTCCTATGGCTTATACTTTTTTTTTTTTTTTTTTTTTTTTGGTCTCATGAATACATACAGTATATACTGTACATGCATACACACACACACAGTGATTCTGGCAGAGAGGGAGTTGTGGTAGCCAGACACTGTTCTCTGGGGTCTTAGCTCATTGGGAACACAAGCAAACCCAGGCCCTAGACTGTGCTAGTCTCCTTGGCAGAGTACATGTATCCCATTTGTTTTGTGTGTGTTCGCGTGTGTGTGTCCCTGCCTTACCTCCTGTGACATTAAGTTTGACCGACTTAATGACATGTGTATGTTTGCATGTGGGAACATTCAGAGTGTCCGTTGGGAAATCAGCCCTCACACAGTGTGATACCTAATTCTTAATTACTCTGAATATATAGTAACTTTATTATTCCTAAAGGAAAATTTATGTTTCCAGCAGCCCAGCACCTGAGTGGTAAAGATATAAAAGTATGGGGGTTTAAAATACAATCTATTGAAGCTATAATGGTATAAAGGTAAGTTTTTAACTGAAGGAAACCAGATCAGCAGTGTTTATGTATTGCACATACCATATGTCATACTTAAGAAATGAATGAGAGATAACAATAAAAAGTTTCATTATTAAGTAAAGTTCATTATTGTCACCTCTGTATTACCAGGGATGATCTGATAGGCGATTTTGTCAGTGTAACACAGTTGTAGCTCCCCCTAGAGTCAGGCTGAGGAACTGCAGAACCTTTATCAAAATTCCCCCAAAGGGATTCCGTTTAAAGGCAAAGCTGATATGATTCAGACATTATCTTACTTCTTAATTAAAGTAATATCCATCTGAAACGAATTATGCAGCTGCTGATTTGCTCTGTGGGTAATTTCCTCATTCTGCGTCTTAAGTGCATATAAAATACAGCAGCCTGAGGAGCAAAAACTCTGCCTCTCCGGTTAGGAAATGATGCATCCTGTCTGACTGATGAGTATGAGTGTGTGGAGCCTGATGAGACAAGGGATTATTCTTATGTAAGAAAAAATATGCTGATGGCAGAAGACAGAACGCCCACACAATGTCTAACTAAAGACATGACTTCATGAAAAAACATGAACAATGTTTCACTGTCTGCATATTTTTACATTGCAACAGTTTTTTTCCCCCTTTTATCATGTTTCAGTTATATTTTCTGAAAGCTTTCTTCATATTATCTCAAACCCTTTAGCAGAGCCTCTGCTTTACCTTAGATAGCAGCAGCTTGGAGTTAAACTATCTACTGGGAAGTAGCTGAACACATGTGGCATCTTTCCAGTTTGATAGTTTGATTTCAATATGAAATGAGATGAACATACACAGACATTTTCCCACTGCTGCTGATCTTAGTTGTGCTTGTGTTCAGCCTCCTGTGCCTTTTCGATGCCTTCATGTTTCATCCCAGTGGAATGGATACCCGACCTGGGGCTGATGGACTGACAAATTTAAACTGGACTCAACACTGCCAATAAGCAAATAAAGGAGCTCATTGGACAATGTAGACAGAAATAACGGGAAAAAAACAAAAAACGACTTTATATAGAGTGTACAGTAGAAGAGTGGTACTCTACACGCTTGTTAGTATCTATTTGCACTGACTTTGTAAAGTTTAAGGACGTTGATCAAAATATGTCACTGCTGGCTTTTGATATAGCCTAAAACATTGTTAATGTTTGTTAAATTGTGCTTGGCCGTCATCTCACAGAGCAGCTATGGAAGCTTCTTGCCTACACAGTCATCAGCTGTTGTGATGTAGCTGTGAAGTTTTATTTTGTCCAAAATGTAAGGTGTTGCTTATGTAACTTGGGACATTGTTGATAAAACCAATATCTAAAATAGTGGAGGTAAACAGAGGGGAGATGGTGATGATTCTCAAGGAAAGGCCTGTGTATATATTGTGCCAAATTCAAAGGTGTAGTTATTAAAAGTATAGTTGGTGGGTTTTGTTTTGGCATTATTGATTAATTAATTCCTTAAAACCATTTAGTATGTAATCCAAATCAGCAACTGATCCTGTCCACTGCAGCATATTGCTTTATCAGTTATCCTTCAGTCTCAACAACATCACATTTGGTATAGATGTCTGTTCCCCAGAGGATGAACCCTAATTTTGTGCCACCTTTTTTACATAATGAGTGAAATTGTTGGATCATCTCTAAATTTCAGAGCTCTCAGACAATGGACTGCAGTAACGTCTCCTCAGGTGCCGCCGTCAAGGTCAACATTTGTGGTTTGGGGAAAAATATACTTAACCAAAAAATTTGGTTCACTCATTAATTGTTCCTTATGTTAATGTAATGTAACTGTAAATAACGTTAGCTCTTCCACATTTTCTTTTCTATTTTTAGGGCAATCATCTGGTCAATTTGTCCAAAACTTTGTTTTATGACCAAAATACCTGCAGAACTAATCATATTCCCCTCATGTTTACTTTATGTTCACTACTTGTAGTAAATGTAAAACGCGCAGACCTGAGATGATGATTATTTTATTTGCATGTAGCCTTTGCCATTGTAAAGAACTTGGTGCGCAAACATTTGCTTTTATTCTCACTTTAAGTGTCTTAAAACACTTTTGCCAAACTGTATGTGTGTGTTGATGTGAGTGTAGACACAGCCTCAGAAGAATTCTGAGCCTATCTTTAAAGACTAAGGTGCACTGTCTACACAGTATTGTACTGTATGTATATAATGCTTTCACAAGTGACAGATTATTCATAGTGCAATATCATGTCTTTGTAAAATTGCCAGGGCTGATGTGAAGGTGCCAGTTTGAGTTGCTTTCAGTTCCTCAGAAGACTAAACGTGCATTGATGTTTTCCGCTGCATGATGTGTACATAAACAAAGGAGTGGAAAAAAGAGAAATCCCTGATGAGCAAAACATCTCAGTTGTGCTGCAGAGAGAGAGCCAGAGGAATCTTCATATTTATGTGTTTACATCACACAGTTTACATGTTATTGAAATAGATTGCTTTGTTTTGCGCATTGAAGCTGATTATTATTCAAAGCAACAAGAGAAGAGTTTCAAAGAGATGAATAAAGTATCAGATGAAATTGATGGAGAAGAGAATTCTTTGCTCTTTATTGTAATATCTGACAGGGCTCAGTTCATGCATTTCTGTAGAGAGAACTGCTGTGTCTTCACCCCGCAGTTCTCTCTCTCTCTCTCTCTCTCTCTCTCTCACACACACACACATACAGTATATTTCTCAGAATATCCACTGAAGAAAATGCAGCAGTGAGGCCAAGACATATAACCAGGAGGCAGGATCTCCGCAATCTCCTTTCCCTCGAAAGTGAACTCATAGTCAGTGTGACCTCATTTGCCTCACTTTGGTTGTGTTTTAATATTACATTTTATCATAGTCTCTGTTGTAATGCAATTATGAAAAAAAAAAGTTATATAATGTAGTTGTTTTAGTTTGGTAATATCTAATGGTATGACTGCACAGTGCAACAAAAGGAGGACATTTCTGCGCCATTTCTCTTTCCCAAGCATGTCTGGGAACTCTGGTAGCCTTCACATTCCAGGAAGGATGTTGAGGGTGTATGTTAGAGGAGCTATTTTTTTGTTTTACATTTTGAAGCAGAGGTCATTTTTCTCTGTTCTTTCTGCTGTAGAAACATTGCAGCCCAAGGAGGAAGCCTAAATTGCATACTGTATTAAATGCTTATTCTAAGGCTACAAAAATCAAATGATGTTTCTATTATAAAAGCAATTATACTCTTACACCAACACACTTGTGGGTGGTACATTTAATTTCTGCAAATAAAGCTTCCTTAATGTTACTCACTGGACATTTAAAAAAAAAATCTCATAAATGCTAAGAAAGTGAAAACGTATGCCTCTGGAATCAACCAACTTTTGGCCACAATCGTGTGCTGATATTTTATTGCCTTGTAAGTTAGTATGTGGCAAACATGTTTATAAGATTAGCAGGGAACCACAGAGTTGGGCGAGAACTCTTTCCCAAACACATCTACTTTGAAATACTGAGAGAATATGAGAGAATAAAAGGACTGATTAAGATCACAGAATTGCACTTTTTAATTCAATCACTTATTTAGACATTTTATGAGAAATGTAGTGTATCGTAATTATGTGTACAGTAGCTCATGTGTTGAGCAGGTGCCCATAAGGAGGAGTATAGAGTTCATGACTGGATTTGAAAGACTAGGCTTCTCTTTAGCAGGTACTTGTGTCACATGTTCCAGATTAGAAGTTACACATATGTTTAGAAATACTGTTTTCCTTTTTATCAAGCACCACCCAAACTGAAACCAGACTGTACAAATAGATCAATTTCTGTAAACAGTATAACTTCCAGTAATCAAAGTTTTACGGGTGTGTGACCAATATGAAATTGTCCATAAATAATCAGTCCCTCTCCGTCACCACAGCTGTTTTGTCAGTGAAGTTCATGGACAATGAATGTCTTCAAAAGATAGCTGAATTCAAAGGAGAGTATAAAATGAGAATCATGAGTATTTCTTCTTGTGATTGATGTGTTTTATTACCAGATTTTATGGAACTTAAGGGCAAAGCCATTTCTGCAAATTTTACTGTAAGAGTTTGGTTTTGGAAAGACCACCAAAATGGCTGTCAAGTGGCCTGAATTTATATAAAATTGAATAGAAATGCTTTTTCAACTAAACAGCTCACTACAAAGAGGTTTAACTACTGTAAATAAATTCACTATTTTGAGTCAGTGGAGATAAAAACAGAGCTAAAGCACGTCGAAAGGGATGTTGGACTAAAATGTACGATGGGCAAAAATATGAATTTAAGTGATTCACTTTCTGATAGAGGTTAAATAGGTGATGAATTGCTAAATCTCTCGTGATGAATGTTTTCATCTTGATGTGGCGATAGTGACACCAGTTTTTACTTTATAGGTTTTTGCACTGGGGCCTAGTGGCCAAAGACTAATTTAACATGGGTTTTAAGGAAGTATACTTCTGCATTCCTGACCAAATTGTTTCATTGCTCATTTTTTACAGTGATGACAGTCTATATTGTGTTTGTGTGTGTGGATCCATCATAGCCTCTTCATAAGACCAAAAACCTGTGATAATGTTCCACCAGATATCAAAGCTCAATTGAGATGACAGAAGTGGACACGGGGAGAGTGGACTGATATTTTCCAAAGGCAGCAGAGGGGTGAAGAAATATGTCAGCACCTGCCAGGAAAGGTCACTGTCTTGAGTAGCAAGCTGCTCTCTCCCTGCACAAAGGCCTCCTTTCTTCATTGACATCTTTTTTTTCCCCCACTCTCTGCTTCAGGTTGTTACTCCGATTGTTCTGAGTTTCCATGTTTTAAAATTCCATGTTCTCTGGCTGCATGACACTTTCCCGTTTCTACTTCCTCCACACCCTTCCTCACCTCATATTTCTTTTTCTCTAAACAGGAAAAAAGTGGTCTGTGTTTCCTTTTCCACCTTGATTTTACTTCATTTTTTTGGTCATGAATCAAGGACATGGTGCAGAAGAGAAAAACTGTCACTCTCTGGTATTAACTTGATTAAAATGTTTAATGACAGAAAATTAGTATCCCACTGCAGCCGCTGTGTTCCAAACCCGTTTTGACTGGCAGTGGTGTCTGGCAAGTGCAGGGCCGTCGTTATGGTGTCGCTTACCGTGCTGTGCTTGCATATAATGCAGAAGCTCTCAGGAGAATCGGCAAGCATTTAAATTGAAAAGTCAGGCCTGTGGTGATGTCAGATGAGGATTTTTACGACGTCAATTTGCACTGGGATCTTTGGTCCCTCACACAAATATACATTTACTCAATTGAATTCCTTCCAAAAAATTTTGAGAAACAGCAGTGTCTTAACTGTGGTAATCAGACCACAGTGTCTCATGAGGCATCAGCTCTCACCTACGGCCCTAAAACATTTATTTACATCTGTTGAATTTCAAAACGTTGCGTTTTGATCGTGCATCAGACCATGTGATGTAACAGAAGCTTGAGTTTCTTTGATCGCCTCCAAACACAGACATTCTGTGCACAAACACAGGCCACACACAGACTCTTTTTGGCTTATTATTTGTACATGATCTGATTTTGAATATTTGTTTTTTTTTATAAATCTGTTGTGAAAAACCACAGGCCTGGAAGAGAAAAGGAGGAGAAACTCTCTGTGTTCGACCACAATTTGGAGATGGTCCTTAAAATCAGTTTCCTCCCAATATACCGCTGCCCTGCCTGTTGGCTTTGGCATGATTATCTGTTTAGTTGATTTAACCTCGGTGTGATTGACAGCCCTTGTGTTATGTTTGCTGCTGGACTTCCATCGATTGCAGCCCAGAATGCTACACTAAAAATACATTGTTAAGCATCGAGACCTTGAAATGCGCGGTGCTTGTTAAAATGTCACTTTCATTTAATACCCTGTTTTGTGAAACAGGGTATTGTGTTTCTTCTGCTTCAATCTGTTGGCAAATAAGCAGTTCTCTGTCAGTCACTGCCCCCCAATGGCTATTATGTGAAGCCAGGATGAGATCCTGCAGGGCACAGGGGTGAAACAGGGATAAAGGCTGACGGTTGAAGAGCTCTTTATCAAAACCTTTCCTTAAGCAATGGCTCATATTAGAGTTTGCATGTTCATACCTCTGTCAGTCAGACTGTTAGTTAGTTTAGGATTATTTGACTTATGTTTGTATGAGGTACTGATAAATACATCAGAGCATTAGTGTCCCATCAGTGCTGGGAAGCAGGAAGCTCTAACTGTAGCCACAAATTTGCAACTACTTCTATGATATTACAAGAATATGTGGGCCGTTCTCACTTGCCATTGTCTTACTGGAAAATTTCCAAAGTCCATATGAACAAAAATGTGGCTTTACCTCACAGCACACAGGAGTAGTTGATCCATTGCTGCCTCCGTCAGTAAGTTTAAACGCATTATTTTGTGATTTCAGTGTTTAAAATTACTTTTAAAAAAGTTACAATTTTATTCAGATTCACCTATGTGACACAGAGTAAACATATTACGCAGCAGTAGAACAGCAGCTTCTGTGACCCTGTGAGCTACACTCACTGATTTTCTTCATAGATTTTGGTTCAGGAGAGTAAGCGGTTTACACGAGACACTGTAAAGCAGCAAACATGTTCTTAAGATATTGTTGACTTAAGCAGACATAGGTTTTATTAGATGAGACTTTTGCGTTTCCACTGGGCAGCCATGTGTCACGTGAGAACAAACTCATTTAATAATATCTAAACTATCACTTTAGCAACAGACTGTTGACATTTTATCCTATACTGAGAATACTGTTAGTTTACAATACTGTTGTTATTTACCAGTTTTTTAAATCCTGTCAGTTTTGTTCTTTTTTAAAAAAAAACAAACAAGTAGGTCCAAGAATTCAGCAGTTAATTTAGTGTTTCAAACCTATATAAACACTTGTAGATAGATTTATATGAACCAGTCTGTTCTAGGTAAATAAAAGAAATACTGTACATTTTCATAAAATCATATACCATATTTAATTAACATTTTAATTTAACATTTTGAAAACATGACTGGAAAATAGCAGGGATGACAAAATTTTATAACCTGTTTTACAGCAGCTGTGGGGCCATTCATGCTCAAATAATTGCTGAAGCAGTTTAATCTCTTAATGTCACTGACTTTTTTTTTTCCAGTGTTTAAGCACGGTGAAGTTAGTCAAACTAATTAAAATCATATTCCTTAAGATGTGCCAAGGCAATTACAAGCAAGGATTATGTGCTACTGCATTAAACTCCTGTGCATCTTTACTCCTTTACTTGATGCCTGTAGTGACCTGAAGACTCAGGAGACAGAAGTTTGCCCACAGCACTGCTTCACACATGATGCTCTGAAAAGAAATATTGTATACTTTCAACTTTACACACCCCTTCCTTCTTGTCTGCTTCACCTTCTTTGTTCCTAACCTTGTCTGTACTGAATATTTTGTAATTTGTGGTTTAAAAACACACAAAAAAAGTGCATTTGGATTACTTTTCCACATGGAGCACAAACCTTCACACAAACCAGCTACTGTATATATGCATAAGGACATGCTCTGCTCCAACTGCTGAGTCTTCAGGTGTTAATTTGTGCAGGACCATCTTCGCTCACTGTTAATTTCGGCAGAAAGAAACAGCTTCAGCATCTTGCGTGAACAAAATGCTATGGAAGTGACCACACACACACACACACACACACGCTCACTGACCACTTCAACTGCATGTTCACGCAAATATAGTGTCCTGTGTACCTAATAAAGTGGTCAGTGACTGTATATTTCCACATCTAGATGAATGTTTGCGCAAAGTAATCGTTACTGTGTGAATATTGTTTTTTCATTTATTTTCTTTAGCTTTAATCCAGGAACTCCTGTTTCACTGGCCACAGAAATGAGTCACATCTGAATTAGGTTTGTATAGACCAAATAATCTGTAATTTTAGAGGCTCCCTGTATGTTTCAATGGGCAGAGTAAATACAGTAAATACTTCAGTGTTTTTCATTGCATGTACATGAACTTTGTTAAGCAGCAAACACTCTTCAGTGGTATAGTTTCTCTTTTCCCTTTACAAACTTCTGCATTTGCTGAAGTGCTACAACCCATTTCAACAGATTTATGGGAAAAGATACAAACTGGATTCACTCAACCATTTTTTGACAATAAATGACTACATTGCCATTAGGATTGTGAGAAAAGAAGAATGTGAGCAAAAACACCTGTGTTCTCCTTTTTAAATCGTGCAGTTCTTGTTGTCTTGTGCATGCAAACTGTGAGCTTACACATGGGGGCTTGGTGATACAGTTCAAGTCTGACCCAAGTGTGTGATTGAAACGACGAAAATGTTTCCACTCTGTCCTCAGAATTACATGTTTGCAGGAACCTCAGCTGCAGCCCTGACATTAGTGAACATTTCTGCACAGAGGTGTTGAAATATTAATCTTGTAATTCCCATCCTCCAGTTTTTTTCATAGAGAGCATGTCAACATGGATCTAACAGATCAGTGGTGAGCAATTTTGACTTTGTTTCTTTAGTTTTCATTATTAATGTATCAGTGAGGATTTTTTTCAGTCTGTGAATCTCAGCTGAAATGTTTGATATTTACAGGTGGCATCTGTGGGTCGGCTCCAACTCATTAGCAGGCTGATGTCAAGCGGCTGCACATGGCGCGGGTTCTTGAATGGAATGTGTCAGATTTTTGGGTGAAAAAATGTCCATAATACTCTGGAGGACTATACTAGTCAACACTTGATGGATTTGTTTCCTGCGAGCGCAGTCACTGTGCTCTAACCCTGTGTTTCCTCTGCAGAGGGATTATTGAGAGGAGAACTGATGCTGCTCACAACAATGTGAAAGCAGATATCTGTCAGTTCCAATCAGCTGTCAACAGTGTTTTCACCGCTGAGTAATCGTTTGTGCATTGTCGGGCTGCCAAAAGTCCAAAGAAAGATACGGACAGAGGTTGAGACAGAAATGACTTTTTGTGTTGGACTAAAAAATAAATAACCAAAGCAGAAGGTAAGATTTGAAATAAAGAGTGTAACAGCAGCCCATATTGACACCAAAATAAGTTGGATAAATCCCATAAAATGCAAACCAACAAATAATACCCACACACTGCTGTATATCACACAAGTCCACAATCCTATTTAGTCCTTTTTGATTACCATATTTGAAATACATTCAGTAGGACAGCTATTTTCTTACTTACACTCATTTACAGTGTGTTGATCAAAAATATAGCCTGTCTTATTTGTTGTAGTTTTAAAAGAAACTTAGGTCCAAATTTAAATAAATAACCATAGGTTTAAGTATGATTGACAACAACTATGCTTTAAAATGTTAATTATATAACTAATTCTAATCTGTGTTGTCACAAAATGTTCTTTCACCCTAATTTGATAAAGTGGCCACCAAAAAGCAGCACTCTACATTAGAGGTGACCAATTAATTGGTTGGGCTGATCAATCAGGCTAAAACTTTCCATTTTTTAATAGTTGGCTTTGGTAGATTCTTATTGATCAATTGGCCAATTATTGCACATACACATTTGTTCTCCGAAAATTGATAAATGCTCCTCAGTCTCTTATTCAATCTTTAAAGTTAAACTGTTTGATGATGTGTTTCATGCATTTAATGTTCAGTTCATACATTGTTTTTATTTAAAATATATATTGTAATTGCATTGCAGTTCTGATACAAATTCCAGTTTATAGAGACAGACAAGTGTTGTTCAGTAAGTCTATGTGCATGTTAAGTAATGTGACATATTATTGGTAAAGCTGCTATACTTTATCAGATGGAGGAAAAACAAAACAATCAATAAAAGGCCTAAAATATCTTACATCCGCAGTGACAAGAGAAAAAGTGGCACCAGTCAAACTTTGCCAGATGATAATTTAAAACACAAAATCTACATTAAATATTTTCATCAGCTGAAGTGGTTAAATTTTATATTTACAACTAAAAGTTGCTTAAAATTATGCGCCAGTTGATTTGAAAACTCATACATAAATTGCGGTGTGTTCATGTGCACCTACCAGTTACTGCATTTAAAAACTTTGTGCTCAAAAACACATACACGTGTGTTTATCTTCTTTGTTGTGCTGCTGTATTATTCATATGTAACAAAATGGAACCTACCATCAGAGACAGATGGTCTGGCATATGCTCCTGTAGCTGACTGCCTCTTGGATGTCGCACACTCTTGCACGTGCACACTCATACAAGCAGGACTTAGAGTGTGGAGACCTGGTGTTTCTCAGCATCCCAGTAAGCCCATATTAAGAATGAGAGTGACATTGTTAGGATTAATGTTGCAGCATTGCAGAGATACAGATGGGGCCTCAGCATGTCTCTAATGAATGTGGTCTGCAGAGCCAGTTCTGTACATGCAGAGGTTTACGCGCTGCGGTACCACTTATTGACTTGGCCTCAGTTCAGGTCCTACCAAGTTAAGTGCCAGGTTATGACGTGAAGACTCTGCGTGTGTGACACAGTTAGTTCTGAGCCTCATAGCTCCCAGCAAGCATGCTCCCTCTGTGTTTCTTTATAGTCCAGAGGGCTGGGAGCCAAGAGGTGACACATAGCAGTGGTGGAGAGGGATCAAGACTGCAAATTACTGACGGAAAAATGATAGACATCCATAGAGGAGAAGAAGAAGAAGAAGAGCAGATGTTTTAGTGAAAAGCTTTCTCTTGAGAGTTTTTTTGTACATCCCGGCTCAGCAGTGGAGAGAGTCAGGACGGGGAGAAGACACTGATGGTTACAGCAGTCCTGTCTGAAGATTGGTTGCGAGGAGAGCACAGAACACAGAGACAGAAAGCAACCAAAAGGAAAGGCCCGACCACTTGCATTCCCCAGAGGACTGCGCCCCCCCAAAGTAAGCCACCTGAGCTGCAGAGAAAGAGGTGAAACAAAAGGGCAGGGTATAAATTAGGCAACATCTGCATCTTTATGGCTGTAAGAAAGCTCAATCTCATAGTTGAGGTAGTCATGCAAGACAGCAGGGGGCAGAGAGGGAACAGGGTCAGAGGAATGTTAGCACCTCTGAGCTTTGACTCAAGACCAGAGTAATTAATGGCAGCTTATGCCATCTTGTTCTCTGGCAGTACTTCCTTTGTTCTCCAGATCTTAGTAATCCCAAGTCAGTCTACCCTGACTCTGCCAGCACCACTTACCCACACAGGCTGACCCATCATCGCTGGGCTCAAAGCCCTGATTGCATCTCCTCTTGGCACGACACTTATAGCTGCCGTAGGTGTTGATGCAGATGGGGCGGTCAGAGGGGCACACAGAGGGGAACTGGGTACACTCATCCTGATCTGAGGGAGGGGGGAAGGAGAGAGAGACTTTTTTTCCCTTTATTTTAAACAAGGACAAAAGGGTCAACAGGCAAAGACTGCATAAAAAAATGGACATAGTCTTCCAGGGTCAATATAAACTCTTGTTGTGAAGCCTCAAGATTCACGCTTTGAATGGTGCCATGTCAGTTTTGGCAATCAGAAATTCACAGACGTCACCTGCAACCAGACACCGTCAATCACACTGGTGTCCACTCATTTTTGTTCTTTTCATATTTTTGTAGATTTGTAAACTTTGAGGAGAATTGACAATAAAGCACAGGCAGAGGTTAAATTTTACTCTGCATGCAGGTCTGAATGGGAGACCCTATGATGGACTGTTGACCTGTCCAGGGTTTCTCCTGCCTTTCACCCTATGTCATCTGGGATTGGCTCCACTTGCCCAGGGACCCTAAAGCAGTTGACAATGAATGATCTATTGAAGAATACCTGAAATTAGTGATTAATATCATTAAGTCCTCATGCAAATGTTTACTGATGTGAGAAATAGGCTTATTTTCCATTCAAATGGAGTTCTTTTTGCTCCTGGCTAACTGTTACTTCCATTAAACTTCCTGGGCTTCAATTATCAAACTGGAGGACAACATACATTTTTATGTACAATCTATGCCAACAGAGGGACAGATCCTGTCAACTTACCAGTACAACGGCCATTTTCATTCAGGGCAAACCCATGACCACACTGCAAGAAACAGTTAGTCTCATCAGAAACAAGAGTCTTTTAAACCAAGCATTCAATTTCTGCAACGTCTCTATGTGTAGAATGCCTTGGAAAAGCCTCATTAAATACTGAACCCTGGACTTATAATGCCAAAATAATCAAAACAAGATTTTAGGACCACTGTACACATTGCTGTACCTCTATTTCTGTAGTAGCAGTGATTTCCTCTTCTTCTCTTGGATAGTGAATTTCCAGAACTGAGTTCATCTCTGAAGGTTCCAGGGGTCGGGCCACTGAGTGACCATCTGGCCAGTAAACCTCCACATTGGTGGCCACATCCTTACCTGGTCAGCATAGCCAACAGAGAAACATGACATCATATGTCCTTTTCATACAATATTCTACATACTTTAGCTTATTTTGAATACTTCTCGTGAAGTCTCTTCCCTCCTCAGAGATCAAGTGACGACAACTTCTCTCCATAAACTATTTTAATCAGGCATATCTTCAGCCCTTAATTAAAATGGCATTTCTCAATGTAAAAAAGATCTTGAACTTCTTTGCCACACAGTGAATCCACTGAGCAGGTGTGCTGCCTGTGCTCCAAAGAATATTTCACCTGTCTTGTTCCTCTTCCCTCAGACAACCTCTCATTTAGTGGTGGGAGGTACATTTCACGTCTAACTCCAGTGACGCATTTTGCAAGTGTGGAGGTCTGTTCGGATGCCACGATGCTGTGGAAAGTTTGCTCTTAGTGTGTGTTATGAGTAATCAGGCATTAAAATTGAGGGCCTCTGGAGCTGATCTGTGCTTGCACAGCCCTAATACAGAACAGGCTCAGTGAGCAGGGCCAGCGAGCGGTGGTGGGTGGGCTAGCAGGCTTGAATGTCCTACTGGGGGTAAACCAGGCTGGCTTCCAGCTGCAGCACCTGCCCCACATCTCCTTCCTCTTGTCCACACAGCTCCTTCCCACAGATAACTTACCCTCCCGTGGGTGTCTAATCAAGCTTGAGGTATTAAAACTTTCCAGACAAAGCTTTTCTTTTCCTCCTTACTGCTACTATTTCCGTGACACTCTTTCTGTCCATTTTTCTCTGTCGTTTAGTGGGAGTAGTGCTGCAATAAATCAGTGTTAATATATCGTAAAGTAAATAAAATACCTTCAGGTTTTTGGCTGTGAGTCAGTGAAAAATATTCAGAGATACTTTCACTATACTTTTTAAAAAACACTAAATAACATTCATACATACACAATGTGAATGCCTGCAATAGTCATGTGTGTCCTTAAGAATATAAATGCAGAGTTACCAAGCCCAAAGTGGGCGACAGGCTCCATCTCACACAGGTATCCTGAACCACCATCAATGATCCGTGTGTGTGGGCCTGTCTTTTTTGTGTACACCACCACTTTGGCTCCTCTGGCGAAAGCACCAAATTTGGTCAGAGGAATTATTCGCAGCCATGAGTTGGTGGAACCCTAAGACACAGACAAGAATGAGGGAAGGCTGGGTTTCAGTTCGGTTGACACCACCTGCTGAGGTGTCAAATGTCTCAAAAAAAAAATATAAGCGTCACCTGGTTGACTTTGTAGACAGAGAGCGGTTGTGCTGCACTTTCACCATGAGACACCAACAGTTCTAGGCGGCCATCACCATCAAAGTCTGTGGCTACAGCTCCTGGAGATCCATCACAGTAATGACAGCATCGTCATGGAACAGCCTATGTAACATTTATCTTTTGTGCAACCATTTTGTGTGAACAGTCATTAAGTAGTTCTGTGGAACAAATCATTTTTCTTTTGTAAAGCTCATGAGACACAGAGCCCTCATGGAGCTCTGGTGCCATCTAATGGTAAGATGTTGTAACATCAGACATGAGGCGTGTTCTTGTACTGCCTCACTGAGTTCATGCTGTGTCAGCTGGAGTGTCTTGACTCTCACCTGTTCCTCTCCCTTCAGGCTCTGATGCCTCCCCAACATTCAGCTCTTCTATCTGCGGGTCTCCATGTTCTCTCCTGCTCACCCTGTCAAATCAACATGTGACTTTTTAAACTGATACCATAATTGACCAGTCCATTTTTTCTTCATGAGAATTGTCATTATTCACATTAGTCTACTTTGTGCTTTGCTATTATCTTAAATAAAACGGTTAATTTTTGACAAACTATGCCAACAGTACATCAATAGACAAAATGACAGGTTCCTGATTTTTTTTTTTTTGGAAATTGTAGCTATAGATAACATTAAGGCCTAACAGGTAAAATGACAAAATAACAACCTCCTGTGAATAGAGGTCAGTGTTTAAGCAAACAATAAATTATAACAAAGATGTTTTAATAAAATACCTCCACAGAAGAAGTTATAGTTGTTGACATAGACTTTATATTAATACTAACATTTTAAGATTAATTACATTAAAGGGATCCAAAGTTCCCCTAAACAGCTGTCTCTTGCATGATAATGCATTAGAGACAACAATCCAATAATGAACTTTTATGAAGTATAGCAATATCACATCTGAGGGGTCATTCTCTTTTTCAGAGGGTGATGATTTCAGTACAGATTTTTCACTTGTGCAAAGTTGTTAAAGATAACAGAGAAATCAACGCAGGCAAATTAGCACTTTCTCTCTTTAAACTGTTCAAATACACCAACTGTAAGTCTTGCATGATAGATGTCTGACGGCAACACACATTAACATTTCTCTTGTAAGCATGAATCTTAATCATTCCTTTGCTGTGTGAAATATTCCAACAAGCCAGTCTCACTGTACTTATTATCACGATAACACATAAAAAGTGACTTTAAGATTAAATTAGAACCAGTTGTGTTGTGTGAACGATCGGGCTATCTGATAACCGTGAAAGTCATGGAGAGTATACAAGTAGAGACCACACATCAATATCCCACTTCCCCAAGTTATTATTTCATTTCACAGTGTACTAATGTGCTGATCCTGGCTGTTAAAGTCCATAGCTCAGCTAAATATTGATTAGGTGTATTTAATTAATTAGCTCGGGCACAAAAGTTTGAGCTTTTCTTTTCTACGGAGCCAGAGGGCAGAGTCAAATAAGCTGATTCATCTTCATATTAAACACTGGCTAAGCCACGGGCTGTGGAGCAGTGACCCTGTTGGTCCATCACTGCGTCCACAACAGATGTCCTCCAGTGGCACAGTAGTATTCAGATCCAGTTAATCTTTAGGGCTGATTATTGGATGTTAAGTTTGAACTGACCCACAAGCTCATGGCCAGATTCATCCGGATTTCTGCATCAGGAAAAAGATGCCAGATCAGATTGCTTTTCATAAAGGATGAGTTTATTATACTTTTAAGTCCTTACAATTGATATGTATCATGTATTGCATTTTGAGAGCTGAGTTCATTAATATTATCTAGAGAGGAAGCCAAACCGGGAGCCAAAAAAGGAGACCTAAAACTGTCTTAATGAAAGATTCATTCATGTGTAGAGAAGGAGGAGGAGGAGGCGGGATGCCAGACAAGATAAGTTTCCCTGGCTGGGATTTTTAAATTCTTCTCAGCTTTCACCCCAGTTTTAGAGTATTAAATCAAGACGCAAGAGTAGTCCATTAAGCTCCATCATCAAAGTGCTGTTAAAACTTACTGCCATACTGGTACAACATGTGCGTATGTGTGTGTGTGTGTTATATCTGGTTGGGTACCTAAAGAGCCTGTTAGCAGAGGGGCCTCTGTAGGCGATGTTATTGAAGAAAACCTCCAGCTCATTGTCATTGTCGAAGTCTGCAACGATGACAGTGCGAACCGGAGATGGCATGGCAAACTTCTGGGATGCAATGTCCTGAACAGAATTTAAAAAAAAAGCAAGTCGGTGATGCATATACGCACACAATGTTGAAAGCAAGGCTTAAAATTCAACAGATGGGATGACAGAACACACTGAAGAGCACAGTTAGAATCACATTCTCCTGCTCTATGGGTGCATTGATTCACTCATCACGAGTTTGTAAAGAGGGACAAAACATTCTACCCTTCCTTTTTCAGTAAATACTGACTCATCTAACTCATCCAGCTATCTTTTTTTGTGATAACAACCTCAGCTAGTGTTACCCCTACATCTAAAACTGCCATAATCCTACAGTAAAAATTGTTTGAGGTCAGCGATGCTACAGAATAGTTAGCGTCTTGTTCAAAGGCACTTTATTTTTGCATAAATTATGAGAAAGATGCAGATTGCCGAGTGAACGCTGACAAGTGAAGTGTAAAGCACTGCAGCAAATTTCATGCAAGAACAGAGAGGAAAAGGGTTTGTATGGTGACATTTGATCATCACCTATCACAGCTTTATCACCTGTAGTCATTCCATGACACATGCTATATGTGTTAAATTTGACACATAGCCAGTGTGAGCTCAGCCAAGAGTAAAACGATGCTTTCATACCCGATGTAAATAAGGTCACAAGTTCAGCCTCCACGGCAGAATCATCAATAATCTGTGTCCAGTCCTTGAGTTAGTTACAGATCGGTCACGTGTTTACGCACTCCATGTAAATCACCTGAACAAATTCATCTGAAGCCTAAACATAAGAACCAAAGGCCCCTTTAAATAGTGTGGCATCAGAAAAGAACATGGCAACACTCCTGCCAAAATTCTCCTCAGCAAAGAAGTTTTTGCATGAGAAAGTAACGGATATCTCCTCGCTTCAGTGACACGGTGATAAGTCGGGGAAGAGTTATAGAGCAGCCCTTCACTCCCTCCAGTATTTACTCCCTGTTTTAATTATAAGGCTCATAAAGCTGCAAAGGAGGGGGCACAGTGACCTTCTGCTTCTCAGGTGAAGGAGAGGGGATGGCCAACTGAGGCTATGAGGGAGGGAGAGAAGAGTAGGTGTACATTTACTATATTATTAGGTGAGCTATAAGACGTAATACCATAAGAGAAAATTCCAAAAATAAATATGGAGCTCAAAAACATGACTCTAGCAGGAGAAGTTTTAGCAAAAATTCATCATCCATGATTTGGTATGCATGAAGTTTCTCAAAATGGCACTGGGACTATTCACAACTTCATTAAAAGTTAATATGGTTGAAAACTTTTACATAGAAAATATAAAATCTGTGTTCTTTATTTCGCTTTACTGACAAACCTTTTAAAGACTTATTTTTTTCTCTATCGGTTAGTATTCTTGATTCCTCTATGGAAACAAAATATAAAAACAGTATAATAATCATAATAATGATAATAAAAAACAAAAAGGTTGATGTCAAAGAGGATAAAAGAAAAAAGGCAATTCATCACCATTACCATCTGCATACTTTCCTATGTATTTAGTTTACTATGCCATTTACCAAATTCCACTTTTTTGTAGATTCTTTGTCAGGGTCCGGTCTTCTCCCTGCTTCCTGTCTCTTATTTTGTGATGTCTTTTATTTTTCTGCGCAACCCTGTCTTTGCTTTTTGGTTTCAGGAGGCTTGACCAGGCTGCTGGGTGGAGTCCCTCTCCACACACCTGCTGCACATTTCCTTGATTTTCCCCCCGGCCTTTATCAGCTGGTGCCTCCCTGCAGCAGGTGTCAGCGCGTCTCTCATGCAACACGGTACTCACTAGTACAAGTCGTTACTCTGCTCAGCCTGCTTCCATGCGTTTTTGCTCTCGTTTTCTAATTCGTGATTTTTCCCCTTTTTTCTAGTTACCCCGGGAGATGCTCGCCCAGCCAGCCTGTCAGTCTCCTCGCCTTTTGTTTCTTCTTAGTTGGCTCGACCTTTTGTTTATTGAACCTTTTTGTGAATAAATCCCTCTTGCCTTTTCGTTTGCAACCTGGCTTCCGTTTACCGTTATTCCATACATGCCCAGTGTTAAAACCTTACATTCTTCTTCTAAATAGCAAAATTCAGTACAGGTACATCTCTTTGTTATTTGACCTATGTTTACAAAAAACAAAAACAAAAGAATAATTATATAAATAAACGTCTAAACTGAATAGACAATATATTTATTCTTATTTATTAAAGAGGGCTCCAGCTCTGATTTCATCTTGTTAACAGTACCTTTTCCCTCTAACCCTGGCTTTCCCTTTTCTCTTTAAAAAAATAGATATGTGTTCGTTTTTTTTTTGTTTTTTTTTTTTGCATGTGTGTGCCTTAAACCTTTTGAGAGGAAAACCTCGGCAATACATTTTAATTAAAGCACAAACAGACCTAATCGGCACTTTCCACTATGCGGGCAAGGCTGCTGTTTCAGCCCAATTTAATTAGCGGTTTACTGGAGTGATACAGCAGCTTCATTATGCATGCCAAAGGTCAATACAGGCTAGCAGGAGTGTCAGCTCATGGGGGGGAGAGGGGTCTTAAATGTGTTGTGGGCTTGTGATTTAACAATCTTGGTTTAAAAAAAGATTGTCTTGCTAATTCAATTTGTCTTCTGGGTGTTTGTGCGTGTATTTGAGAGAATTGGGTGTAATTGTGTGTGTGTGTGTCACAGTGCTGGGATTGTCTCTGAGCCTACCATCACACATTAACCTCTTATTTGACCCCAATAAACATGTCTCACGTGACATTTATCTCTATGGTAAAAGATGCGGTCGCAGGTCCTGACACATACATCACCAAGTGCAAAACCTCCACAGATTTACAAAGCGGAGGATGTCTCTCTCTGCTCGTGCCGCTCTTACGTGCACTACACAAACAAATGAACGCTGCTGGTTGTCTCACAGGTGTTGTCTACCATAGAGTCACTGATTTAGTAAATTACCACCCCTTGTCTTTGTATCCCACTCAGTCCACAGCTAATTCTAAATCCCCAACTGTCCATTAGCATCAACACTTGTTTGATTCACCGTGTTCCTGCCTGTTCATTAGACACTGACCTTATTACGAGTAAAAGAGACTATCAAACTGCTTGACTTGCAATCACTTTGTGAAATCAAACATTAACCCTCTCACTTCACAAAAAATGTCTCCTGTGACAACAGGGTAGCAGATCTTTCTGGTTATTACTGTTTTTCTCAGGCTTTTTTCCCTTATCTGTCATCACCTTCTCTTTCCTCACATTCAAGTTTAACCTTCTTTTGAAACAAGCATATACTGTACTATAAACTATTTTAAAGGTGCTTAAAAGTAATCAATTCATCAATTATTTGTTCACTTTTCATGGACGTTTCTTGTTTATAGCCATTTAATTTTACTAGGGCAACGTTGCTGAAATGAGAGCTATACCCTGCTGTAGTGACAAACGGAGTCATGTGGAGCTTTATGAAATCCTTAATTAGCATTGTTTGAACTAATATGACAATGGTTTCAATGTAACTGACAATTGTTTGTATTTAAGTTTTAACATTTGAGCACATTGTTGATATTTTTCTCTATTCTGCTCATTTTATGGGCAAATCAAATCATCGCTTTCGCACTTACGGAAATATTCAATAGTTGAAGCCCTACCTCATTTAGCGCATAAAGAGACATTGTGGACACTGTTAAAGGAAACAGTTTTTGTGAACTTACCTTGAACTTCTGTTTGCGGTTGTTCTGCTGCATGTACAGGCGATGAGGTCCATTCCAGTTCCCGTAGACGATGTCTGTCTTGCCGTCACGGTTGAAATCTGCTAGAGCAACGCCTCTGCCATGCTGCATGGGGTCCTCCACACCTACACTCGTATGGTAACATTCTTTATTATACAATATATATACTTATTTTGCACGAGGTCCACATATGTCATAGACTGCACACATTCCTCTCACCAGCCTGCTGGGCCACATCGGTGAAAGTTCCATCTCCGTTGTTTCTAAACAAGAAGTTTGGCCCATACTCATTGTCACAGAAGACATCGGACAGCGTTTGACTGACAATGGGCCCCACCACGACACCCCTCCCTCCTGCACAGACAGACACAGAAAAACGAGCCTCCATGGTGAGAGAAAATTGGGCAGTTAAAGAAAAGGGTAAGCAGACTGTACTGGAAATAAAAACTGGAGCAGTGTAGGTGAAATAACAAAGCAGAGGGAGCAGAAGATCAGCTTGAAATCATTATCACCTATTCGGGCAATTTCCTCTGAGCGAGCGGATACAGACACTGACTGGTAAGCTTTGAAAACAGACAAATACACCGAGGCAGGAACAAAAATACAAAGGCGCAACACACGCTGAGTCTTTTGCATTAAGCAAAAGCAAACAGTAATTTGCCGTTGATGAAAACCTGTTTGTGACTGTTCAATACACTCAATATCACCCCAGGATTTTATGCTGACATTCTATGAAGTGAAGTGTTCTGTTAAAGTGTCTCATCTCAGACCAGCAGAGTCTAATTATGGAGCTGAAAGGGCTTTGATTGCCCTTTCAGTATGTAGAGTCACTGCTGCGAGTGAAGGCTCAATCCTGATTTACTGGCCTGCTCCATCGGCCAGACAAATACCACTCTCCCCTTATGGCCATAAACCACTAATGTCTCTCCGGAGATATGTTACCATTAGATATACAACTTCATTCACTGTCCCTCTGCTCTGATTAATGGCAGGATGGTAAATAGCCATCTACTGTCCATTATTCACCCCCATTCTGCACCAGCTCACTGACAATGACAGCTTAGACGACATCTGGCATTCAAGAAAAAAAAAAAGAAAACTTGATGAGCATTGATTATGTTTAGCGCAAAGTCTTGTCCCACTTCCAAAACTTACCTGGCTGTCAAAGTCAGGGACTTTTCATCGGTTAAAATAAAGCATGATAAACTCTCTCATCAAACAAATCATGATGACAGAGCTCGTTTTTTTTACGGCCCCACAAAATGACATTATTTCACAGCCAAAAATAATCAAATGGTAAAATACTACGTCTATTTTATAAAAATATGACATATATGAAAAATATAAAATTATATTTTTCACATTTGTCCTTAAAGAGGACATTCACTGGAAAATCAAATTTCTGATGTTTTTTGGTGCGTCCCCGTGTCCTTCCCGTATCTAAACTTCACTAAAGTGTCACAATAAACACGTCAGCCACTTCTGAGAAAGAAAGGCTTCTCTGTTTACCTGCGCTCAAGCAAGTGGTTTTGAACAGTCGAGTTTAGTTACGTAACTAGCACATTTGCCGTGCAACGAACCCTCCTCCAACAGCTACTCCCGGTCTTGGGTGTGAACATTCAACCTGAAGAAGAAGCACCGCGGAGCAGTCAGTCAGCTGGTAGCTGGCCAATCACAAGCGAGTGGGAATGCACTTGGTAGCTGGCCAATCACAAGAGACTCAGTGTTCTGAGGGGCGGACACTTGCTCAGAAACTCAGAAACTCATTAGCGTGCCTGTTCAGAGAGCAGCAATAAACTGGCTTAATCTGAAGAGACTATGAGGTTTCTATGAGATCCTGACTTTTGGTTCAAAAAGGCCGTTCTATGTGACCTTTAAAGGTACAGCGTGTAATATTTAGCAACATTTACTGTACATATTAATGAAGCTGCATGTTGAAGCTGAATATTCCTCACCTCACCCTTCCCTTTTAAGTATGCTGGAGAACCTATGTAGCCTTCAGCTGCATCAGAACAAGATATTTAGTCTCTGCACTACTGTAAAAAACATGGTGGTTCAAATTGGTGGCCTGATGTTAATATAAAGGGATCATTCTGCCGAAATGAAAAAAAAACAATTCTTACTATCATGTGAATGGATCATTTTTACATTCAATTTCTTTAATTCACTTTTTTAAGAATTATTTACCTGACTTAGTACCTGACGTAACAAACATCGGTGACATAAATGAAACCAGGTACATTTTATGAACATTATATCTACTCTTTTTTTTATAATCACAAGTATAATTTATTGACTAAATTGTCAGTCACAGTGACGACGATTCCCATTTCATCTGTTTCGCACTTTCACATTCCCATTACTGTACACCGTCAGCTTCTACTTAACCTCTGTCTGCAGTAAAGCGTTGTCCTTTTGAACCAGTCTGCCTCCAACTGGACTAATAGCATATAAAATACAAAGTGCTGTATTGGCATCAACACACTTTTATTCAGTTTGGAGGGAACCACCATGGACAGAGATAGATATCACATCCAGACGGGTGTGCTGCTCTGATGTATGTGTGTGGCGCCCTTCCCCTAAGATTACCTGTGACTTTGACTGGAGTAAAGAGCTGACAGGGCCAAAAGGCCCCACTAACACTTCACTTTCTGCACTCATTTCTTTTCTATTTTCTCTCCTGCTTACAGTCATCACGCTTTCTTTTTTCCCTCAGTTTGGCCCCTCTCCAGCAGCTCTCCTTTACTCGCCTCCTGTCCAGCACCCTTCTGTACTTCACTCCTATATTTCAGACTCCATGGGTACAGCGAGCACATGCTCCTCTGCAGATGTCCATATAAATCAGACTGAAGGTCCAGTGCTGCTGAATGGTCTTACATCACTCACGCATGCACACACACACACACACACACACAAATACACAAACACACAGCTGTGCCTCCATGACTTCAGAGGATATTACACTGACTTGCATTCATTTCTTAGAGATTGAGTCTAATTTACAAGTGGCTTTATGTAAGAAATATATTAGATTAAATCATAAAATAGAGAATGGAGAAAACAAGGTTCTGCAGTGGAGATACGGTAAAATGTACATGGTTGAGAGTGGAGGAAAAGACAAGGACATACGTGCAGGTGACGATAAGTTTCTCCCAGCCAAGGTTAGCGAATGCTCTTTCTGTCTCCCTCATGTACGTCGTTGGTGAATATTGAACTTATATACTGTAGATCTGCAACTAACGATTATTCTCTTTTATATTTTCTCAATTTAATCAAGTATTTGTTTTGCCAGAAAAGGGAGAAAAATATTGATCAGTTTCCCAGACCTTGAAATTCTGATGTTCTCAAATGTTTTGTTCTGTCCACAAAACAGAACTTTTCAGTTTTAATCATCTTAAAGATATGTCACCAGAAAGCAGGAAAATATTCACATTTAAGAAGCCGAAAAATCTGAAAGCTTGTTTTAATTATTAAAAAAACTCAAAAACTGAATACACTGGTTAATGATTAATTTAAAAATTAATTAATAATCAATCTGGAACAATCGTTGCAGCCCTAAAGGTACATAATGTTGAGTTCATTACTGTCGCCTTGTTGTCTTTTCCTGTAAATGTGATAATTCTACACTGCTGACACACTTTCACTTTCAATCTCCACCTGTTGCTGACTCTTGAAAATTAACCAAATAAGTTCGGTGTTTGTATGGTTTCATGCAACACAGAGTAACACTAGTTTTAAATGGAGCTCTGCATTTCTGTATTGGGGAAAACTATGGGAACCAGCTTCTACAATCTTTTGTATTGGGATTACAGTCACTATTTTCATATTCATCATCATTATTATAATTATCATAAACATAACTAAAGGTAGCTTTTGTATATATAATGTATCACATTTAACTACTAATATTTGCGAGTTCTTTTAACCTCATAAAGAAGGTACGTCCTCATAACATGATTGTGTGAAAAGATGCAGGTCCCCACAACATGAATAATAAACAACTTACACCACACACACAGTCAGTTCTTCACACCTACCTGTGAACTTGTTGACCCCGGCCTGCTCTGCCACGCTGGAGAGGGCAATGACTCCCTGTGAAAGGTCACTTGCTGTCTCGTCCATTTCTATGAGAGCATGAGGGCCCACACTGCCACTGGCATAGTTGGCTATGTAGATGGCATAACGTCCTGTACCCTGGGAGAAAAGCAATTATTGTGAAAAAATTCAAACTTCTTTTTAATACAGATGGTTTCATAAAGTAATACGTGTGATACTGCGCTGAGGCACACTGTGGTCAAGACATCAGCTCATGCTCCTGCTTTTTTGAAAATCTGGGCTGTACAGTACACATACCCTGTGGGTTTTGAGTGTGCATTTTCTTTTTGGAAATACAATTGTGCAGAATAATAATAAAAAAAAACTTCCTTTTTGTTAGGCAGGAGCAGAGACATGTATGTACAATATCCCAAAAGCTTTGTTGCACAAAAGTCATAACAGGGCTTAATACCACAGGTAGAGAAGAACAGATGTTATTATTAACTATGGTGAACATTTATTTAATCAGTGGACTGGTGAACAAAAAGCCACCAGTAGGGTAGAGGCTGTTTCCCTGCAGGGGAGGCTAAGAAACATATAAAACAGCTTGGCACAACAGCTTTTAATTTGTTTCTTTGTCTTTTTTTCCTGCACAGGGTTTCTTTCTTTTTCTTTTTTCTTTTTTTTTTACTTCTCAACTCGGACTACATAGTGTTTCTGTTGGGGACTTCTTTCAGAATAAATACCATTTATTACAAACTGAGTTTTATTGCAGCAGACAGTTTGTGTCCGGAACCTAAATTAAACAATGCAAATTAAATAGTTGCAATAGTAGACTAAGTCACCCGTTTTCACACTTTTATTTTACTTTTGGATAACATTATAGCTCTATATGTCACTGTGGAGAAAGATGTATTCCTTTATCTCCACAGAAATACTAGTTTGTAGTTTAGCTCTTTTGCTTTCCATTTCATTTGGAAGCTATATATTATAGAAAATATATAAAAACACCTTGCTTCAGCCATCCTTTTAAAATTATTTCCTACATACAAGTATGCATAGTTTAACCTTTTCACAATCAAATCTTTTCACCCCCCCTTATCTGCCCTCACCCTATTTCCTACCCTTTACCCCTGCTTTCTCTCTCCCTACTCCTTCCTCTGCCTCCCTTTGGAGATTAATTTCACACTCCATTATCAGTCAGAGTCCCTGCAGACACAAACTCACAGACGGAACCACGCTAATAGACTACACACTCAATTCCAATGAGCTTTCTCACCAGGCCTAGCATATTTCAGTCAGTACAAACACATGCACATATACACACACACAAACCCAAACAAACACCATTGTAGAATTTGTGTTAACCTTACCATCGTTGTACAAGACAAGAAAAGTAAATGAGTCTAGGTGATGTAAATGTCATCAAGCGCCACTTTATGACCGACTGAAGTGGGAGGAGTGGGTAGCATGCTCTCTCTCTCTCTCTCACACACACACACACACACTTAGAACTTGACAAAATGAGACTGAACTACAGTGAAGGCCACTGGGAGTTACTTAACAAACTTAAAAGTCAATGATTTTTCAATAAGTCTTCACCCAAGGCTAATTTCTGTCACTGGAATTGGCAGAGTTAATGGCGTGACATGCATGACTGCAAAGTGCATGCTGGTGCAGGGAGATGTGACCGCACAACTTTTACTATTCATTATCACTGTGAATGAGCCCAAACGAAGCAAAAAAGTACATTTTCAAAGGGTACAGGAGTGTTTGTTGTTGTTGTTTCCTAATGTAGTTCAATCATTAATGCTTTTAAAATCCTTGTTTTCATTGGTTGTGTTTGCCAGTGCAAAGTGAACTAATTAATCCGTTCAATGTGAAGCCCTTCAACACGGCACCTTCATCAGTTTGCATTAGACCTTTTCAAGAAGAGAGAAAATGTTTGATGCCAACTTTACAAGATGCTCTGATTTTGGCTTGTATAATCTTCTGCTGTTGCTCACAATCTGCTCAACAATAAGAAAAAGTAATCTCTTTATCAGTCCACTGAATTAGCATGGAAGAATGCACATCAGGGTTCTGGCTTCCTGTAAAACCATTAACCATTCAAAGTAGATATCTTTCCAATCATGTTGGCAGCTGTATCACCTAACCGTGCTCAGTGAAATGGGACTGTGGTTAAAAAATCTATTGTAATCCCTTCTTTCCTCTTCCTTCCTTTTACTCTCTTTACCCTTTCCCCCAATTGGAGGTGAGATCTGATGTGTCTGTATTTGAGATAAGAGACAAAGAAAGAGGTGTGAGTGTGTCACTCGGAGAAAAGAGGAGAGGAAAACTGGAGCAAAGGAGATGGAAAAATGCAGGAAACCAGTCAGTATGTGTCCATGCAGAGTCAAGTCAAACTACTACCTGCAAATTAGACTTTCGTCCTTGTCCCAGTATCAAAGCTCAGGATCAAAGGTTTATTGAGTGAAATGAGTCTGCATTCGCTCTGCTAGGGGGCAAAATTCAATTCAATTTTATTTGTATAGCACCACATCACAACATACATTATCTCAAGGCACTGTACATAGTAAGGCCAAAACCTTTACTATATTACAGAGAGAAAACAAAGAACCCCAACAGTTCACACAATGAGCCCCTTTTCAATCTGTTAGTCTAAAGCAGTTTAAGGGGGGGCACCATTCCAAGTCTTCTTACAATCCATCCATCCATCCATCCTTCCATCTTCTACCACTTTATCCTCCACATGGGGGTCACGGGGTGAATGGTGCCAATCCCTGCTGACATAGGAGGGGTACCAGTTCCTCACAGGGCCACATAGAGACACACAACCATTCACTCTCACTCTACACTTTACCTACAGTCAATTTAGAGTGTCCACTTTGCCTAATCCCGAAATCTGCATGTTTTTAGACTGTGGGAGGAAACCGGAGACCCATAGAAAACCCCCACACACACATGGGGAGAACATGCAAACTCCATACAGAAAGGCTCTTGTTCCGATCTTTTTTTCCAGCAAAGGCACCAGTGATATTTTGAAAGTCTGATATTAGTCGGACACAATAATTTTATTTTCTAAAGTCATGTTAGTGCACTAAATGGGAAAAAGACTAAGAGAGTGAGAGAGAATGTAGTGGGCAGAAAACAGTAGCGTGCAGTCATCACTCTTCCTTACGCACGCTGTTCTATAAACAAACGAGCCCTGGCTTCTATAATTACACTGGTGCGATGGACAGGAGAGAGAAAATGGCACACCATTCCCCCAAATGAACTGTCATAGCACATGCTGAGAGGGGCGGCGTAGGCAGGGCATGAATTATCACTGGTAAACAAACAGAAGCACCCATGCATGTACACGGAAGACATTCTGGAGAGTTTGTGTGAGTGTACTGTGGATCTGCCTATGCCATTCTCTGTGTGCGAGAGGGAGATAGTGTTTTTGTGTGTAATACCTTTCTGTCCACACAGGCCACTGAGCGCCCAGCCATTCGATTTGCTACATCTCTGTGTTCGTTAATGTCATCGCTCAGTAGATCCTCGAAGCGTCCATTGCGGAACTTAAACAGCTTGTCAGAGTATGTTGCCCGACCTTGATGTGGAGAGACGTTCGAGAGGTCAGGAAAAGGCAAAGACCATGTGGAGAGTAAAGAGGTTTCATGCAGTACAATAATCCTGGGTGACTGGGAACATAAGAGCAGTTCACTGTGGCTGAAATATGGGCTGAAGGAGGGCTTTTTTTTATAAACATGACACAGGTGAGGTGTTGCAGTTTTGGCAGTGCATGTGCTGTAGTTCTCATACTGATTAATAGCCACTCTAAGTTTAACTGTTATCTGATGAAGATAACTCCAATAAGATAAGCTTAATGTCTACATACTGATTCTCCTGCTTTGTCTTTGCTCAAGACAAAACCTCTAACCCTTGTGAATGTGCACAATTTGCATTTTTATTTTTACAAAAAAGCATTATCAGTCTATACTGTACCAGAGAAGGCATTATTGGTGTTCAGGACATAAATCTCTTCCCGACCGTCTCCATCGATGTCACACGCTGTCACTCCAATAGCATTGCCTTGGCGGTCTCTCAGCGCATAGAAAGGGGAACTGCGGTTGTCAACAGCAATGTTGATAAGCCTCTTCCTTTGCTTGTCGTACTTCAGCACCAGGTTTGGCCCGTTGTAGCTGTCGACAGACACCAGTGGCAGTTTGTACATGATCAGTTTCAGTAATTATTTTGAATCATGCAGTGCCTTTTTTGTTCTAATGATACTGCCTTAAACATTCAGAAAACTATTTTTATTATGCTTGTATTAAAGTGATGACACTAAAGACAACCATGTTGTCAGCTATGTTAACTGCTGCTGGTTTGGTGCTTAGACTTGCATTACATCACCACTTATGTGAGCCAGACAAAAAAAGAATACAGTTTAACATTACAGCTTAAACTTAGTGCTTATATTCACTCACATCATTTTCAGAGAGAGAGTTGGTTTTGAGGACCTTTAAACTCACCAAACTGCTTTTTCTTTTGATGATTGCCAGAGTTTAGCATTTAGGATGATTCAGAAATACAGTATACTGTCCATAAGTAAGTAGTCCCTTTGAAATAAAACGTGTTTGGTTTTCGTAGCCTTAGAATAAGCCTCTTATATGTCCTTTAGGCGAACATTTTGTGCCGGCATGTTTCTACGGCAGCCTGCATGAATCTGCATTTTCCATTGTGAGGTGGAAGTGTACTATGTGAATTAAATAACAGCTCTGCCCACATGAACTCAGTTCATAAACCAACCAAGAAGAAAGAGCTCATGGCAGAGTAAAAGAAGTGTTTACATTTTTCTGGCCAATCTGAATGCTGCGGTTTAGTGCATTTTGCAGTCTCACCATTAGATGTCACAAATTCTTGCACACTGGACTTTTAATCAAAACTTGCAGCCCAATGTTTGCCTGTAAATATGTAGATCCCAATTTTTCTAACATGATTGGATAAATAAAGTTACAGAAGCTTTTACAGAATTTTTTTCACACTAGACACTAGGGTCACTTAGACCCTGGTGACTTTGTGTGACAGTGTAATAGGAACATTGTGAAATGACAATGCCATAAATAAGTACCAAAGGTCAGCATTGGCAGTATAATATCAACTGAAACTACCCATCCTAAAATTCTTTTAATCACTAATGAAATGACATTACATCCTTTATGAAGTTTTGTGATGCCCTCCTGTACGGGATGCTTGCTGAATATGATAACTGGTTAAGCAGGGTCATTTTAGTCCATTTATATTCTGTTAAGCACAGAGAAATTCATTGCTGCTTCACTGGACAGAGGCAGGCTTGCCAAACTGTTCCCATCAATGGCGCACTATCCAATCACATCCATTTTCATCAGCTGAGTGAGCTTCAGGGCACCATCCCACATCTTTTAGTCTTTTGCCTTTGTCTTCAACCTTTAGCTCAGAAAATGACAGTGCAGTTTTGTCTTAGCCTACAATGTAGGATTAGACCAGTTAATTACTTTGCAGTTAATTAATGGTTACATATTTTGTTTAATGGAAAACTTAGCAACTGTCGTGCTGTGAAAAGAAAAACTGAGATTTAACGGCTATTTCTAAAATTTGAATAAATCTAACGTTGAGGATTTTTATCCTCATTTCTCACCCGGCTACAAAAATCTCCAGGTCTCCGTCTCCATCCACGTCAGTGACAGCCACACCATAGTTGAGCTGAGTGGGGTTGTTGTCGTAGTCAGGAGGAAGGACAGTCTTGGTTACGGCTGAGAACATGGGCTCGGATCGCTGAGCCAAGGAGTGGGCATGCAGGAACACAACCAGCCACAACAACATCCTCACCTGAGGGCAAAAACATGATCAAATTCAGGAAGGTCACAGTGTTGTAAGTTTTTATTATATTATTGAGCCTGTCCAATTAAAATAAGAAAACTGTCCCTGTTCTTATCGTTCAAAGAAATTACCAGGGTTTAACAGTCGCAGTTTATCACCACAGAAAACTACATGCCTTAGATCAGCACAATGTCGCTTTCACACCCTGCAACCAAACTGAAGCACACAATTTTCCTGGAAGAGCAGGCGAATGAAAATTTAATACATAAGCTTAAGTCATACACTTGCGAGCTGCAACTCATGTTGTTGCTAAGGTGCACATCGGTAAATTTTTGGCCGAGTTCTCTGCTACACCGAGACATAAAGATGAAGATATACCACCGCAATCAGCAGTATTCTGCTGGATAATATCTGAGCCACTGATCACATACAGACAGGTTGAGAAATTACTAGACAGAAAATCTATACGTGGAGCAGGACATTAGCCAGAGGCCAAGTGAGCACAGAGGAAACCAATATGACCTGATATAACAGACCTGAGGTTGTCTTCGCTGAGAAAGGGTGACCAACTCTAAATTAAGGACGCTTTTTTAGATAAAAGACCCGTGTGATGTATAAGTGTCCTTTCAGTGGTCAGTGGATAAAAGCTAACCACAGAGGAATTGATCCAACGGACTTGTGAAGTGTGGGCAGGTAGAAGTGGAGCTTCTGATGCTCAAACTGAAAAGAGAGAAGAGAAACACGACTGAGGGGAGGAAGTAAAGTGGAAGGTCACCTTCTTAAGGCTTACATAAAATACTCATCATTAAAAACTCTGTAAAACTTTACACACACACGCACACACCCAAACTAAAGGGTGTTTACAAGCTGACAACTTGATTTGCAATGGTGGTGGATTTATGAACATAGCCTTCGTCAGCGTTCTCCTTCTATCTTCCATTGGTTTGTTTCCACCCTGCCTCCATACTGCTGCAGAAAATGTTCGCTCTCTGCTCCGAGTCTCCAGGTGATATATGGCTCTTCACCATCTCCCTCAACTATTTAATTTAAGATAAAAAAAAAAAAAAAGCCAACAACACATGGCTGTTTGAGTGATATTCTCTAAAGCACATCAGTATGGAGAGGAAGCACCTCTCATGACACTTGCAGAAAAACGGCCAGAGCTAATGCTGCTTTTCCTGGCAGGCGGCACAGAGATAATGCTGGCTGAGGGCTGGTGCAGATGCAGACTGTGGCTGTTAGCAAGAAGGGTTAATTAACAACAGTGGGAGCTCTAGATTAGGTGGTTTCTTTCCATTAGAACTGGATGTAATGACAAATGAGCAGAGTGAGTCCGGACTACAGAAGGCAGTTACAGAATATCTCTTATACACCATGTTAGATAGAGCTATAAATTAAAAAAAAAGAGGAACAAAGGGAAACTTGAAGAGCAAAAGGAAATGTGTACTGAGTTTTTGAAATATTTTAAGGATGAAAAATGCAAACAGAAAAGCCCTTTATTTTTACATGACACATGACTTTATTCCCATGCAGGACCATGACTAAGCCCGGAAATGGAAAATAATTAAAGTACTCCCACTGATTCTATTGAAGGAAATAACTAGATAGATGAGGAAGGTAAAGAAAAGGACAAATGAGTGACTGAAGCCATTGGGGACCAGCCTGATAAAAATGGTGTACTTTCACATTATCCAGTCAAGGACGTGCAGTTGATTTGTCCCCCGTTCACTGCAGTAAAAAACCAAGACACTCCACTAGAGTCATCAAGTTAAGTTGGATTGTGACTTTTCAACAAGCAGAAATTCATAAAAGATATAAAACACTCATCTGGGTTTTCAGATGCAACATCTGCAGGGTGGACAACCATCCACCCCACCTTGACAACAGGAAGCATCACATAGTATCATTTGTAGTAAACCAGTCAAACACTATGAAAATGGCTTTAGGAAAAAATGTTGTCTGAAGCAGAGAAATGTTTTCGATTTGGTTATTTATGGTGGCATTAAGAGGCCATTATCAAAGCGTGCAACATCAGCATGTGCTTTCTGGAGCGTTCAAGCCCAGCTCTGATCCTGATAACAATGCGACAAAGAGCCAGCAACGTCTTCAGTTTCTAACACACACACACATTTCCAAAGGCTGTGAAGGACACTCGCTGCAGAAAACACACATTCTCACACACAATGTGCAGTTCCATGCCAGTCTTCATGAATAACACTAAATAATTGCTCTCTGCAATTAACAATGAAATGCCAGTTCATCCATCAGTTGCCACAGTGAATATTGAACATTAAGACACAGTGCAACAGCTTATAATAACTCTTACAACACCAAATCTGCTTCACAACAAATAACACTTATCTTTTCTAAACAGCATTGAGAAGTTTAATGTATGTCACTGGAAACTTCAGGATGAAAACTATTGTAGTTTATGTTTGTAAAAAGTTACACGTTCACAATCCATGATACTGAATAACTCTTCTATCTATCTTAAAATCATTAAAAAAATTAAAACTGTATCTCTAAATGAATACCCTAAGAACAAAAACTACTTAATAACAGAGTAAACTGCTGTAATAGAAAACAAACTAAAACGACATTTTATCAACTGCTCATCTGCAGTTTGTCTTCATTTAATCCGTTGCAGTTTTTAAAGTATGAGATGAATGAAGTAGCTTCATCAACTTTCTCTCGATTCTTTAAGCATCGGATCCCAGCGGAGCGCTGGATGCGGAACCCCGAGTCAGGCAGCAGCATCAGCAGCAGCAGCATCATCAGCAGCATCAGCAGCAAAGTCACAGAAACTCGGTTACTCACAGAAGCACAGAGACTCGAAAAGTCCGACAAATCCTCCAGCGATTGACAGCCCGCAGAGAGAGGCAGAGCCCGTCAGCTAATTGTGGTGAGGATGTCGCGGTTATCGCGGGGATTTTTTTTTTTTTGCCTCCACTTATTCCGTTTACACAACTTCCAAAAGATTAGCTTTATGAAATCGCTGGTGTGAGACGTGAGCCAATCACGGGAGAGCGTGTGGAATATTTAAACAGAGAGCCAGTGGCGAAGCAGGGAAGCAGTGAGTGGGCGTGTCTCCAGATGTTGATGATGAGATGGCAGCGGGGCGCAGATGTGAGGAGGAGGCAGAGCTGCTGGCATGATGGGATTCCTCTTCCATCCACAGAATATATCTACCATTGTTAGCGTTTTATAAACATGCAGCTTCTTAAAAATATTTTTTTTTAATCAACTGATTCTCAGTTTAGATTTGTTCTTTAAATCAAACTTCCTGAATGAAAACCGTTACAGTTGTTACAAATAACCAAACTACTGCAGTTTTACAAGGAGATTTTTTTTTCTGAGCTTAAAGTGGTAGTTTAGTTTTATATATATATTTGGCTGTAGCTATATGTTATTGACATTTTGGCAGCACTGACTCCGCCAAGCATGCTAATAAGAAACGGACGTTTGACCCCACTAAAAACATGGCTGCCAGCAGGGACGTGATTAAAAAAAAACTTGAGGCTCAATTTAAAAAAAGTCCCTTATTTTATTTAAGGAAACACAATATAGGTTTTAGGTCTCAGGACCCCCCTAAAGTTGAAACACAGTACTGTCTGTCGTAACATACACCGTGGTAACATTTGCATTTGTTGACAAACCAATGATACCAGAGAACTCTAGCCATGTCTTCAACTAGCATGTTAGCCATAACTAGCAGCTAGGAGAAAAACACTCCTCTACGTGAATAACTTTAAATTCTGAAAATGAACAGGGAACAATGACTTCAATAACACCACCTGACACACAGCAAGCACCAATGCACTATAGTTGGTAAGCGAACTATCACTCCGACATCCCTCAGCGTCTCTCAGCTGACGCCGGAGTGAAAGCAGGACCAATATTCACCTGCCATCTTATCCTATCATTCTCCCACTTCAAACTCGTCGTTTTCTGTGCTGCCTCTTCCATTTCCAATGAAAGAACAACTCTTGTATAACTTTCACCCCAAAACTTACAGCGATTTCAGTTTGTTTTGCTTTGTCCACGATTCATGCGCCACACCAAAGTCCATTGAGAAAATCAACTATTTTACATCTTGGCACGAGTGAGTCGTTGATCCATTGCTGCCTCCATAAGTTAGTTCAAATGTGTTATTGTTTTTACTTTGGTTGTCAAAATTCTTCATTTGGATTCACTCAAGTGACACAAATGCATTAAAAGACCTAGTAGTAGATCAGTTCTCCTCTGTCTCCCCGCCCTAAAATTGCTTATTTTTTCTATTGACTTTAGTGTGGGAGACTTAGTGGTCTAAAAACTTACATTTCCAGCCAGTAAATGCTGTTTAATGGTGAGAATAAGTGGTGAACAAATTCTTTAGACTTAAGTAGGATTAGATTTTATACATTTTATTAATTATTAATCTTTGATATCAATACTACACTATCTCTTTTGACCCTTGGTGTGATACATATGGTCATGTGGTTTTGTCACTGACCTGTTTGCTCTAATATGCAAAAGGCATGTTCTTGACATTGTCACTATTCATGAGTAGTGACTCGTCTGTGGATTCACTTTTCATCTGTATCAACTTTACATATGTGAATTTACCTAGACCTTTTCATTTGGCCCCTTTAAATTTTGAGTTTGATCAATCAATAACCAGACTAAAGATTTTTTTTTTATTTGAATACAAATGAAAATTATATCATTTTCTTCTTTTGCATGATCTAAGAAGTTTCACAGAGCTATCTCAGTCCCCCATTTAGGAATAAAAAGAATAAAATAGCAATGATCCTCAACGGTAATAAATAATTCTCTCTCTCTCTGACTGATGAGAAAAAAACTTAGTGTTCTGTCCCACAACAGTCACGATCCAGTGTCTGTGTGCGTGTGTGCGCGTGTGTCTTAGAGAGAGAGAGAGAGAGAGAGAGAGAGAGTTTGCAGGTTTACTGCTGCCAGA
Organism: Brachirus orientalis; assembly: GCA_016785285.1. NCBI lineage: Eukaryota > Metazoa > Chordata > Actinopteri > Pleuronectiformes > Soleidae > Brachirus > Brachirus orientalis. The sequence goes on along the minus strand of JAFBJR010000429.1, from coordinate 1,124,034 downwards.
TGTATAATTCTTATGTCATGCTCCACTGAGTCCAGCCTCCCAGAGACCCCCAATGAAATTAGGTGTGTGTGTGCACGTGTTTGTGTGAATGTATGTGTGTTTCAATGTGTGTGCGTGCGTGTGTATGTGTGTGTGCGTGCATGTGCGGTTGCCTGGTGAAATGAGATGTTCACATCCCAAGGACGTCTCCCACCATAATTTAAACTCACTGGTGCTGGAAGACTTCAAACTGAAAGTACCGAAGTCATAAACCAGTGCACTTCTGTCTTTACTGTTATTGTCCGTGATCTGCTGGTGTAAATCCACAGGCAGGTGGCTGTGACTCAAACAATGCAAAGCACAGCATTGCCATGTTGTGAATACTACAGGCTGTAAAATTAAGTTAAAGACCAAAAGTCGACGTCGCTTTTAGTTATTTTGATTGCTCTTGTGTTGCAGTTTATCTGCCTCATTTGATTTATCGGTTGCGGAGTGACTGAATGTGAAAGAATGAAAACAAAACAAAACAAAAATCCCCCAGGCTTGACATCATGCAGCGCATGATACCTTCAACTATTTACTGGCTGATCTACAGTCTTTTACAGCAGAGACCGGTTTTTATTTATGAGGGGACAAAAAGGCATCTATCAGCACTTAGCTGAAGCCAGTGACAGTGTGTGGTGTGACTTTGAGGTGCAGAGTAAATTGTATTTCTTCCTCGAGCAAACTGGGACAAAGCTCAGACAATATGTTGAGGTTTGAGTCCGTTTCCATCATCAGCAACACACTTTCATTTTGGCCTTTCCTCACATCCTCATGTCTCCAAGGTCATGTTCCTCCTCTTCCCACATAGACGAAATGATCTTAAAAAAAAAGAACCTCTTTAAGAGAAGATGAAAAATGGACAAAGCTCATGGGAAGAATTGGAAAGCTTGGGGATTTTTACTACAGCATGAGGAAATGTCCCTTTTTGTCTTTAGGAGCTGCTGAAAGATATAGTGCTTTAGCATCATGATAAATCCCCTCTCCGGTGGATAGGAGAACACTTCTCATATCATTAAGTTTTAGTAATGGTCTCAATGCTGCGTCCCCTCTTCAGGGTTGCCTTGCGTTCCCTCCTCTTGCTAACAGGCCTTCAGGATGCCTACAGATTCCTGCTGCTGCTGCTGCACCACCTCCATATCAGCTTATAAAAAGAGTCCATTTCAAGGAGCAATGTTTACATCCAGAGTGCATCCTCATCAACTAGTTTAAGTTTTTCAGTTTTAGTTTCTTTCATAAGATGCTCTCATTTACTCACAAATAGCTCAAAATTGTATGTTTTCACATGCACTACACCAAAGTTTGCACAGCTGTCCTTGTGAGGACATTAATTCGACAGCCTAACAAAAAGAAGAACCTTAAAAGAGTCTTTTCTGTTCGGACATAAAAGGGGAGATATAAAAATTTGACAGCACCTTCTTCTAAACAGCAACAAAGACATTCAACCTGAATTCGAGACACTGATGGTGAATGTGTTTGAGACCCAGTGAGACTGAAATGTGGATCAGGTGAGACTTTAAAGATTTGGTGTTGATGGAGAGGAGGAGGAGGAGGAGGAGGGTGTGTGTGACAACAGAAGGAGACATATTTAAAAAGACGACAGTGAGACGCTTGGCTAACAAGACAGTTGTATTGCAGACACTCATTATTGATTTCCTATAGGAAATGACATGTAGGAACTAAGAGTGCACATGTTTAAGAAGAGATATAAACAGAACGTGCCTACTGACTGATTCTAACCCTGAACCTAAACCTAATTCAGGACATGTTGTTTGGTCCCCATGAGGACTACTGGACCTGACAAAGGCAGTGTGTGCCAAACGAGGTCCAAAAAATACAAGTACACACACATAAATTCTTGTGTAGCATTTTTAATGAGGACACTGACATGATTTGTTCCCCAAATTATTACCCTAACCTTAACCATCAGAACTAAATGCCTAACTCTAACTTAAACCAAATGCACTACCTTTGGCTTATACATTTTGTTTTTGTCTTCACAAAGATACACACACAGGCATTAGCATAATACAGTCTACAGTCGTATTATTATTCTCCTCATTACATGTGAAATAAACAGAGCACAGAGGACTGCAAGGTTGGAAGTTTAAAATAATTGTATATATTTAATTGGCTTTGCTGGTATAATAATGCTTAAATGGTAATTTAAACATTTTGCTTGTGACACAAATACATAAAAATTCACTTGTGTACATGAATCACTTAATAACTTTGTTCCTGAAGTAAGCTCTGCATCCTCAAACTGGTTTGTGTTACGCATTAAGACAATAGAGTGGAAGCGATGCTGTGCTTTGTGGTGATCACACACTGGTATATTTAAATATGTGCCATATTTTTCTATATTTATATATAGATTATATATTTATATTTTCATATTGTTTTCCCGAGGCAATGAATCCTTCACTGATAAGAGTAAATACAGCACACCTGGTTTGTGTTCCAGTTTAGGGTTTTTGTTTGTATTATAGCTCTTGTTGTTCACCTTCTGGTTGATTTTCATTCCGTTTCATCTCACACTCAGAATGAAAATGTGATTTTCTGTGTGGACGAAGTCCAGCTCGGATCTTTCAACCTGTGCACTGAAACTGCCCTGCTGTACTTCAGCCTCCAGGGTGTGCACATATGTGTTACAGCATGTGTTTGTGACTGCACTACACATCTCACACACATGCACACACATAAGTACACACATATTCTGGGATGCTGGGATGTTCGTGGCTTTAGCCAACAGGGTCCTTCATAGATCAGCCTCCCCTGACAGCTCTCTTAAATGTCCTTGGCAGCCCCCCAACCCTCGGCCGTAGTTCCCCCTCTGTTCCTGCTTTTCCACTTGGGCCAAACCTCTGATAGATGCTGCCATATTTCTCTGCCTCTCTTCTCGGAAATGCTCCCATAACCACTGTGCCTTGTAATGCATGACACAATCTGTATATATCCCATTAGGTGTCACTTTGTGAATGAACCTGTTTCTCCACATTCAGTTCACCCTGCAGAATGACATGCAGAGGACAGAGGCTGGAAGCTGCACCAGCTCCTTTAAAGTCAAGATAAATGGAGCAAACACAGAGTTAGCATTTTTAGCTTTGCTTTTTTTCACGCGGTGCTTTTATTGTGAAAACTGCTCAATGACACAGAGTTTATGTTACAGGCTGATAAATATTTATATGATGTGCTTCTGTAGCTACACTGTCACTTTTCCCTGTTCAAACATCAGAACTCATCTCCTGAACACAAACGTCCTCATAAGACTGTGAAGAATTTGTTTCGTCTTCACCCTCTGTAATTCCTAACTAATATTGCTTTTTTTTTTTCTTACATCATGAAGTTTTGTACACGCTGCTTTGCTATCAATCATGTTTTTAATTTAATGTATGAATATGTGATTAATGTTGCTCAGGCAGAAGATATAAATCTATTTTGCAGAGAGAGTGTGGCGGGGATAAGAGCGCTGATGGTCCCTTATTGATTGGCTGGCTTAATAGTGTTTGTTCTTTATAGCTGATCTCAGGAAATAAAGCAAATAAATAGTTGAGAAGGAGTTCAGTCACAAGGATGGGAGAGAGATGGAGTGTGGAGGAAGGGACATGAGTAGAAAGCAATAGTGAACGAGTCAAACAGCTGCGGAAAAACACATCTGATGAGCAGAGTCATCATAAAACATTAAGGATAAATACTGAATATGAATTAGGTAATTTTAGTCTTTCTCCACAGGAGGAATTTTACATGAAGATGGGTCAGAGCTTCAGGCTTACACATGTCTGGTCTTTGCTTCCAGGTGTGTTCAAAATGCAAACCTTTATCGAAATTTCACCTCGGTGTCATAAGTGACAGAACATGAGGTGTCCTTGTAAACCCAGAAGCCTCATTGTTAGATGTCAGTTTATCTTTTCCCCTAATGCAGAGTGTCAGGCCCTTATGTGCTCGCAGACTGTTTACAATTCTTACTGGATTTGTCAAATGGATTTGAAAATCAGCCAGGCCTCTGAAGGGAGGAATGACGAATAAGGCTTGACTTGACATGTCAAATTAGGGGCAAGTAAAGAAATTTCTCAAGGTGATGTGCCTGACCATGTTATATAAATGCATCGAAGTCATAATCATGCTTGAATAACCCAGCTTTCACATCTCATCATAGAAACAAACAGAAATGTTTATGTTGCTCCAACAGATAGACTGTGCATCAACATTCTGTCTCCAAACTTTTATCAAAACCCAGAGACGAAACATTTAAAAGCCTCACACCAGTGACTCCAGGTTCTCTGAATATGGTCAACACTGAGAGGAGGAGAGAAGAGTATAAATCCAAGCCATTAGCCAGCGAGGCCCTTGATGACAGTTCCCGCCCCATGGCTGATGTAAAACAAACTTCCTGTTCAGAGATAAAGAAGATTGTCAAGCAGCTGAAGCCACTTCGGCCCCTGTCAGCCTCCTTCTGTGATGCTCTGACATTAATACCAAATCGATTCTAAATAAGGGATAAGAGAAACGAGTGACAAACGAAAGGATGAGCCCATCTCCGGTGGAGGGATGTGCAGAGGAAGATACTAGAAGACAGGCTGGTTTTCGGGAGCTACAGAACATACTGTATATTAAAAACATGATAACATTTCCAACAAGCCTGTATTATCTTTCTAGCTGTACGTCTTTTGATGACAATGAATAGCAAAAGTTAGAATATAGATAGCGCAGAACGGTTAAAGTGACTTTACAACTTAAAACACAGAGTTGCAGTTTTTTTGTTGTGCTTTTTGCTTTTTCAAAATCAGTACATCAACTAACTAAAACACATTCACAAATTTACGGCACCTTTTGAATGAACCTGCTCTCTTTTTTTGTTCTACTCCTGGTGTTTTTATAGTTTGTGTGAGCTGTCATTTCTTCTCAACCTCACATCTTTAATTATTGTGCAGCTGTTTTGCTCATCACTTGGGGTTTTGCCATGTGTGCAAAGTCTCCCACTCTTCAGGCTTCTCCAAATGACTTGATGGTAGGAGTAATGAGTACTGTTTCGTCTCATCATGCCTAATAGTGTATTGATCTCAGGCCTGGAAGAAATTACTACATCATCTCCTTAGTTGGCCTGTGTCACCATGTTTAAAGCTGAGACTCATTGCATTACATTTCAGAAATCCGGCTCTGAATGCATCAAAAGATCATAATTGTAGTATGGAATATTTGCCACATGGATGATTCGTCATCAAGATGACACATAAATGATGATAATGATATGGATTATGAATAACATACCATAGCAATTTGTGTGACGATTCAACTTACAGACAAAAATATTGAAATTTTGATATATATGAACACAAATCCATTTTGCACATTCTACATTACACATACTTTAGCATAGTCACGAATCAAAAGAAGGAGATAGACTGAAGCCAAAAAACATATTTTTTGGTCACCAAATAAATTCCATATATACATCAGGGTAATTCTGTCACATATGCTGACCAACACTATCACATCAATATGGCACTTTACATGTTTTTGCTTTTATTTTATTTTATTTTTTTTTTCACAGTCTTGTGTTTTAGGTATCCATGTCAGGTCTTGCCATAACATTTTAATTGTCATGTGTTAAAGCACATGTGCAATATTCATCTTTCTTTATTTATTAAACAAAAAAATCAAGCTAACAAAAACACAGCTAAGGGTGCAGAGGCTGGCCGGCTTACATGGCAGAGCTCCGGGTTCCATGGAAATAGGAAAAGGAGAGAAAACAGTTGATCAGGAACGCACAACAAAAAGGCAAAAAACAGAGAGTAAGGAAATTGAAGCACATGTGGATGGAGTTGTTACCACACAAACAGACCAGCCAGCCTCCTGAAACACAAAGCAAAACTCAAGACTCTACAGGAAACAAACAGATTGACAAAATAAAAGCCAGGAAACAGACCATGACAATTGGCTGTTTGTTGTGTCTTTCATGCTGTTTATTTTTCAGCAGCTGTTGATTTACCCAAAATTTCCTACACTGTGATTATGATACATGTTAAAGGTACAACGTGTAAAAATTCTCAATATTATTAGGGAAGATGCATGTTGCAGCCAAATATCCCTCACCTCACCTCACCTCACCGCTCCCTACTACTGTAAGTGTGGTGGAGAACCTATGTAGCCTTCAGTTATGATTAAAACTCAAATGATGTTTAGTTTGTTCACTGTAGGCTATTGTAATGATGACCACAGTAGATCTGACTCAGCTCCTGCTATAAATAAAATCAGCTGATTAAACCCTATATTATAATTATTTTTTCTTCAGGTTCTGCCATATTTTAATAATTCGCATGCTTAACCTTAAAAGGGTTTTGAAACATACAGTATGTGCCCTATAGATGTATATGTACAGTTCCATAACATGGCAAGTACCTGGTCCAGTGGCTTTAATAACAAAAGGCTATAAAATTACATTCACACTGACTAACAGTCAGCCACTGTTTCTCTGTGCTGTACTTCCACCGCTGCCAGCCGTAGTTGAGCACTTACCCTCCTCCCGCACTTTTGTCGCTGTCTCCTCAGTAGCGTAATCAGCCGTCTCCCTGCAAGGTAATTCCTGCTCAGGAGTGCATGTGGCAGACACTGCGGAAATTCATTTTTTGGTTTAATTTCAGGCCTATTGATCGTGGAGCGCTTTACGACTGCATGACATCCATAATCACAACAATGGTATGACAGCACAGATAAATAATGTGGCAAAGGCATGGGGAGGAGGAGGAGGAGGGATGTAAGGACAAAAGGGAAGTGGAATAAAAAAAATAAAAAAAAAAGAAATAGCCAAGTCCCATCTCTTACTGCATTCTGTATTAATTACTAAACCCCTCCCTGTTGCACCCTGCCTGGCTCGACCCCTTCACCTGATTGATCTCCTCTCACAGGCCATAAATTAGCTTTCTTCCCAAACTTATCTGAAATCTGTTTGTTTAAGCATCCATTAGAGAATAAGAGCCACTGCACTACAGTAATTACGACAGCTGATGTAATATCTATAATTATTATGATTAGCAGAGAAGAATTGAGTCACTGCTATAGAAAACAAGGAGCCAAAGCCAGGGCAATATTATCAGGTTTTGCGTATACGTGACAGTGAATACAAGTTTATTCAGACAGCAATGAGAGAATACTGGCCATTAATTGTCAAACAAAGGTAAATTAATCTGTAACCTAAAGACACTGCTGTGGTCAAGCATGTTGATGAATGTATCCCACTGGCTATTCACTTTAACTTTAAGAAATGCTATTGCATGATTTAACACCCTTAATCCAGTGTTTTCTGGGAATGTGCTCGCATTACCAAGAAGATGTTCGAGAAGTCGTTTTCTCTTCAGTAAGCATAAATGTCGGTTTCATGGGCAACAAGGGCAAGTGCGGTCAGCGTGAGTGTGGGCAGAAACTTTAAATGTCCACAGAGCTGGTTTAGGGCGGCAGCAGAGGCCACAGCATTTCACTGCCTCAACTAGGTGTGAAAACAGCTACTGTTGACAAGTAAGTTCACCGCAACTTTCCCCAGTTTTAACTGCTCCCAGGTCAAGAACACTTTATATATGTATGTGTGTATGTATATATGTGTATGTGTGTATGTATGTACACACACCCACACACACACACACATATATAGTATATATTTAATAAGATGTGTTAAATTGCAGTACAAACTGTGACCTTTCATTTTGTACATGCAGTTAAATGATAACAGTGTCTAGTAAGCAGTGGTGTCGGTGATGCAGCAGTGCATAAAGCATGGCTCTACTTGTTGTTGGAGCCGGAGGGGGCCGACAGCTCCTAGTCATAAAATGTCTCAAGTCAGAAAGGCGATAAGGATGCAGGGCTAATGCAGCTTGGCACACAGTTTTATTTGTGTGGATCTGGAAAAGCCCAGCCCTTCTTCCTCTCATGGACAGCGCCCAGTGGATACTGTTGCAGGACAGGAAGTGGAAGGGTGATGGTTGCTTACCTAAGGCAGCTGAAGTCGGCAGGTGAATGCCTAACTGACTATATACTTTATTTTCTGCTCTAAAAGAATGCAGAACTCAAGATGAACTGTCTAAGTTCTAACTAAGTGAGTTACTGTGATTCAAAACAATGGAATGCATTTATTTGCATGATGCACCAGGTTTAGCTGGTGTATATCTCTAACTGTATAATACAATGTTAAACATAAAAGCTTACTATAGAGACCCTTACATATGTTTTATTGCCACATTATTCGGTTCACTTGATCAACAGCATTTTAGGGTAAATATCTATTGCAATACAATGTATTCAGGCATCTATACACAGTCAAGATGACCGACTGAAGTTCAAACTGAGCTTTAGAATAGGGAAGAAAAGTTCTTTCTGGGACTTTTAATGTGACATGGTTCTTTGTGCCAGATGTGCTGGTCTGAGTATTTCAGAAACTGATCTACTGGATCAGAATGACCTGGCTGGTTCAAAAAGAAAGGTAACAGAAATAAGCACTCAAATAACAATTTCTTCTACCACTTTAATATGAGTCCTGTGTAAATAATAAAGTTGCTGGTTGGTGTATTTTATTCTCAATAGTGTTATGGTTATTATACAATGCTGCAGTCACAGGCAGAGACTTACACATGGGAAAGAACAATCATCCAGGACTTAAGCTGCAGAAAAGGTACTTGGTCCCCTCTTGAGAGTTCCTGTGTTGAAAATTGCACTCATCAACTTTGACCTAATGGCTCAGGTTATCTGAGATGTGGAAACTTTAATAATAATCCTGTTTCCTGTGTCTGTGGAATTTGAAAGGCATTGAAATGACAGACAGAAAGAATGAAAAGGATGTGGGGCTCAGCTGTACTCATTCTAACTTTGTTATTAAATCTGTACACTGCAAGTTCTTAAATTCTTGTGTATCAAACTCTAAATTACTGGAGTACCACCTCAATGTTGTGTTATTATTATTATTTAAACTTGATTTTTACAACCTTGGTAAAATTGTACATGCCATTGCTCTTCTTCAAAGTTACAGTTCAATTTTACTGTTCATTAGTAGATTTTCATTTATGTTGTATGTAGTCATTGTGGAAAAACTCATCACTTTTTCTTGATCCTGAGCTGCAGGGATTTTCTGCTGCTGTACATGCATACATAATGAGACAAGGCTTGGTAACAAAACTGTTTCTTGTTGGTGTTATGGATGAGCACCACTGGGAGTGAATTGAACCACAAGGTTTCACACTATTGCTCAACTAAAGCTATTTGTATGTGACGCAACGCCCAGCCCACTGCCTTTTTAAGGGAGGGCCAGTGACCCTATCATGGACACGGCCTGTTAAGAGAAGCCGCCTTTTCTTATCTGTATGCCCTTGGAGTATGCGCCCATTGATATGCCACCTTGACTCTATCTTCATGCCAAGATGCTTCCAATTATGCGAGCCGTTGAAGTGAGGTGGAGCATGGGTTTCTGTACGAGTAAAAACTGGTCCATAGTTAATGTGATCCTGCTGCTTTTCCCCCCGCAGCGATGGTTTCCGTTCATGTGAGAGATGGGGATTAAAAGAGCACTCATTTCTCTACTCAACACTTCCCAGCTCACCACTTTTATCACAGTCTCATGTCTCATGACCCCATAAGGTAGACTGATCTGTTAAGTGTATGGCTCATCACTGGGGCCTGAGCTCTGCTACAACCTGCATCTTACATGCAGCAGTTCAGTACCTTATATGTGGGCGTTTTTGCTGCGACATCAATTGCTGTGATATCAGTCTTTCTGTGGATGCCTCAGTGTGACAGGAACACTGAGGTGACTGCACAGTCATGGCAGCTCTGTGACTGACAGCACGCTGTCACTCAACTGAAATGATCAGCTCAGTGTTGGACAGTCCCTGAGAAAGTGAGAGATGGATTGAGAAGAACAGTGTGGAGACAGACTGTTTATAGCCTGAGAGCGCTTTTTAATCTATACCAGAATTTATGTGTCACGTTATACTTTTCTTTTATGTCTATTATTGTGTCAGGCTTTCAGAGACCTTTTTGTACATGCTTTGTTATTTCACTTCATCATTCCAACTGTGGATGGTTGAATCACAGTGATTTAAAGGGGGATATATCTAAAATACGTACAACAATTCCATTCAAAACATTGTAGAGCATGGTTGTCGAAGTTTCTGGACACAGAAACAAGGATTTGGGCTTATTCACAATGTTACATTGTGTTCATGCACATACTGGACATGACGGTACCACCTTTTTTTCTTGTCTGTCAACAGCAGGCAGAGAATGAAAGTGACAATGAGTCTGCTCAAGAGCAGCAGTGAGAAATTAGGACATAAATAGTGCAAAAGACAAATTTACTATAATATACTATAAAAAATACAAATTTTTAATATCCATCTAAATAACGTGTATGATAGAGGGGTAGGGATGGAGAGCGTTAGTGTCTTGGCTGAAGGCACTTCAGCTGTTCTGCAAGAAAAGTATCCCCACTGGCATGAACTGAAGGTCTTCTACCTCCTCAGCACTTTCATCCCTCTCTATTTGCATCATGTTTCTTGCGTATTTTGCATTGTGCAACATGTTTTCTTAATATCTTATTACATATCATGGTCATTCAATGACATAAGTCAATACATTTCTTATATATGACCAAATCTTTAAGTACTGTTTTGTTCACTTTTTTTCAATCTCAAGTTCTCATTCATATGCACTTCATTTGGTTCTTCAGTCATCCAGAAGAGGGCAGCACTTCTTTACTTAATTGTATTGTACCTCTTTCTGCTATAGTCAGAACTGTGAGATTCACAACTCCGTGGTTTGTAATTTATTAAGAAGAAAAATGAAGGAGGTGGTCATCATTTTTTTAAGTTTAAGAGGATGCTGCTCAATCCCTGCATGTTTCTCATCCCTCTAATCTCATCTTCTCCTCATTATTAGTTTGAAAAGGATGCCCTTTACCTCTTTGTACACAATGTGATTTTAGTAATGGACAATACAATTTAAAGTGCCCACTTCCATCTGTGTGCTGCCTCTTGTGCTCCTTCTCAAACTGTCTCGCTGTCTGTTGCTCTCAACTCTCCTCACTTTTTCATTGCCCTCCTCTCCGCCGTTGCTCCTGCTCCACCCTATAATCACGCCAGTTCATGGCTCTCATTTGGAGTGGTATATATAGCAGTAATTGTCAGGGTGCCATACAGAGACTGGGCAGAGCATGTGTACTCTCTCACACAGGGCTGTTTTGCTGTAAATCCCATAGTGGAGAAGATCAGGGTCGGGAGAGGGTTAAAGACGTAAGCAAGCACAAGTACACATAAAGACACATTCACTTACTCACCATGATCAATCCTTACCGTAACAATGCACATAGTAAGGCAGATAAAATGTTACAAGCACCTAAGGACAGACATTGTACTTATTTGCAAGCACTGTCTTTGCCTCTGTAAGTCATCATATCTCACTCACTATTTATTTACTCTCTTAATGGGCCCGTCAAAGAAAAGTAATGTGTCTCATAATGTGTTTTCTCCTCAAAAGAAGAAGGCAATTATGCAAATGAATTCAATATTCAGGAAAGCATGTCCTTATCTGTAAATATTAACAGTCTCTGGTGTTGAGTTTGGGCCTTTATGTCAGGTGATCTGCATATGATCCATGAGCACCCTGGAAAGCATTTACATACTGCACATCACAAATTTGTGAAAGTAAGTCAATCAATAATAAGTGGAGGAAAACACAAATGAGCAGTGGCATCAACTTCTTGAAATTTACAGCAGCTGCCAAGTGGCAACTGTCGTGACATCCCCAATGAAAATCAAGGTTTTGAACCTCAAGATTTGCAGTTTAACTGGCTCCGTATCGACGTTCTGCAACCAGGCTTCTGTTGGACAATACCAGCTTTCAATCATGCTGGTGTCCACTCAAATGTGCTGTACTTTAACAGGAACATAATTTACAAAATCGACATCATGTGCTACTGAAGAAAAATGGAAACTAGCGACTAAGACCACTAATTCCTCAGGAAAATGCTTACTGACATGATAAATCAGTGGGATGAAGGCTCACCTTAAACTTCCATTCATTGGTGGCTTTCAAAAAACAAATTTTCACTTCCTATTTGCCCTCAGGAAGAACCTGGAAGACTATGGCAGCAGCTCATCACCTGGAAGCATGGACTGAATAAAAAGGTGGAGTAATAAAAACTGAGGACGACCAGGAAGTAAGATTTTATTGAAAACAGGGGGCGACTCCATTGGTGGAAAAAATAAGTCACTTTGAATGGAAGTCCAATCCCAACTGGATTTACAACCCCTGTAAACATTTTCCTGACAAGTTAATGGTCTCAGTCACTTGTTTCAGGTCTTCATCAAAACAAGTATGAGTGGACATCAGTGTGAATAACAGCTGTATCGACTAAGCCTGGTTGCAGGTGCACCAACTTCTGGTGCATAGAGGCTTCAAAACGGGAGTTCAGGTTTTGGGTGACGTCACTAGGGGTTACCACTTGCTTTGAACGTGACAAAAAAAAGCAATTCATTGTGAAGGCAGCACCAAACATGAACTTTCCCGATGGTTCCTATGATCAAAGAGGTAACACGTGACTTGGAGACATTCCTGTTCAGTAATCTAAAGACTGATCAAAACAAAATGCTCACAATGTTTGTCTGCCCTTTAAACCATGGAACACTGCAACCAAATGGGTTGATGGCAAAACCTGCCATGCATCTAGTTTTATGTATGTGTGTGTGACACTGAGGTCTCGTGGAGCTGCTGGTGAATGTATGTGTGTGTGTGTGTGTGTGTGGGGGGGGTCCTTTTGGCTTGTATGGACAGGTCTGTCATTCAGAGAGTGCACACACTCTTCATTGTGGAGCTGTCTGTGGTCCCCATCAGGTCAGGGTGGGGTGGCAATGGGGCCTCCTGAATAAAAACACGTGCTGCAAACAGGAAGTGGGTCGACAAGGATAAAAATGAGACTGCGCGGTCTGTGAGTGTTTATGAGTGGAGTTTGCTCATATTTCCCAACTTTTTCCTCCTTTTCACTTTATTTCCTTGTTCTTATTCTGATTTATCTTGATAGAGTTAATCCATTTACTCGGGTTCTACTTGGGAAGCAGGTCCACGTATGTTCACACTGAAAAAGTTGCAGCTTTCCTGATTATGCAATCACTTACCTAATTTGTTTTCTCTGAAAGCTTAAAGTTTTAGACACTAGTATCTGATGTCTGCCAGTGTGGTGAGATAATGTTAGGCCTTTATGTAGGAAAAAATGGAACCGCATGACTTATCTCTAACATGCACTTTCAGTGGCAAAAAGCTTACTGCACAATAAAAAGATTTTAAGACCTAATATAATTCAAGATAAGCTGAACAGCCCACTATAGCTGTTCATTTTGTGTGTACACATGCATATGTGGTTGTAGTTAGATGCTAAAAGTGCACTGGAGGATCCTGAATGTCTGTGAACACAGTGTGAACCCAGGTGCTCTGCTTCCAAGTATTCCATTCCTGTTTGCCCAGCAGCTGTTTCATCCCAGCCAGTGACCACTTCATAGCTTTGCTGTTTTCTTTCTGGGTGGATGTGTCAGCCGAGATCAAATCTGATTTTTGTTAAGAATAAATTTCCTTTCCAGAATGTTGATTACCCCACCCAATTTGATATGCTTGAATTCAGTCATTAGTTCCTGAATCTGAGGACTTTGTGTATTTTTGTTGAGACAGTTTCTTGGTTCCCATGATGTACAGTGTTTAAATGGATTAAATGACAGTAAATATCTAATCTAATGAAAGGTTTATCTTTGGACAGTCTACTCATTTGAGCTGGCCATTGTGAAATAAAGACCTAGTACTCAACTGGTCTGTTAATAGCTTCAAAAAAACAACTCAGGAGTGCTTGGATAACCAATTTAGTCCTATCAGATCTTCCCACAAAATAACACCTGTACTGGATCAGAAGGAGGGAAAACACTACATGAATAACAGTATCTTCTCTGTACTTGACGCAGCAAAAACACACCATTTAAACCACTTTGTCAACAACAAATATTTTGCAGCATTACACATTAAAAGCAAGGAGACAGGAAGCAGAGGACAGCTTAGTATGTGATGAAGTTTTATTGATTCACAGTAATGATGAATGAACGCATCATGATTTGGTCTCCCACTGAAATTTGCCTCTAACTCAGCCAGTGTGTATCCACAATTGTCCAAACTTCCATCAAGGAAAACCTAACAGAGTTTATCACTGTTACATCGTAAATTTTTACCAACAAAATGCACCTGGGTACAGATTACAAGTGCTGAACCAAAGGAAACAGCTCCAGGTCATTTGGTGTCATCATGTATGCATCACAGCTGAGAGTAACATATGAAATATTTTTTACTCTTGAGATGAGGTCAAAGTCCCTGAGAGCACAGCTTTCTGTGAATATAAATGTTGATAGGCACCATATAGCGCACACTCTCAGTGTTTTTGAGGAAAAAATAAAAGCATAACTGGCCATGGAAAACAATATCCCAGTGCTATTGCATGGGCAAAAATACAGTAATAAAATGAGAGTGGTGACTGTGAACCAACTTAAGTTATGTAATGTCATATAAATTTAAATAACACAGAATAGACCATAGTAATATGTCAAAATGAACTGGACATAATCCCTCCCCCCATAAAAAGTATATCAGCAAATACTCATTTTAGACTTTCAGACTGATCAGTGAACATTTTTAACTCTGACTTGGGGAGTCAAAATCATAAAGGCCAATGAGTAGGAAGGCAATCTGTTACAGAAATTAAGTCTACACAAGTCTTTATGAGAGACGTGTCCTTTCCATTGTGTGTTCTGGAAACCGTCCAGTGGACATCATCATAACAGGTTTAATAAGTCAAACACATCAAACACATTAATGGGGTGAAAAAACAAGCTCCCTGTTGTAAAGAATTTGGGGTTGCCTCATGGTTTGGTGTGGTGCTAAAAAGTTACTTATTCAGCAAAGAAAGTGTACAAAGATATGATTTAGATGACCAAGCTTTAGTAAAAAAAAAAAGAAAATAATAATGCCACTGTTTACTGTGTTGAAGCGTGAATTGAGAGTTTATTTTTCTCCCAGACAAACATGTTGTTCTCATTGGGGACCCGAAAATGCCAGCTTGTGGTCGTCATATGGCTGCCTACAAAAAAGCAGCTCTGGTAGTAAAAAAAAAACTGCATGTCTGCATAAGTCCTTTCCCTCCAACGTTCTTCCCTTCCTATCTCTCTGTTTCACTTTCTTATTCTTTCTTTCCATCAGACTCTCACTAAAGCGCTCAGAATCTCTCTCATAGTACAGATTTAATTCCATATTCCCTCATTCTCTTGTGCAACAATTCTAAAGTGTCTCTTTATGAAACACTTGCTATAGTCCTAATCTTAACCGTAACCTTAAGTCTAACCCAAACAGATGTAATTAAAAGGCTTTTTATATGCTCTGAAAACCCAGCCTGCCTGCCTACCACTATACTGTGGTTTTGTCAGTATGGTTTCCCCTCCCATCTGAGAGGCTTCAAAGGAAAAACTGTACAGTTACAGTTGTTTTAATATCTAAAATAAAATAAATCAGAAAATTATTAATCTGCATCATGGAAACAATACTATACCCTAGATTTACTGTATGAAATCATTTTTTTTCTCCCTGTTTAATCATTCATAAACCCTGAAATGTACAGTATTGTTAACTGAATGCTGACTGACAAACTCATTACCGAGCATGCTGTGTTAGTGTGAATGCTATTAATAAATAAAGGTACAGCATAAATAGTACAATGAATATGAAAACTAGATGCACAGCTAATATTTCACTTTCTCAAATGTAAAACAATGTGAAGAAATATATGATGAACACCCTTAAAAGTCAATTTGGTAGCAATTGGGACCAAAACTAGAGAATGAAAATACTGATGTTTAAGAGATAAAGTGCTTTGTTCCATGGAAATCATTTGACCTCTCTTTACGTATTCTAGATGAGAAGCAGAATTCACAACTATACTTTTACAAAACAATGATTTTGTTAAAACCAAAGCAATAATAAAAAATGTAAAAGAGAACGTCCCAAAATGCATCAGACAACACTGTTCAACCTGAAACGTAGTGAGGTTAATAAAAGACCACTAAGCACCAATATTGAAATAATGTAAAAACACTTACAAATGAGCCAATAACTAAAGACTTTGGGTAAAATAATGACAAAAGAGCTATTATTGGTACATTTTTTGCTACAATTGCACTAAGTGATCCTTTTGCAAAAGACATTACACAAACTCACAATTCAGTTTTTTTTTTTTTTTTGACATTTTCTTCTAGCATAGGAATGCAATTTTCCAACAACGACAACATCCCCATTGTCATAGTGACAGATTATCTATAGTAACATTAGATCTTTCACATGTACTGTATACTTTTTTGAGTAACTAACTTAAGTTACTAGTAGTCCACATTCACAAATATTTAGTAAAGTTTGAATGAATATCCTATAGGGTCTTACATAACAAAACATGTTGAGCCATCTGGTGCCTGTTCCTCTCTTGTTTTCGTTGGCTGTTGTCAGGTGAGAGTCAAGTTTCTTCATTGGTCACTGCTGTAATTAGATGTTCGTATGAATATTTTATCCACATCTGCAAGGAAAATGAACAGGAACCATTTTGTGTGTTGTTCTCTGTTGTTAAGGGTGCTAAGGTCCCATGGGCGTAGGGCCATCAACCTCGCCCACCCTGAGTAGTGTCTAGGCCCCAGTGGAAAGCCTTCATACTGAGCTCCTGCTTGGACTACACAAAGTTGTTGGTGATTTGCCTCTGATGCTCAAACAGGTCTTCAATCTCTGCACTGTAAGCATCGCCTATTGGGGTTAAAAAAAAAAAAAATCATATTAACAACAAAGGAGAGGTCGGAGTAATATAAAGTAAGACCATGGTAAATGGCGTTCTGTTTTCACCTGCATGACATCCATACATGTAAACTCGGTGGCCATCGTATTTGCACCGACATCTCATGACATTGTTCATAAAGTCAGACTCAGCCATGTCCATCGAAGGGTTGACCTCCACCTGCAAAACCAATGCAATCATACATGCTTGTTCATAAGCTTGTTTCAGAATCACCAGAGATGTTTCTAACCTTAGGAAGCGCAGTTTTGTGTGTCATCAGTGTGACAAACATGAATCTTTTCGTTGTTTTTCACTTTTATCCTGTGTCTTGAGGTTCATAGGCAAACAATAGGTGAATTTCTCTCAGCCTGTTTTATATACATTTTTAATTTGTTGTTCATAAAAAAAAAACCTAAATGGAAAGAGAAAATTTAAAAAAAAAACATGATCACAAAAAGTAATGCAATGGACAAAAGATTCAGCAAATAAGATATGATGTTACTGAAGCATCACTTTAGCTTCCACATTTCACTGCACTGGAAAAATGGTGGAAATGTTGGATGAAAAGAGGAATGTGTGAAATGATGAGGAAACCACAACATTCCTTAACTTAGTGCAAGAACCAACTAATACAATAATATATCGGTAGCAGCAACGAAACATGGCCATGTATAATTTCTTGCTTGGTGGTCTTTATTTACATCATAATGTTGTGTCTTTTTATCAGTGCTGACCCGAAATTTCACAAAATTGACGACCACTTACTGTTTATCTTGGTGAACTAACTCCCAATATTCCCAATATTCCCTTAGCAGCAGTGGAAAGGGGAACACAAATGTATTCTCTTCAAATCTGTGATGCAGTTTTAATGGAAATCAAGTCAATGAATATGCCTCCGCGCTATGTATACAGACATAGCCTTTTGATATGAAGACCAGTTGGATGTAAAATAGTTTGAGGGTCTGCTATTAAACAGCACTCATGGCTGGTATTGTCTTTAAAGTCAACCCTTTCTCATCTATAAAAATTTGAATGACTTTTCCATACTGTATTCCTATTTGTGCTTTCTCATTGGAACGACGTTCACTTGATAGTCTACAGCTAAGTCTATGAACTGAGTAGAATGTGGTCTGAAACACACTTACCATGTGTTATGCAAAGCATGTTTGATTGTTTGAGGAAAGCCCATTGTTAAATATTTTATAACGTGTATGAAAACATGAAACAAAGACACTTCTGCCCACATGGTACCAACATGGTAAGTAGCTTACACAAGATTCATGGAATGTGGTTGTTCTATAATTTAGCCCCTAGCTCCTGCTCCGTACACTAATATAGGTGTACAAACATAAGGACCGAAGCACAGTTGGTTGTAACAGTGTATATTCATGTTTATATGTCTGAAATATGTCTTATTTTAAGAGCTGCTGTACTAATAGTCTATCATTTGAAGAGCAGCTCCATAACTGCTGATACAACCGTTCTCTTAATTTGGTCTGGTGATAATACTGAGCCGAAGTTTAGTCTAATAGCTGCTCTGTAAACTGCTACACCCACTTTAAGTACTGGTTACAAACAGCTACAGCGAGAAAGAGCGCAAGCTACACTAAAAAAAGAGAGGAAAACATTCAAAAGTAAATGAATGCACAAAAACTGTCTCTTAATTTTGAAATCAGGGGTAAATTACAGCGTTGAACCTGAGTGTATGAGGCCTTTGCAGGGGGCTGGTTCACTGCCAGAATGGGTTGCTTAGTGAGAAAGTGGCAATAAAAATAAAAACAGGGCAGGATGAATTCCTCGGTGGCAAATTAGCCGTTCCTAATGGAAGGGGTAGAGTAGGTGCTGCTTGAATAAAGGGAGGCAATAGTTAATTTGGATAACTGATGTTTCATTAGCAATGGGTGGTTCAAGGGAAGGCCTGTAGAATCGATGTGTAGAATCAGAAAAGTCAGACATCATCAAGTGAAACAACACAGCTGTAACAAAGCTGTTGTGTTGCTTATTTTTCCAATTCTGTAGCCTAAATATGCCTTTTAACACTCGTCCTGGCATACGTTTTGCTTTCTCCTTTTAATTTTCCCTCTTCTAAATTCGGTTATCGCTGTTCTCCTCAAATGACCCTGAGCTTTTCACCTTTAGTATGTCGTCACATTTTATTCTCATTTACCTTAGCTCTATTTCTGTCCACCTCATCATCATTCACTTTCTGCCTCCACATTCTGATGCAATGTACCACTTTATAATTACAACCTGCTCAACATGCCTAAAATATACAGAGCCAGCACATGTGTTTATATATGCGTGAGTTACATCTATTATGAGTAAATTAAATAAATCCATCTTCAGTCGAGAGTGGACATGTGTAATTACAAAGAAAAGTGTGAACTCTCAGACAGTAAGTTGCATTATAACCAATCCTCCACAACTGGGATGTAATTTGCAGCATGCTGCTAAGATCTGAGGACTGCTGCATGCCATGGCGAGTATGCAGCAGGAAATAGGACATAATGGTAGATGGAGTCCTTGATGTGTTTTAGTTGAGCGGCCGCAGTGGCTCGACTGACTGACCCAGGTCAAGGTAATGACAGACACAGGGAAATGGCTGAGGTGATGACTGTAATGAGGACGCTTAGAATGTTTAATTTGAACAGATGAAAACCTCAACCAGCCACAAGGACATCCACCATGACAGCCTGTAAACCTCTTGCTTAGGAGCAATACCTAAGACCTCAGAGAAACAGTTAAAAGCTTTGGGAAAAATGCTTTTTGATTTCATGCTGAGAGACAGATGAGAAGGTATGACACCACTCTCACACATGTATGCTAAATATAAAACTGTAGACAAATCTGGTGACCAATTTGTGTTTTCCACCATCTAGTGGTACCACCATAGTGCATTGGTTAGTCTCAAGTTAGTCTGACTATTATCGAGCTAGTCTCAGTCAGGCTGTCATACCTGGATAATGCAGTTCATAGTCCGATTACTCCTGTATGTATATGCTTAGTCAGACTGGAGTCGGACTGGAGTCAGACTGGAGTCGGACTTGGCGTTCTGCTCATGCATCAAAATTTCCTTTCCAGTTTTTGACCCAGGAGGAGGCGACATATACTGTAAACTGCAGTACTGTAGCTTGAAATCACACGGCAGTGACGTCTTTCTTTGGACAACACAGAAACCATTAAGAGCCATATTCATATTCAATCTAATTTGTATCACGAGTAACATGTACAGCAGGTATGACGCATACAGAACCACAGCACGAGCCATCTTAAAATCTCAAGTTAAAGGTATAGTGTGTAAGAATTAGTGACATTTAATGAAAAAAAAAACTGCCGATTGTAAGGACTCCTTACACTGACCCTAACTTTTCACACGTGTCAAGGATCTACAGTGGCTGTCACGTCATTTTTTTATTTTTATGTTAATGTAATTATGTGCTTATACAAACATACTTATGGGTAGCTTAATTTCTACTAATAACCCCCCTACATATTACACACTGAATCTTTAATAGCATTAGTTTTTTTGTGAACCACAATGAATAATTGAGAGAGAGCACATGTGGGTGACACGAAATGTCTTCTGACCTGAAAGATGTAGTCTCCTGGCCGTACATCGGTCACATCCACCCACTGACAGTCGATATCATGGCGATAGGTATCCCAGCAGCCCACAGAAATACCCTGGTCTCCCATGTTATAGCAAGAGAAGCGCTTTTGGATTCCTAACACACATACACCAATGACATTATCAGTCATAACATCAAAGCTCATTTAAGGCTTGGCTCTGATATGCATTAGACCACATGTGGATGTTGCATTCATGGCCATGAATAATAATAATAAAAAAGCATTAACCAAATACTGATATTAATTTACTGTCACTAATAGGAACAAGTGTTTCGCTGGGACTAATGAATGGTGAAAATTACCATCAGGGCAATATGTGTCTTCCAGACAGAAACTGGCCTTGTGTCCCTCTGCAACCCTTGTCCCATTTAGAGTCAGCAGGTCGTAATGCGTGAACACCTCGATACTGTGGTAGTGCCTGGAATGAAAGAGGGTAAAAAACTGGGTAAGAGAGAAAGTGCATGTGTGTGTGTGTTGGGGTGCTGGTGTGTTTCTATACTGCATCTGAGTGTGTGCGTTTTCACAACCTGAACACTGGCTCACTATGGCTTGTAGCCTCATGACCTCACTGCTTGAACATGAGCATGGGTGTCACCATAACACCTCTCTCAGAAGCTTGTTTCAGCACCAGCTTGGTTATGCAGTGTACTCATTCTGAGTGAATGGAGGGCTTTGAAACGCGCATTCACAGATCTGATGTGTTGTTGTAACACAGTGAGGCAGACCTAACTGTGCATGGCCTTCCCTGTGCTTTGTATTACACCTGACCCATGGTAACTGGAATAGCTAATGAATCTAAAAAGAAAGATGACAGCTCTGTTTCAGGTCATGCGTAACTAACTGAGACACGTCTCACACAGCATGGACTGTGGGCTTCAAGTGTCTCCTCTCATGAAGGCAGGCCTGAAAGTGCTCCCATCACCTGACAAGAAACTAACTTACAGTGGAATAAACTGAGAGGTTAAGTGGAATGTCTCAAGGGTACACTTGAGGACAACATGTCATCCATTTAAAAGTGACAGACAAAATGCTACTCAAGCCCTGTGACACACAAAAGCTCTTGTGTGTGATGCACATGTGGCATGTGCCGTGCAGACCTCTCTTAAATCGCCTGAGTCTTGGCACGTCACACTCTGGCATGTTTTCTTTCCTGGTAGCAATTGAATGTAATTAAATTAAATATAACTGAAATTACACAACCTGGAAAGAGCAATGTTATTAATGCATGCGTAAGCAATTTCTGAACAGGTGTGTCAGAATATTTTCGACAACTGCTGAAACCAAAGTTCACCTGTGTCCAGCACCCTCTAAAATTGCAGCTCTATCAAAAGATTAACCACAAGGGCAACTGTACCATCCAAAATACAGCACGTATTTAAACAGCTCTTTTCACTGTGGCAGCCTTCACATCCTAGCTGCAAAAAGCTTGCATAAACTCTTCTGTGATGGTATACCTGTGACACTGGTGCCATGTCCAGCTCTCTCTACCAGCCTTTGGTCTGAAATCAGAGCGACCCAGGTTCATGATGCGAGAAGAGAATCGCAGCAGGCGTCGGTGGCCATAGGGCCAGTTCATCCTGGCGGCAGATGAGGACAGGCAGTTCTCCTCGTTGGCACAGGTCAGCAGGTGGAGGGGTCTGTCCTCTAGGTAGGCTGTCTCCTGGACCAGCTGGGCATCCAGGACAAGGTCAGGTGCCGCTGAGAGAAGTCAGATGTGAAAGGTTGTGTTATGACTAAAACAGAGGCAGAGGAAAGGTTTGGGAGCTACATGAAGATGGCTCAACTTACTGTCTGAACAGCTGACCCCAGCAGCCTTAGTTCCTCCTCCACGAGGACAGTGGACGTGGTTGTTGCGACGACATTGCTGAATTGAAAGCTCTGTGCCCACACAGTGTGTTCCACTGAGAATGACATCAGCTGCATTCGGGTCACCAGTCCAGTACCATGTCTCCTGTCAAAGAAAGGAAGTGGGGTCATATGCTGTAGAAAGCTTGTCAGGTTTTCTGTTAGTGACTAGTATCATAAAGTGCAACAAAGTAAATAAAAGGGCTGTGACTATGGATTGGCCTCCATTTTTCCACGGTTTGACTGTTCTTTCATCAATAACTCAGGCACTGCTGATTAGAGTTTGACATATCTTCGAAGAATGATGCCTCTGAATACTAAAGTCAAATATTTTTAATATGACAGGAATTGGTTTTAAGTGGGAGTGCCTTATTGTTTGCTTATTCATTTTAATGATATCCATTAAAATGACATGTTTGCTGACCTGCTCTTATTTATGGATGTTACCTTGGTCGGGAGGGTTCTCACCTGATGAGCACTGACAGCGAAGCCCATGCCGAGCTGTCTGCACACCACCATGGCCTCATTGATGCCCCAGTTCTCACTACAGACTGAGCCCCAGCGCTTACGGCCCCCAACGTCCAACAACACCTCCACACGGCCTTCTGAATGGACTCTACCACCAGCAAGTCGCACCTAGAAATATATTAAATCGGGGCTTGAATGGGTGATTTGTTATCAGTAAGAACTAAATGGCGCATGATTTGTTGTGGTGCAGTGTTCTTACTGTGTTCTCCATGCCAGTCTTGGGGATGTTACAGCGTACTGAGGCATCCTGGCTATGTTTGAATGTCCATGGTTGGACTTCTTGGAAGTAGCAGTCCAAGATTGAGCGTTCTGACCCCATGCACTGCACACTGTTCATATGGATTGGTCCTGTACCTGCAGAAGGAGAAGTCAATGTGTTTTAAATTTAAATATTAAATACTGTAGATTAAAACAGGGAAACCAGAGAAACATGGGCATAACTCAGAGGCAATATTTTTTTGATATTTCTCCACCATGTGGGGCCTCCATGATAGATATATCACACAGAGAGCCCCCCCTCCACACAAACACACATACATACCAGTGAGACTCTGTATTCTCTTCATTTGAATGCGATTTATGTCTTAATTTGTCGGTCCAACAAAAGAAGTTCCTATCTGTCATGACGAAATGCTCCTGTAAGACAAGCAGCAGCTCCACCAACATCTACTTTGGCATCTGTCACACCTCATTACCATCATTCTGTTGCTTTTGGCACAACAACAAAAACACTATGTGAGACTCCACCACCCTGGTTGAACAAATAAGGCCAACTCTTTTACTAGAACTTGTTTGTCCTCTAAACCCTGATAATCTCTAAACAACATGAAAGATGGTGGGAAAAAAAGCCAAAGTGTTCTTTAGGCAACCAGCTTCTGCCATTATAAAGGCAGAATATGAAAAAAGAAAACAAACCATGGCCTCAGTGTTTTCTTTAAACAAAAGGCACAACTGCAAAGTCAGAAATTGGATAGTATTGAAATAAACAACCGAAACCACAAAAACCGGGGGAAAGCGAGAAAACCCAACAAAGGAGGGTGAAAAGAGGATGACTGAAAGGGTAAAGACCAAACTGTAGCTTAACCCAATCTGTCTCTCTGTTGGTTTTGGTAGATTGAAGGCCTGTTCCCAAACTGGTCACCAAGTGCGGGTTCACATGTATGAAAATGACACATCTAAACCACTTCTGTCTCTATCTACATGCTAAAGGTCACAAAGTAGATCCAAACTCCCACTGTTTGAGTTATCAAGACAAACATAGGGCCCACTCACAGGATTCTTGAAATTAACAGTGACACGTTATATTTAAACCTTAGTTTGGGAAATCCATGAAAGCCTGAAATAAATTCCAAGAAGCTGGCCACACACACACTTTACATGCACACAAACACACACACACACACACACAGTCATTCAGAGCATTTTACTCCCTAATGTATGTATAGACCACTATATGTCTATGTACTTCCCAGGCAAAATTACACGGTAAAATAACAATCTTGGTTAAGTAAGGAAATAGAAACACTGACCCTGTAATTTAACACACTGATGGTGATGATAAAAGAAACGATGATGGGAGTTAAAACATTGGCAGATGGAGTCAGAAAGAGATCTTTGAATATTTTCTGATTCTCCCTTACATCAATTTCCCAAACGAACAATGCTTAAATGTCAGCATAAAAAGTCTAATAATGATAATAGATACTATAGAGCAATAATGACTTTATAATGACTGTGATATACATTTCGTATCTTAAATTTAGTCTTTACAAGATACAGTAAGATCTTAATTACCATATAATTTTAATTGGCAGATGCCACTGACCATTTGGACAGATTAGAAAATTCAATCTAGGATATGGAAACAGGTCAACATCGGTCACATTCTTGTTGAGAATAGGACGAATAGATGGTTAGTGGTTACAAGGGAAACCCTGTTCTTTTCCTCCCTGAAATTACACACAGTCTTAGGGACATTAATGTAGTGTGTGCAGTGTTGTTATTTCCAACGGATGTCTCCTTTTTTTAGCTCTAACACAAATGTTCTGTCATCAGATGGATCTGTTTCTCAGCCAATTACTAAATCATGTTTAGGCTGTAAATAGTCACGTCTGCCTGTGGGTTGTTTTAGATGGAAGATGCTAACCAGCATCACAATGTTTTCTTTTTTTCTAACAGGTTTTCAAAGCTGACTAACAAGTTGAAGGCTGACACAGTATACAAGCAACCAATCAGATTAGTGAGACCACATTCCAAGGCAGAATCTCTGTCATATGGACTAACTCCAGTCTTAAGGCCAGTCGACCAACCTCTATCACCTTTGTTCATCATAAATAATTCAAAGCTTTCCTGTGGTGTCCTTTTGCCGCAGACTGCTGGCTGAAAGATTAGACAGAAATCCTGAGGTTTTTTTTGTCTCCCATGTTGTCAGAAGTGTAATGCAAGGCAATGATGTGAGGAGCATGTTACCATATAACCCATAATGTTGGTGCCATTTAAATGCCATTTAAATAGAATGATTTACTGCCTGCACTGATTAAACATTTGTACAAAATGCCATTTTAAACAATTCAGCCTTTCAGAATGATTTTTCTCTGTAAGGGTTTCATCAAAGACTCTAATTTAGGCTTTTTCCAGGAACATATAGGCCTGCGTTTATGTGGCCTTTGAGCACATGGAAAATTATATGTCCCAGTAAAATGTTGAACAGACTTGTATTATAGAAATGAAACTGTGAGAGGACTTTGAAGTGCAATCATCCTGCGATGGCATATGAGCACATGAATGTGATGTATGTTAGGGAACTATATTTGTCTAAAACTTACAACAAAGAATACAAAGCAGTAGATTCCTGGGCACACACACTGTGTGGGCGTCTTTCAGTGCACCTGCTATTTTTCGGTCACATATGTGCAGAAGTGCAAAGTGGAAATTGGCTAGATAAAGAAAGATATTGATCAGAGGATGTGGTAACGAATCCATATGCTTCCTGCATTGATTAGTGATGAAAAAGGAGGTAATAAAAATATTTTGGCTGAGCAGTGAATAAGACTGCATCTATCCACAGCTATTTCAGTCGTAAGTCTAGCGTATTTCGCATTGTAAATAATTATGTCATTTCATAAATTATTTGCTTCATAATAAAAAGACCAAATCTCACACTCATATACCTCACTTCAAATCAGAAAACAGGCAGGAAAAAAGTCACTATATCATGGACTTTGTGCCTCTCCACTTGAACTGCTATACTCTATCATTCAGTTTTGTTTTCCTTATTTTTAGCTTTATAACAATTTCTCCCCATCTGCTGAAAATTGTTGTGTGAGTAAATTGGGAGAAAAGTAAAACCAAAATCAAATTGTATGTTTGTGTACACGTACTTGGTTGGTAAAGCTGTTTATGGAAAAAAGTTGGACTGGAAGTAGCACTGAAGATAAATAAACTATTTTTTGCTGCCTTCAGGGATATTATGAATTAAAAGAGCAGCTTTTCATATAGATTTGATTATGGAGCGAGAACATTTTGGTCACCCTGTAAAAGGGCTTTTTTCGAGGTTAAGACCTGGTTTTATGGTTAGGGTTAGAATTGGGTTTAGGTTAAGGTTAGGCAGTTAGTTGTGATAGTTAAGGTTAGGATAAGGGGCTACAGAATACATTATGTCTCTGAGGGTCTTCACTATGACTGTTGTGCAAACATGTATGTGTATGTGAATGTCTATGTGTGTGTCAGGAAACCTGTATTTCCAGGGGTAAGACAGGAAACGTGTTAATGTGTAATGAGTAAATGTGTCATTTGTCAAACCAAACCTAAACTGCAGAGCCACATATAAACGTTATGATCCTAATACTGTATTTATTATACAGATATGGTACAGTAACACACGTAATCATGTGAGACACAAATGTAAATGTGTGGTTACATCTAGCAAAACCTAGTCTAGGTAGACATTTGAAAGCTTCTGGGCGACTCCTGACAATTACACACATATGACTCAGACTGCTGGATCTGTGATGAACCTGAACCCTGATTTCTAAACTCAAAAGTCCAGTTGCTACTGATTCAATGACTTTAGGAGAACTTTGGCTAGATGACAGTCTACACAGTCATCTGAACTCTAACCCAATGACTAAGGGTGTTAGTTGAAACCAGACGACAAAGGGTGTGAAGCCAGTTGCGATATCGATTTCCTTACAAAGGCCAACTAAACCCGATTTTTCATCTTTTTTATCAAAAAGAAAGGTAGCATGAATTACCTCTTCTACAGAGAAACAAGTGAGGTTAAAAGTTGAAAGGGACTAATCAAACACAGTTAAAAATATCTGATGCATGACCATCTGAACAGCGAAATCAGAAAACTCTCCTCCCATTTTTCATCTCAATCAGCATGATTACAAACTACACTCTAGCCTCAAGCAGGGGGAAGCCATTCTTACATCTTTTGAAGGGTGGGACTTCAGCAGCACAGCTGGACCCTGACTGAATCTATGCTTCACCAAAGCTGGACATTTAAAACTGAAGGAAAAAGACCAAAGCACTCAGTGGGTGAATGAAAAGCGTGCTTGATGCCAACAGGATTATGTCTGTGGCTTTAGTTACCAAATACCAAACCACCATGGCTTATAGTGCTACACTTACTGTGTGAGTTTGTATGTGTGTACAAGTGCAGAATGTTTGCGCAGCTGGTAGTTCTGGCAAATGACTCACATAATCACAGTGGCAGATACTTTAATCATCAAGCTCCACAAGTTAACAAATGTAGTCAAAGTGATAAACAGGCCCATACATACATTATCTGATCAGTCAGGGCAGAAAGGTGTGGTGTCTGGTGGAGGCAAATGAAAAAGTCTCCCTGCCTCTAGAATACCATGACGCACGATAAACACATTCAAACATCCAAATACAGACTCCAAACAACTAGATAATCTCTGTCTCCCACCTTGACCCATGAAGGCTCCTTGCAGGGCATCCTTGGCGGAGCCAAAGCCAAGTTCTCTGCAAACCACACTGGCTGCAGTTCTGTCCCACATGTGGTCCACAATGGTCCCCCATTTTCCATCTCGGAGAACCTCCACACGACCCTCACCCAGCCTGGGGCCTGCCTTCAGGCGCACAGGCTGTACAGGGCAACAGGGAATAGAATATAGATTATTATGTGCAGTATTTACACACAATGCATTTTGTTGCGCTTGAGTGTATTAATCATACCACAGCTGGATAAGGGGCCTGGGGTCTTCCTGAGGAGATGCGAGCAAACTGGGGTCCTGGTACACACTTGACTACTGCATGTCTTCCATTCTTACAAGGGGTTGGACTGCGGGGTATTGACAGCTGAGCATGACACTCTGACAAGGCGTTCTCAGTGCCTAGACAGTGGACCTTTTCTACCCAGAATCCCTTCTTCTTCGCCATTATGCTCAATCTAAAAAGAAGAGCAAAAACAGCACTTTTACTCAAGTGTTCAGGTGCTTAACACTTATCTGATATGGTTCAGTGGCAGTACGTGGGTTTGGTTTATCAGATGTGATCGTCTCTGATGGCATTACCAACGTTCATGTGAGATGTCTTCGGATTTCTCTTTAGATTTGTGACAATAAAATCAAACTTATCTCAACTGAAACTGACTGAAGCAAATAAATTGTAATTTTGAATTTAAAACTCTCGACTTGCAAACAAATAATTTGTGTAATTGTGATGACGTGATTTTTTTCATGTTGAACAGATATTATTCTCTGCTTCCCAGCTGCATTGCCTGCCTTCTTATTTGCATTCTCTGACTTTCTGGATGCAATAAATCACCAGAGGACACAGCTGGTCTGCTCATTCAGTCAGTTTTACTCACAAAGGCATGCTTTTCATCAAACATGGTTTAGAAATGTTTCATTACCTTGTTGAGGGATCTGCAACCTTGGTGTCCCATATTTTCCTGCAAAAACAAAGGTGGATCTTAGTTCTATCACATTTATTGTATGTATTTGCAAAGGTACTGAGAGGCACATACCAACAAATCACCCAAAAGTGTTATGTCTTTTACAATCTGTATAATGTGGCATCCACTTTGTTTTGCAAGTAAACAGGTGGAGGGAGGCACAAACGCATACACAAACACTTACTGGCATATTTGGTGGTGACTTAAAATAGTCACAGCTCAGATGATGACTTTAGCTCAAAATTAATCATCCTGCTCCAAATTTACCTTCTTCATGTAAACCCAGAATAAGGTGTGCATGTGGCTTTATGGTGTAGTGTGTAAATTTAGGTACATTGATGCTCATGACTCATATGGCCTTAAAAAAGAACGCACCATTTTTGTTTTCTTTCAGTGGATTTTGGTCTCTTTATTGCCTTATAGGTTCAGCACATTGCATGTATTTCCATCTGGAATGCAGACTGTTTGCTGTTTACTGTGTTTAGAGTAAGTGGTCAATGTATCATATGTTCCTGAGCTATAAGGCAACAGTTCTTGCTGTACGCACCAACATAAGCAATGCGTGTTCAAACAGTTATGTCCTGGGTAATTTTATCCAAATTACCCACCTTTTATATTGCATAAACAAGAGAGTGCGCCAAGAACACATACCACTTCCAAACATTAAAATCGTTATTATTCCGAAAATAGATAGCAGTGCAGTACAGTAAATATCCCTGCTTCTTATCATAACTATGCTGTTATTGTGTTATTTCTATGAAATTATTATTATTAATATAAAATGTCAAAATAAAAGACCCATCTTGCAATGTTAAAGTGAGAGAAAAAAAATCTGTATCCACTGTTTTAATCAGATGTGCAAAAAATGTAATTGGTTTTTCCTTGAATCATGCTCCAAGAAAATTCCATGGAATTCGCTTTTATATTTGTTGCGTAATCATGCCTATAATCAGACAGACAACACTGAAAACATGACCAACTGACTTAAAGCTGTAGAGTATAAGTATTTTGCATTGGGTATTGCAAAACTTCTGAATGTAAGGTTTATACAAGGATTTATATATATATAAAAAACACAATTTATACATATTTTTTAAACTATGTTGTTACCCTTCAAAGCCACTGACATTCCCTCATAAAAAGTCATAACATCAGTGATGTACAACATTTCTGGGAAAACAGGGTTTGACCAAGCACGGTATCCAAACAAAAACTCTGGCATGAATGAGACTGCTTCTGAGAGAAATTACAACCAAACAGACGTTTATGCACCAATAAGTAGTCTGGCTGACTCGATAGAGCGATGGAGAAGAAAGCCCTCTGTTCTCTTGGCAGACACACAGGGCAGACCATGCCAGGACATCCAGAAAATCCACTTCAAAGTGCACGTACAGTACATACCGTCACCAACATTCACATCAGCTCCATCAAAATACTCAGATACGCACCAAGCACAGCATTCATACACACAAACATATTTTGAAGTTAAATTTCTCAAGAGCTTTGGTATCACAGGTGTGGGATTGCTAAATGGCTCTCAGCCATTTTTTTGCTTCAATGAAGAAATGCTCATTAAAACACACTCAATATATGAAAGCTCCATATATGAAAGCAGAGGCAGGTCAATATTTGCATTTCTAGCATGAACTCTCTACATGTTCCCATCAAGTTAAGGCAGGGAACATTAAAAACAAACTAATCCTCGGTCTTGGAATGAAGAGAAGCATTGTTATTGACGTGTGTGTTGTGTGAAGTCATGAGCTGCTGACTGTAAACTTTCCAAAATCAGGTAACAGCTTGTTTCCTGAGGCTTCAAGCAGTCAGTGGGCCAGAAGAGACCTCTCATTGAAATGTGAAAAGGGAAATACATGTTTTTGAAAATCACATACATTTATTTCAACAATCATTTTATAAATAAAGGACTTCGCTAACTGTAGAATACTATTTCCGAACAGTAAATGGACTTGAGGTTATTTCTTAGGCCCATTTAAAAGACAAACACACCTTTGAGGAGCACAATGAACTGTTCAATTTATGAATATCTGTAAATGAAATTTCAACTATTTTAAATAACTGTCTTCAAAGCTACAGCATTTCCCACATTCCACTAGATGAGGCACAACAATTTCATAATAGTTAATTACATTTCTGTCTCTAAAAATAGCAATGGCACAAGAACTGCTTAAATTTGCCACTGACTGTATAGACTGAATAGACTGAAACACTTATTTTATACGGTCTTGATTTACACTTGTAAAAAATAACTTAAATGTTTCTAACATGTGGTTCTGCAGTAACATGTCATCGGGGGTAGACGGTACAGCTACGCACACACACACACACACACACACATTTTCCCATAAGGCAAACATGTCTGTGACTTGTTTGTGACCTCACCACAGACCAATCAGCTAACCATTTTCCCTCATCAGAAACCAACACAGGACTACTGCATGAGCTGTAAGTGTAACTTTTCCATTTGACTGCTTCTGTTAATGCCAAACTTCATTAAAGGACAATAAAATGCATACGTTCCAATTTTTAAAATGTTTTCATGGCCCCATTTGGCCCAACCAAAGGCCCAGTTCAGACCCCTGCCCCAGGGGTTGGGAACCTTTTCCATGGAGGATATAATTTTAGTATGAATGTTATATGACATACAGCCAGAGAACCTCTACTGTATTCTCCTAGTCAAACATCCAGCTGATGAGTCAAGAGAACAGAGGCTAATGACAGGGAGTACACCACCCTGTTAAAAGACAAGCATTACTCAATGTTTGTGTGTTATTGTTCTCACACTGTACTCATTGGTTTTACTCCTTGATCTTCTTGTTCTAATGTTGGAAAAACTAATACCTGTGTACATTTTTATTAAAAAAAATATTTAAAAAAAAATCAGGTGCAATTCAAACATTTAATTGAAAGCAAATTAAATAAAAACTCAGCATTTTATTAACAACCTATGATGAGGCCTACTCTGAGCTGTTCTTGCCACAAAGGCACTGTGTTTACTACAACAGAAGGGCACAGTATCTTTCAGATAAATTGGAAATTGGGGTCTAATCTTTTGTTTGATTTGGTCCCTTTTAAAATATTCCCCTGTACAGCTGTTAAAATTGGCAAAGCATGTTCTATGAGTACTAAATAAATGTAATATTATATCATTTTAATATATATAATTGAAAAAAATTAAAAATGGACAGACAGATGATACATGATTTCTCATACTGAGCATATTTCAAGCTACTGTGAAATATTTTGTTTACTTTGAAAACAATCTTACCAGATTACAGTGAGCATATGCACAGTGAGCTTAAAAAAATTACTATGCTTCAACTGAGTTTTTATGCTGGCTTCCACAGTCTGCTCCAAGCCACAAAAGTAGCCACTGGCATGCATGTAGAAATTAAAAGATGGGATGATAAATTAGAGAGAAGGTCACTGAGGAGGATCACACAGACATCAGACAGGAAAACCACACTCGGACAAAATGTCACCCAAAAGCCTAGAAATGATACCCTGGTCATAGGAGAATTTCAGTTTAAACATAATTAAACATAAAAAGCTGGTTAAGTCCCCAAATCACTACGGTGACAGAAGACGACAGACAGCTGCTGACACAGCGGGCCGCGCTGCAAATTGCAGCTGTAATTGGACATATTTCACCAGCACAAGCGAAAATGTGGCTCAACTGACTGCTGCTGCTCCAGTGCTCTCTCTCCATCTCCTCGTTCTTTTCTCAGTCCGTCTTACTCTCTCTCTCGCACACACAGCTATAATTGGGGGTGTTTTTTCACCCTCAGCAGAAACCCAGAAGAGCCTTGGTCCCGACCAACTAGTAATTACAGCATCTTCAGAGTCTCATCCAAGAGACACAGGGAGCTGAGAGACATGGCATGATCTGGGATTTCTAAGAATGGAATGAGAGACTCGGAGCAAGGTGGAGAAGTGAGGCCACTGCCACTGGCTAAATTTGGTCAAACCGTGCAATACAGTCCTACACTGTTTTGGCAAGTGTGTATTACATGTCTCCTGAACTGAACGTCTTCCATGACTTCACATTTTCACTAAACATCTTCACTTCACATTTTGTAATTATAATGTTAGGGACAATTTTCAGTCAGAGAAAAAGTCTTAAACTTTTTCCATAAATCAGGGCTGAAAAACAGAATGGTAATGTTTGTTTATGTCAGTTGTGTATAGGCATCCCATTTGCACTGACACTGATAATGTTTCATCCTGACTTTGGAGACCAAAAGCTGTAAAATACCAAGTATATTGACAGCAGTTACATCGAGGCATGTGCGCACCCTAAACCAGTCTGAGGTTAAAAACATGAGAAAAAAGAAAAAACAGATATGCATCCGAAGAGATCAAAAACATGAACAGATTTGGAAACAAACACATCATCGTGGTTCAGGCCACTCTAACGCTTCAGCAAAACACCAGGTCGCACTCAGGACAGACAAACCAAGGGGAACACTATCAAGTCACAATCCTGCTTCACTCCAAGCCCTACAAGCTGCAGCAGCCATGTCCTCTATCATATCTTTCCTCTTGGTGAGCTGCCAAATCTACCCATCTAACTCCTCAGTCAACTGTTTATTGTATCTCCTGTCCTGTGCACTGAATGACAAATCTGTTCTTCAATAGAAATTCACACAAAGGCATGAGAACGCCAACACCAGCAACGCAGGGAAGACTGGCTCTAATAAATGATCCTTTACAGGCTGTGTACACCCAGGTCAGCTATTCCGAGGACCTTTTATTACTGAAGATATGACACCCAGTGATGTCCTCCTCCAAGAATAAGATCCGGTTATAGCTTCACTGTGTTCCCAATAACACAGAGTTCAACGGTGATAGCTTAATTCAAGGGCAACACAGAAATGCTTTCAGTGAGTGCGAGTGTACACCAAGGGGGACAATTTGTAAAGTTAATAAAAAGTTTGGAAGGTCTATAAATCAACAGTTACAGCATTTCAGTAGCACAAGGAATCTGCCACCTCGAGTACACAGCAGATGTTGCTGTCTGTCGTCAGTGGAGTGAACTCAAGCCAGGAGAGGAAAGGAATAGCTAAACAGTGAATCACCTAGAGCCGGCAGCTCTCCAGGAGCAAGAACCAAATAGTTCCTCCTTCCAGTCAGGACAGCAAATGGTCAAAGACTGTTCATTCTTATAATAGCATTGGAATAATTCTGTGCTAATGTGTGGTCCTTCTATGGTGTAAGAGTAGAGCCTTCCCTAAAACCACTGTCCATGTCCATTTTTAGAAACAAGTCAAGAGGAAGTGTAGATCGGTGTGAAAGGGATACAAGGAAACATGTAAATGCAGCGCATCTAATATTTGGTTTAATAATTCCCAGACAAACAATGACTTTGAACATTGAACAATTCTGGTGATTTTGTATGTCATGGCTCCTAGACATTCACTATTGCGGTTTGGTCGGAAGATAGTTTGGTTCTGGGAACATTCTGAGAATGTTTCAATGCAATGTTCTAGCAAAGTTTTAGCGGGAAGTTTTTGTTTAGTTCCCAGAACGTTTTTCTTAAAGATAGTATAACATTCTCGAAAAACATTCTTGAAATGTTCAGTTATAACATTGTTAGAACTTTATGCCCTAACATTCCTAAAATGCTTTTAGCAGGAAGTTTTTGTTTAGTTCCCAGAATTTTTTTCTTAAATGTAGGTTAACATTCTCGAAAAAACATTCTGAAAATGTTTGGTGCTCTCGGAACAAACCACAGAAAAAGTTTGCGAGCTTTCAAGACACTTCCTGACATTGTTGGTCCTTGGGCTCCCACTATGGAAAAGGCTTAATTTGATTCTGCATTTTATGAAAAAATTAAAGGGCTCTTCAACAGTAGGGATGGACCCATTTCCCACTTTGGTCACACGTTTTTCCTTTGATGTTATGTAACATTGTGGGAATGTTTTATTACAGAACGTTCTCTGATCTGTTAGCCAAATAAACATCCCCAGAATGTTGCAGACAAAATGTTCTATCTTACTGAACATATCACAGTACAAGAACATTTTGTAAAAAAACATCCTGTAATCTGAGGCATAATAACATCCTAAAAACGTCCTCTAAATGTTGCAACTAAAAAGTTATTTCTTAGTTAACAAATAACCTTGCAGGAACTTTATTTGAAATCATAAACCTTTTAAAAACGTTGTCCGAACATTAGATAAAAACATTTTTTCCAAAACATAATTATAACTTGCAGGAACATTAGCCAAAGTTGTGGGAATGTTCCCTGCTAGCTGAGAAGGCAGCCGATGAACCTTTTTTTTTTGACAGTTTCAGAAGTAGCCTATGACTCAATAGGTGTCATCACCGTACAGTCTATGAGCAAATATGTACGAACAAATATGTTGCCAAACATGTACCTAACAGAAGCCGAAAATGATAAAAGCAACAATATTGCTCAGTGAAATTCCATCACTGATGTGAAAGCATGCATTGTCTGGATACTACTGTACAAAGTCCTTCTGTAAAAAAAAAGTCCACAGTTCTTAAATTATAGCACACAGACACACATTGGCGGCGTGCTATTAGAATAAATATGAAGGGATGCATTTGACTCAGGCCTCTAGTCAACAATACCAATCCCTTTGCACAGATCCTCATCCCACTCTCTAGTCACTAACTGTCACACACAGTATCGATAGGACAGTTAAAGTACAATCAGCACTTGATATTGCACTTCGGCAATGGAATCTAAAAGTTAAAGTGGGGCTGTTTGTCTGAGACCTGCGGCTGAAGATAGCATCAGAAAAAGACACAGGGAGTGAGGGTGAGAAAGAGGCAATGAGGCGAGAAGAAGTGATTTGCTTAGAGCGAGGTGTAGAGGAAGGGCAGCAGAAAAGGGACAGGGATCGCTTTATCATCATCCAGAGACGGACAAAGGGAGGGGAGTAAAGAGGAATGCGGAGAAGTAGCTGAAGAAAGAAGGCAAAGGAAAGACCTTAAGCGAGAATTCCTTTTTTTTTTCAAACTGGGCCCTATGTTTATAAATATGGCTGTATATGTGAATGGTATTTACAAAAGATTTCATAATTGGTCCAGTGGATCGTATCGGGCGGCATCCGTGACAGGCGGCACTGGCTGCAGTGTAGTCTCTATGGGGCAATCTTGCAAGAGTTATTGCCATAAAAAAAGTGCTTGATTTCACTATTAAATGGCTCGGATTGTTATTGTAAGAGTCTGGCAACATGAACGGAGCAGTAGTGTCACTCAAAGTCCTGTTGATCAGAGGGGGGAATCCTCCGACGTGGTGAAACAGTGTTGTGTCCAACGTACCCCTGGATACATAATGACCATTACTTTTGGACATCAGCAGGTCCCACTATTGACAGCAAAGGTAATCTTCCTCTGTGGGCATATGTTCACAGCACACACACCACCAGTTTCCAGTGATTCGCATCCTTGCAACAGTTAGTTCACCCTCCTCTGTCTGTAGCCTCCCCCTTGCTCTCTTCCACTCATCAATTTGAATGAGCTCTTCATCCGTGTGCTCCAGTTCAAACAAATTAAAATGGCTCATCTTCATCGTCCGCATCAGCTATATATTCAGCCACTAAGAAAGTGGGCCAGTTACTGTCCTGTTCTCTTGGTAAACTACTCACTCCTCTCTCCAACTCTCACTCACGTTTCCAGTGTCTTCTTGCAACAACTCTCATGTCCTGTGAGACTTTGAATGACACTACTGCTCTGGTCATGTTGCCAGACTCTTAAAATAACAATCTGAAATCAAGCACTTTTTATGGCAAAAACATAATTATGACATAACTCTTGCAAGATTTGTTCTTCTCATTCACATTGAATGGGGCACTGCCAAGTGATTCCAAACAGCACTGTGGGTCTGTTGTGTTGCTTTGCTTTTTGATTTATATTCAGCTTATCAAGCAGCAGCAGAAGTGCCGTCTAATCAGATCACATAATGTAAATATTCCAAACAATACACTGTCTCCACCAAGCTCTCAGATAAAACCATTCTTCCCATTACTGGTGAGTTTTGTTAGCCAGAATGTACCCATGACATTATATCACCAATTGCCATTAATTTAGCAACATTAGCAACTCTCGGTACAAATTCCATCATGATTTACTGCTAACTTTCAGTAGCCTCCTCCAGCTTCAAGCATAAGACCCATCAAGTATAGAAACAACACTTTTCTATTATATAGTTTTAGCTCTACTTGACTCAATTCTACTCAGGCACGTCGTTTTCTGTTACTTCATAATGGTACCTCCTCAATGTGGATGGGGTCATCATAGCACAGCTGTGCAAAACTGCGGTGATTCTATACGTGACACAAATTAGTGACGGGCAAAGCAGTTCTTTTTGGTGTACGGATGCCAAATGCCAAATTCATACTCACTTGTATGTTTTAACATTGTGTTGAGTAGCCTCTGGAAAGCCAAGCATCCCACACACCACACGGCTGCTGTTGAGACTCCAACCCTGGTCACAAACCTGCCTCCATCTCCCAGCATGCTTCACTTCCACCACACCCTCTGTGACCAGGGTTTTCTTCTTGGTAGCCATGAGGATTGGACGGAGTCGGACTTCCTCGATATTCACCTTACTGTTACCCTTGGGGAGGGATAGAGCACATCTACTATATAATGTCTCTCCAAGAATTATGCAGCAATATATCATTAGCAAACTGCTTTACCTGGTAGAGATGGTGGTGTCTTTGGAACCTGGGGACCTCATTTGGATGTCCATTTCCATAATGTCCATATCCTGGATGCCTGCGAGTGTGTACGAGGCCCTGCCACTGAGGCGCAGGGCTGCCATTGGGCCTGATGGCTGGGGTGTTGCTGGGTCTACTAGCTGTCTGATCCAGCCTGCGCTGCGAAGTGCACACCACCCCCAAGTCTTCAGAGTGTTTACAGTCATTCACCCCCCAACCATTGTGCTTGCAGTCCTTTAAAGACTTTTCTGAGCCTTCACAACGTACATTATCCATCCAGATTGGGCCTGAGGAAGAATAAACCATCCATTACTTCAGTGATTGTAAATTTTATTGATTCTTCAATAGGCAATCTTGACAATGTATTTGGGTCCAAATCAGTTCCGAAAGACCTTAACACTTGACTTTCACTGGGATGCTGATTTAGGGTGGCACCACAGTGTTCAGCAGTTGATACAGCATACTTTACAAAGCAGGGTGATGTAGATCCTACTCCTGCAATCCATTCAACCTTCTCTTTAATTTGGATTTAAAAGCAGCAATAAAGAATGTCCATAAACCACAGCAAGTGTTGCACAGCTCTGGCAGAGTGAATGCTGTCATTATTCTGAAACAAATGTGCTTTTTCAGTCCATAATTTTCATCAGCTAGCCTGCCAGGCAACCTTAACAAGATGTAGCCTTCAATCTTACTACAGGTTATCTTTGTCACTTTATGATCTTACTTATTTTGGATGTCTTATTTGGTGGTCTTTTCATGAAACCATGCACTTAATGGGTTGTGGGACAAGCACACAGTTGCATGGAAGTTTGGGAGCAGACTGAGCCTAAACCTACATTTTTAAGAGGTCTCAATGATAGCTACCACCGAATCTCTATAATCTCAAAAATATTTGACACAATGTTACTCAGCGCACTGTCGTCACTACAAAAGAGCCTCTGCTTGCTCTCAATAAAAACATAGCTGTGGACTTGAAAAAACAGACTCGTGCTACTTTAAAATAAATAATAAAACCTACACCTGCTCAAGTTACAGTATCTAAAGAATATGTTCACTCTTTTTCTGACAATAAGAAGTTTGAGTCACTTTCAAATCCGCTGACCAAAATCCTTAGAGAAAGTCAGCAATTTTACATCAAGGGGAACACATTTCAATAGACCAATATGTCTATCGGAATATGCTACCCCTGAAATCCTGATTATAGTTGTGAGAAGAGATGATTGAAATATTCTCCCCTTAAACTATCTGTATGTAGAGTGAGTAGTGGTATGATATGAGTACATTTATTAGTGGGAGCATTAGTTGATGGGTGTTATTGGTCTATCAAAATATGCTACCCCTGAAATCCTGATTATAGATGTGAGAATAGACTCAAAATATAATACTCTCCAAGCAAAGTTCACCAAGTGCAAAATCTACAACTACACCACAAAGTTGCAGAAAAAAAAATCACTGACTACACCATGAAGTTGCAGAAACTTATCGGCGTGTTAATGGGAGATGGGACTGACACAGACTTTTTTGTATGGACTTTGGTGCAGCAGAGTGATAAACTTCAGTTTCCAGCCAGAAAAGGTTGCCTAGCAGTGAGGCTTTTAAAAACTAAAATGGTGTGCCCTGTAAAAGCTCTCACCTTCTCCTTCTCCATACTTTGCACTGTGCGCCCACGTGATGCCGCCCTGGAAGCCCAGCTCTCGACACACCACGTTGGCCAGTTTGATGTTGACCTCATCGTCGCACACGGTTCCCCAGGTGTTGTTGTGGAGAACCTCCAGGCGCCCCTCGTGCGGCTCCCGCGGGAAGTTTCCCGCCAAGCGCACTTTGGGGGCTGGGGCGCGAGTCGACCTGCGAGGAGAAGACAAGCTCCGGCGAGGTTCAGCACGAGCGTGGCAGCCGAGGGAGAGGAGGAGGAGGAGGATGTGAGGGAGGCAGCTGAAACTGAGGACGCGGGTCATCGTGACTAGAGGAGGATGCTGCAGGTAAAGATCGGCATGTTAGAAATGCTGCACCTCCCTATACGAGTAAAGGAAGTGGCATTGCCCTAAAGTGTCTTCAAAATGGAAATAACTATTTTAAATGATATAGTAAAATTTGCATTAGAAATATACAGTGCAAACATGTTCATGTTCATATATGTTTTACAGACCTGTGTGTAACATTTTGAATGGTTGAATGGTTGAATGGCAGAAATTGACTAAGTATAAGAGTATCTGCAAACAGTTGCTGCAAAGTAAAAATCATGCAGTTTTTTTTTTTTTGTTTTTTTTTTGCTGTGCACTTTAGGTTCGGGCCTTGCTCTACAGAGGCCGCCATCTTGCGTTGCCTTTCTCTGCAACAGTCCACATGGGCAAAGCAGCTAGATGG
Source organism: Brachirus orientalis (assembly GCA_016785285.1). Taxonomy (NCBI): domain Eukaryota; kingdom Metazoa; phylum Chordata; class Actinopteri; order Pleuronectiformes; family Soleidae; genus Brachirus; species Brachirus orientalis. Next base: position 1,084,139 of record JAFBJR010000429.1, on the reverse strand, counting down.
AGCAGAAAGTGATGTCACCAATGAAGAAGATGTTTTGTGGAAAAGGGAAGAGTGAACAGAGAAGCTTGTCACAAGATGCTGTTTTATTATTAAATGTCAGTAATTCTTACACACTGGACCTTTAATTATGCACATTTATTACTATTATTCTAATTATTATTAGTAGGATTTTATCCATTAATTGTTTTCATTTACTTATTTATTACTCTGCCTCATGCTTCACTTTTTGCATTTTCTATTCCTAATCTCCTTTTGTTTGTGATTTTTTTCTTAATGAGCTATTCTGGCCTTTGTATGCATGAGTATGTGTGTACATGTTTGAGTGTGTCTCTGTGTGTAGTGGGATGTCTTTGTGTCTATGTGAAGCAAAAGCACTATGCAGATTAAGGCATACTGATTAACTGATGTGCACACACTGCATCGTTATGTCATATATATGTTAAACAGTATATACCCTGCATTATGGGAATTTCTGTGGATATGCATATGAAACCTATTTTGTTAATTTGTGTTAAATTTGTGTTAAACTTAAGCAGAAAGTGTAGACACTTAACTTTAAAAATCAAACATAATTTATAGATGCACCTAAGATGCACCTAAGATGCAGACTAAATTGCCCATAGACAGAGTCCTCTTCTGAACAAGTCAGCCACAGAACAACGGTGACATCCTCTGGGCAAAAGTATTCAGGTAGTCTAGTCAGTGGCAGAATTCATGCATTAGCATGCTTTGTGCTGTTACCAAGACACAAATGGAAGCTGATAACATCTGATAATGACAGCCAGAGAGACACTGGACTTCTTTCAATCAGTCACTGCTGCAGCATAAATCTTGCAGTGATACCATAGAACCCAACAAATGTATATAATGAATACTTTTCTCTCCTGTCAACCATATAATTTCACCCCGCTGTATGTTTGTTACGCAATTTACATGAATAAATGTTACTTTTGCCCCAAAGGAAAATTCACCAGACAGAGGCATGAAGCAGGTTGTAACTGCAGGTTTACAAGTGTCACCGGCAATTTAGAGGGCAGTGGTGGAGACAAGACGCTTTAGCACTGCAGGCCACGTGACGACAACGGAGCACAAACTACAGAGAATCTCTCAAACAAACAGTCCTCCTAGCAACAAGCAAGTGCAGTGTAAACCACAGAGGAAAAAATGTCTCCTTTATCGCACAAAGCCTTACATCTTATATCAACTGTTGCTTCTTAATGCAGTGTCACAACAAAAATCAAACACATTTTCTTTTCTGTAGTTGTTACAATTTTGGTTTCACAGCCGGATTTAAAATGACACTAATTAAAGTGAGCACCAGAAGGAGATAATCAACAAAAGGGTGCATCTAAAAGGTCTTTAAAAACACCTGTTACAGTCAGAAGTAACAATAAATCTGAAAACTAGTTTAAAATGTATGAGAAAAAAAAAATTAGAAAATTGTTTTAGTTATTTGATTCAAAAAGGAGAAGGTAAGGTGAACTCACCTGGCAGGCAGCAAACGTTTGCAGTGGAGGACGTCACTGCTTAAAGGAGAGTGACTGAGTGAAGGAGTGTGTCTACTAAATGCTCTCCTTAGTCAATCCTCCCTTCTTCCCTCCTTCTCCCTGTATCCCTCCCTGCCTCCTCTCTCCCTCCTGTACTCTATTTCCCTCCAGGTCTCTTTTACTCACAAGTATTAACTTATTTCACATGCGAAAAAAATTGAAAGCAGATTTATTAGGCCATATTATAAAATCTAAAAATATCCGAGAAGCAGCCAGTCTCCCGTCACTGGTGGGAACTTTGTGATTTCAGCTTACTCTCATTCATACTTGTGTAGAGTGTGTGAGATTTAACATGCCAATTGTGCTTGTTCAACACATAAAATTCAAGATGGGACATTTCTCAGCATTCGGCAGTGTCAGAGATAGTTGCACCCATGTTATTTAATCACAATGTGTGTTTTACCTTAAACCTCTTTACTCACATAGGCTGGAGATGCTTTCTTGAGTGTTGCACAACTCTAGGGCGTGCAAACGTGTGCAAATGTAACCAACAGGAAGGATGCTGGCACCAGAATAGTTTCAAACATCAAGTTTCAAGTGTCCTAAAGAAGCTTTCTATACCACAGGGTAGATATTTCCTTGTTGAAATGGCTGCAAACCACCAACTCTAAAATAGTTCCAGCCTCACCGTAGCCATGGTAAACGTGACTTTGAGAATACGCTATACCACCCCTGCCCATGTTTAAGTTACCAAGTGTAACCTTTCATTATGGTATAGGAAATATAAAGATTTCACTCATCAGTGTAGATTCAGGTTTAAAAATTTAGGAAAAGCCTTGTTTGTGGTTTTGTAGCTGGGGTCAGAGTTGTACCCAGTTCTAGTCCAGTTTAGAGTTTCTTTAGATACCTGCTAAGGCCTTTCTGAATGTTTGAAAATTGGTTATTTATTTTTGAGCCATTTCTGGAGGATTTGAGACAAATTTAGTAACATGGAAATGTTTGGCCTCAGGGTGTTGTGTTGATAAACTGTATTTCAGCTCTCAAGTAAACCTCAGTGGGCACCTTTTTAAGGCAGCAGGGGTTATTCATAGACATGAAAAATTACAGTCATGACAGGGGAGGTAGGAACTGAAACCACCACCCCAAAGCACTTTGTATGCAGATTAACCAAAGGGTGAGCAAAAATTACACATTGAATACAGTGGGGTCCCAAAGTCAAGTGCTCTCATAATTTTATATGAGTGTGTGTGTGTGCTCTCATGTAAATGTTTGAAGCTGTAATTGAGATGTTTGTGTTTGCCAGTAATGGTGCAACTGGGCGGCAAGATGGTGGTCCCTCCCTGGATGGTAAACCCGAACAGGAAGCGCAGACCCCCTATTAGCGGATTCAAATCAGAGGGATCTTCAAGGCCAACAGGGAAGGGAAAAAAAAGAGAGGTAAGAGGAGGGAAAAAAGCTAAAGTAAAAAAGGGGTGGTTAAAATAGGCTGTTAAAAATATAGATATCTTTGCTGTGTGTGTGTGTGTGTCATCATACCGTTGAATATCTCATGATGCACTGCTGCATATCAGACTAGTCTAACTAGACCAGACAGGTGTCTCTGCCTGTGTGTGTCGCGGAGAGAGTAACAGGTCTCATGAAGGCCTCACAGGACTTAAGAGTGTCTGAGCAAAGCAGCTCTCTGTGGCAGTGTCCTCTCTCTCTCTCTCTCTCTCTCCACCTCTCTAATTATGCTGACCGAAACGGCTCTGCCCTTAACCCACAATCTGTGGAGGCATGAAATAAATACATGCTCTCCAACAATAAACAAGTGCCTTTTCAAACGGCAGCACCTCCTCATGCTCACCCATACTGCCGTCTCTCTAGTCTTTCATAATGCTTTTACTTTCACAGTAGGGACACGCTGTACAGTAAGTAGTCATTCCCAGGGACTGAGTTGAGATCCAAAGATGGGTTGTGAGAGATTTTTTTTTTTTTTTTCCAACCTTTTATTCAAAACTGTAATGCACAACTTTTGACATAAACAAATGTCACCTATATTCAATCACTATGATGATTAAGCCTATCAGCTTGACATGACTCTCCGAATCACTCAGTATAGTGTTGTGTAGATATGTTGCTCACCGCACAGGAAATATTTGTTTTATGTTAAGACTGACAGAGACAACAGCAACACTGCACTGGTAAAATAAGATGGCTGCAAATTTACTGATAAAAAAAAAAGCAGTATATGTAGTTTTTTTAGTAGTTTTTTTTTTTTTTTTGTATAAATACAGTAGATACTGTCCCCACTCCCTATTGCGCTGCTGCTGTGTAATATGTTTGACAAAGCTTGTTTTCAGATGAAGGATAATGGGTATAAATAATGTTACAAATATGTATTAAAATAACATTAGGTGTTACAAAAATGGCAACACATTTAGGAATATCAGAAATATGCTAAATAAATTTGCTTTGTTGATTTGATTTATGTCGTGCATGGGCTCTTTGCACATCAGCCATTTTTATATGTCTCAGTATTTAAATTACAGGTGTAAATAATCAAATTAATAATGTCTGACATGTAGCCAACTCAGTTTCAGGCTTCATGATGATTTACTGTCACACTGTCCTGAATTAGAGGAATTGAATGGCGGGATGTTTATTTCTCCTTTGTGGGCGCAGAATATGTTACAGTTAGAGCTTTATGTTGTTTAAATGGTTGGTTATGGCTAAATAGCGATGCCTGTGATATTGGTGTCAAACATTAAAAACAGTTATTGAGCCATTTCCAGTCAAATCCATAACACACCGACTCAATTCCAATACTGGACTTAATGACTAGAAATGCACCACAACTTGGTTTCATAATTTAGAAAGGCAACTTAAAAAATCACAGCACTTGAGGCCAAGAGAGTTTGAAATGCACAGTTTCTTTTTTTTGTTTCACTATATTAAGTTGAAATTGAGACATAACTTTCGACAGCCATATTCACTGTTTCATGGGCTGTTTCATGCTCATTTTTAAGAGTAAATGTTGATTTTGATGCATCTTGCAGTGGCCTCTCACATTAATTATACATCTATTTGCAGGTGACATTAGGTCTAAGATACTCTCTATTCAAAATGTCATCTGTGGCATAATGGTTGCTTCTCCCATACATCCTCAGCAATGTTAGTCATGTCTTTGTGGTTACAGAATAATCCTTAATGCTTCTTTAATGGCACCCACACAAGTATCTGCTCTAAATGATAGCAGGGTTGCCATATCACCCCCACATACACACATAGTCTGGTTCTGCTTTGATTTACTTGCTTGTGGGTTTAAGCATGAGGAATAATTTTGGGCAATGTCTTGGTTCCTGAAGATCAGAAAAGACGAATGTTGAGTATACACATTGTGTAAACTAGTGGTGACACATTTCATTTAACACCTTCCAAGTGTAGTGCTGCCACCTTGTGGATGTTAGAGGGAGAAAAACAGCACTTATTAGAATAACTGCACATAACAGACTTATGTTCTCAGTTTGTGCTGCTACACATGTAAAGGACTCAGAAATAGGTGGTGCAGATGGTTCATTTATTAAATATAAAAACTCTGTTTGCAGTGCGACAATACAAAATATTTAGGGGATTAACAGGATTGCAGTGTTCTGGTTAATCAATATGTAAACCGTGTTTATTTTTACATTTGCTGTAATAGTTTGAAAGTGAATAAAAAGAATAATTAAAAAAAAAAAAAATTAAACCCAAGCAAGCTCAGATATGCTGCACAACCATCACCAGTCAAATAAGAACCATTTAAATTAAGAAGTACAGACTTCAGGTTTGGTGTCCAAATCCTTGTTTAAAGGTTTTAGCCACAACACAGAAAGAAATACAACAGAAATGCAGCATGTGACTATTTGCACTTAATGGTCTTTAATAATGTTTGCCTCTAAAGCCATAAATAAGAAATAATTGCCCTTTCACCTATCATTAGGCAAAAGACAAAAAAAAAGCCTAATTTAAAAGCTGAATTTGGCTCCCGAATTATGTTGAAAAGGTATAAATAAAATAAATAACTAACTATGCTGTGCATAGTTTACAAGTAAATGTATTGTGAATTTAACCCAAGTGTCAATCTAATAGGTTTTAATGCAATAGTGTTGATACCCTTAAAGAATGAAGCCGTCTTCAGTGCAGCGCCTTCGGTTAAGGCAATCTTTGGTTCAATGAAATACTGAAATGGAGGCCATAAGTTTTAAAATAAATAAATACTGCTTTTCAAGGTATTATTAATTTAAACATTCTGTTGATTGATCAGCACTGTCCTTAGGTATTGTAGTTTGTCAATGACAGTGTCATATACATCAACAACCTACAAAAACAGAGAATATCTCTATGTTTTGTTGGTGGGTGGATGTACGTCTGACACAGACATGACATAATCAGACTAACACTTCTCTTTTGCGTAGACACAAAGCACTGTCATGTTAGCAATGCACTAGGTGCCATGACAGCATATTGCCTATTCTAATGCTTAGGTAAATGGACAAATTAAGGATAGTTTGTGCACTGAGTTCAAGAATCATCATCCTTCTTCAACTTACTGTGACAGGGAGAAACTTCACATCTGACATTTTATGCAATTATGTAAAAGAAAACTAAAATCCTGGCTCAAGTGCCTCACGACTGACACAGAAAAAAACACCGCCTCTCTTGAGTCTCATCAAAAAGGTAACACTACCACCTTTATACAGGCAGCATTTATTCTGCTCTCTTTCTATTTTGTATAAATGGAAGCAAGTAGGTGTTTCTATTACTTCTTATACAACCTGCAAGATTTCTTTTCCCAACTCGTCATAACAGACATTCAGTGTGTATATTATGTTTTTCAACAACAGGGTAGCCAGTAACTAAAGTGTAAAAGTCAAAAGTAAAGTGACATATAGCTAATCTATGCATTATAACATACAATCCTGCAATCCCTCATGTTCAGTCTGTTCACAATTACCCACTATTGATCATCTAACGCTACATAGGCACATTATGAAGGCAACCTCTCTGGATCCATGTAGCTTACTAGCTGAAATAAAAACAGCAAATGGGAGAAATTGAAATTATATGTACATGTTGATGTATGACTTTGCGCTGGTGTATAATGTGCTGGTATTGACATAGAAACATAGAAGTAACTAAGCAGTAAGTGTGAACCACAGACTAAATCAAGCAGTGGTGAGCCATTGGTAAACCTAGTTTAAAAACAAAGTATGTATGTATATATATATACACACACACACACACACATCAAAAAAATAAAATAAAATAAAAAAAACTAGGTTTCACATTTACTCTGTGTGTGTGTAATATATATATATATATATATATATATATATTTTTTTTTTTTTTACACACACACTGTACATACACACCAACCGCAACTTATAGTAGTGAAGTTACTGTACTAAAGGAAAGGGAGGAACACTGCTTTGTGATAGAACTTAAATCTTAAATAAGGAAGGTCATCAGGATCATGACAGATGACGTGAAAACTCCCCACAGACTCCTTCCACTCCCACTTTGCATATCAGATTGATCACTCCCCCCCCAACTATGTACCACAAAAGGTCTACAAATATGAAGGTTTTCATCTGGGAAAAAAAAAAAAAAAAAAAAAAACTTATCAAGTGATTTTTGTTGCTCCATTCTGGCTATTGTTGCACTATTCAGCAATACCATCTTGAGTAGTCTTGCTGAAATAAAAACCTTCATACTTCTAGTTCTTTGTGGCACATTTGTGACTATCAAGCCTGGCTCTGATCCTTTGACTAACGTGGTCCATTCTGCCACAGTTAATATTTGAAGGCCAGAAAACCTGGTCCAGTAAGTACCAGCTCCTTTAACTCAGTCTGTGTATCCCAGTTTCCTGTACACTACACTGAGACAGAGAGTAAACCTAGTTCAAGGCTGCCAGGGTTTCCTGTCCTTGCCTTTCTGTTCAGGAATGTGTTTGTAGCGGCATTTTTCTCCAAAATGGCAGCCAGTGGTTCTCCAAAAGTAACACTCATCTCCGTTTACAGGCCCACGTCGTCGAGGTCTGGGCACAGAGGATTAGGAAAAGACAGAGAAAAGGTTTTTAAAAATCATTTTCACTGTACACTCACCAGCATCTTTAAAAGGTATACCTGCTCACTTGTTGTATACTAAGCCTATGCATTTAACCATCTGCATTTACACAGAGTGGTCCAAAGCAGCAGTTTTCTGGGAAAAAATGCCTTGTTGGCGTGTCCTGTGTACCTTATAAAGTGGCTAGTAAGTGTATAGTTTCAGTGAGCTAGAGTGTTTACAGTGAGGATGAATTGCTTCATACCCAGCAGCTGTCCCCGCCTGCTGTGTGACTGGAATACAGGTCTTAAGTGGAACTGGAAGTACCCTCTGTGTGCGACGGTCAGGATAGCGCACCACTAAACGTGTGTTCTCAATACAATAACCCTGTAAGAGAAAGAAAGTGTACACACAACTATTACCTGAACACCGGCATATTTAAAAACAGATTGGAGGTGAAGAATACAAATATAGAGGGGATTGCTCACATTTAGTTTCTCCATAGCTCGAGATGCCATGTTTGCATTCTTGAAGTTGACAAAGGCACAGAATCTCTCATGCAGTACACGGATACTCTCGATCTCACCATACCTACAATGTAAAACAAGCAACTTGAGACAATAAAAGTCAATAACCACTTTGATTTACTATTAAATTCTATGTTCTTGTCCAGAGAGGTAACAGGGTTTAACAAAAGTGTTTAACAAAAGATCTACTATGTTCTTAAATTTCTGGTCTGAGTTGAATTTATTATAGTCAAATATTTGATTGGAGAAGGGCCATACATTTTAAAAAGGTCCCAAAGATGCTTTTCAGTTAGCTCTGTTGTCACATTTCCTACCCACAGCGATGGACATGGGCTTCTGAATGAAGGATAACAGTGACAGTGACATGAGAATGAGAGCAGTCCACACAGATAAAATGTTCATACTTCTAAAAAACAAAAACAAAACAACAATATGAGGACAAACTATAAGAACAAATGATACATAAACCAAGATGAACAAAGTCAACTTGAGCCGTAAGAGAGGCTACTAACCCCTCTGATCACTTGCTTTGAATCAATAAACAAACATACCCTGGTTGCACAACTGATGGATCTTGGCTCCCAGCTAGAAAACAAGAATATTATCAGTAGGATGTATACAAAAATTATATGATTTTAGCATATAGACTATTGTATACATGACTGGCCTGTGGTATTAGAGAGAACATTTAGGCCTGTTTTTTTTTTTTTTTGAATAAAATATGAATGTGTCTTCTCACCCCTGGCAGCATCCAAGCAAGCTGTCTGAACTGCCTGCACAGTGGAAAATTTCTCCAACAGTTGGACACTTTGCATTTCTTCAAAACCAAGCTCCTGGAAAAAATACAGAAAGAAATCAATAACTATTCAAATCAAAAGGAATTAAGTTTCAAGTCGAGATGCATTCATTAAAAATGCTGCTCCTGAAAATGGAAAGTAATATATAACAAGTAATAACAAATATCACTTTGCTCATTTTAAATGTGGGTGTACTTACCATTAACTGCAGCACTTTACAGTTAAAAAGGTCAGTGACAGCCTCCTCACAGTTTTTGTCCAGTTTTAGCACCTGCTCCATAGCCTTCTCTGCCTCACTGTACCGCTGCAAAAAACACAAATACCCACACAAACTAGTTAATACAAACTAATCTCACCACAAAGCAATTCAGCAAATATCCGTTCAGCTATATGACCACAGAAGCCTGAAACCCACCTTCATGCCCATGAGAGCACTGCCCTTGCGGAAATGTCCTTTCGGCCAGTCTGGGGCCAGCTGAATGGCACGCTCCGCGTCTCCCAGGGCTAGGGGGTATTGCTCCAAGCAGTAATAGCAATAGGACCGATTACCAAAGAACCTACATGACATCATTATAAAAATGCAAAAGAAATATGTTAAAGAGCCAACAGCTTTTCAGGACTTTTCAGGTTTATTATTGTTTGGTCGTGGTTGTAATGACTCAGCAGTTGCAAGACACCAGTCATCACAAAGGCACATAGGCGCCTCTGTGTGAAGAACAGCGTAGGTATTAAGTGAATGCCATTCTCGTCATTGCTTTGGAGACATATTAATGCAGTTCTATTTTTACATGAATGAAGTTGTAATTACTCTGCAAAAACTAATTACTTAAACCTCTATTAAACTACAATTGCTTGGTCTACCCTGTGGTATTTTTTATTCTTTTTGGAAACAAAATGAGCTGCAACTTTGTTTTATCTTTTACTTTGACCCCTCTTGCAGCAGGGAGTGAACATTATAAAGATGCTTATAAGATAGTAAAATGTAAGTAAAATGGAGTATGATGAAATAAAAATATGAGGACTGTCTCAATTTGTCAAAAGTAAGGTGCGCTAAAAGCATTATTAGATAAAGGCTATGTTAACAGTCAAAATGTTTGTTTTAGCATTGTACTGGAAATTATGTTATAATTTGCATCAATTTCAAAAAATGGAGCAGATGATGAAATGTTTACCTTTGTCTTGCTTTCCCACTAATGGCAATTGGTACTGAACCACATGAAAACCAGTATTCATTGCAGAGTCATTTGACATTTTAACACAATTTAACACAATAGACTAATCATTTTTGGTGCAAATCACAATATGGGGGAAATTAGTTGCTTGGTGGAGGTCTGTGCTCTCTGAGTGTTTTTCTAGTTCAGCTTTTGAATGTGTTTAAAATGTATGACTGCTTCCTTTGTATTTACCTACTCATGGCATAACCACAGATACTGTACCTGTAATCCTTTGGATCACATTTGATGGCTTCTGTAAACATAGTGACTGCTTGTGTGTACTGCCCCTCTTGCACCAGTTTTATCCCTTTTTCTGCAGGACAGAAAGAAAACAAGCTTGTAAATCTTTCTCTGCAGAGCAAAGGCTTGACTGAACACAGTGCTACACTGTGGAATGTTTACCTAAAGGAATGCATAATCAATAGTTTCCCTAAACTCTTAAATGTTATTGCTAAATAATTCCTTACCTGTCAGTGATGTGCTTTTCTTGGTTATTGTGTCAGTTCCATTCGCCTGTAAGAAAAAAATATATTTTTAATTAGTTCATAATCACAGCTGGGAAAATGTGCTTTACTATTAGCTTTGTCTTTCTCATTTAAATATTTAAACCATGCATAAACATTTACTACTTACAAAAGAATGCATATGGATGTTGCATACATAACGTTTAAACTGCAGTAATCGAGACGGCTACTAGGGGAGTGTTTTTGTTTGTTTGCTTCATCCTACAGCTGGTATATAGTCGTTGTCCAAATTTCATATGCCAAAGTCCACCTTTACACAAATGAGACTTCAAAACTGCCAGAGGAAAGCATTAGTGTCACCAAGGACAGACTGAAGCAATAATTCAGGCCAGTAATTTGACTCATCCTCGGGTCACCTTCAATTTTAATATTCAGATCAGATTTTGCAAATCAGCAAAAAGGGCAGGGGGGGAAGTATTTGTGAAATATTTCCTTTGAACAAAGTGTCAAGCAGCAATCAGCTGTTTCTAAGACTCCTTCCCCCTCTTTTATAAATATATTAAAAAAAAGTACTAAAATTTGAGAAAATCTGCTCCTTTTTTTTTTTAAATCGTTTACAAATGAATGACAAACTAGAGGGTATATATGTGTATAAATGTATGATTTCTTTTTAAATCTTATACTGATGGCCATTATCACAGGCCAGTCCTAAGTGGACAAATGGAGCTGGCAGTAGCAGAGTTGTGGTGTGTTAACACAGCAGTTCAACGAGTTATTGCCAGGTCATACTTCCCATGTCCGTGTGTGCACAGAGGTCCATTAGGGTCCACTTGACATAAAGTTTGCCATTCGCCCTTCTCCATGTTGGGACACTGTTCGACCTCGTGGACTAATCCACAATTCTGCACAGGTTGTACACCTTCCTTGTAGTAGAAGTAGTAGGCTTTTTAGAAAGTAGAAGAAGACAGTTCCCATGGAAACTTGCTTGAGGTTTTATGGGGAAGTTGACCAGTACCAACACATGTACAACTTGGCTCAAAGAATACAAGGAAACACAAATAAAGGGGATTTCCTCAAGAAAACTTCTTGAATGGAATTACGAGAATAATTATGCATGTGTGGAACGCCAGCTATGGTAAATATGACCCTGTCCTTGTTGTCACCCTCTGTCTGCTTGTCATGTCATCGCTGTTAAAGCTGAGAGTTCAAATCAGGCCAAAAAAAATCCACCAGGAAATCTGTCTGCAGTTAGTGGCCACAATAAAAATAGTGGACAGTTGTGACAGCTCTTGCTGTACCTACCTATCATACATTAGACATTAGCATTAATGTACCTCTCTCCTGGCCTCGTTTTCCTTGTTTTCTTTGGACCTGCGACCTGATCCTTTGGGTTTGATATGGCTAGCAGCATTAGCAAAGAAGGCACTGCTCACATCCCATTCAGGGTCCTGCAGCATTAGAGAGGAAGACATAAACCTCACAGTTGCTAATAGATGTAAGGCCAAGGTAAACTGTGGGAGACACCCAGAAAAACAACAAACCTAATCAGACAGTGAAACCACTATCACCCAGCTGAACCTGCTTAGTTTGAAAAAGCAAACAGAACAGCTTGGCAAAAAAATCTCCATCAATAGATCACAAAAAAAAGTGGAAATCAGCCAAGAAAACTGCATTCTGTGCATCATTGCCCAATGACTAAAATGGCAGCAATAGAGTTAAACATAGAGCAGCTACCTCCTCAGTGGCCTTAGAATTCTTTCTCTGATGTCCTCTGATTCCAGGTGGAGCCATAACCGAAGGGGATGGTTTTGCATCATCTTTCTCCTCTTTTTGCACTCTTGGTTTCGCCTCTTCGGCAACAACCTCGGCTTCCGATTCACTTTCATCCAGCTCAGACTCTGCACCTCCCTCTTCCTCGTCATCCTAACATATGAGATTGTATAATGTAAATATCAAAATATTTAAGGGAAAAGGCTAATATTGTGAGCATTTTTGGGAGCAAGAATGTGACTTACGTGTTCAGCAGTCTCACTTTGCTTCACCTGCTCTTGTTTCTTACGTTTTCGACGGCGCTGAAACAGATGGCATGGAATGTAATGAGATAAACTTAACCTATTAAAAAGTGTAATAGACGGGGACTTTTATGGGGCTTTGTGGTTTTGTGTGCTGACCTTCCTCTTGGCTTTTCGCCGCTCTGCCTTCCCTCTCATCTTCTCCTCCTCACTCAAATCCTCCTCTCCATTTAATGCATCCTGAAACATACAGAGTGTGTGCAGAGTTCAGTAAATTGCATGTTGTGCCTTCACCCTTGCAGTCTTGACACTGCTCTGTCAGACTGACACCATTTGATTACCTGTGACAAAATGGCATCATCTTTCGGTTCAGGGGTTGCAGCACCAAAGTCCATCGGCTCTTCCGGCTGCTGGACAGGGGGACCTGTTGGAAAATACAGTGCACATCAAATTTTTGGAACCCGATTGCAGTCTCCTGCCATTTCTTTTTGGATCCCCCTTTTTTTAAAAAAAGAAAAAAAAAACCCTGACTTACATTACAGTAGGTCTTAAGGTCTGTACAGCAAGCATTATTTATGCGCATGCTCTTCTGTCAGATGGTAATGTGTAGCAAGATAAGAACACCAGGCAACTTATCTTCAGCTCTGAAAAATTATCACGGTGAAATGTAATAAAATTAAAGACCGAGCCTCCTGAGTGAAAGTGGGGCAGAAAACATAGCTGGGTCATACTTTGCACATCTGTGTTTTCAAAGAGGTCTGCATGGCATACATTGTGTCATCTGCACATTTCAGCAGTCCACACAGACCCTATGCAAACATGTTCCCTGCAGCACAACCATTTCCTTATTAATTGTTCCTTATGCAATATGCTTGGCTAGTAAAATAAACTTCGGTACTTGACCCACGTTTGGGAAATATTCATAATGCTTGATGACAGATAATTATGTATCTTTGAGTATAAAGTCATGCAAGTGTCTTTACCCACACAACAAGAAAAACCCTTGGTCATGTGTATAGCATATAAACATGTTTCTTGTTCCTCATTTACATGCAGGTCCAACCACAATGACCCAGAATCAAAAGAGAAGTTAATCTATATTTGACATTTAGCATTTTTGAGTAAAAAACTGCTCAATGACACATGGTTTCTTTTCAGCCTTGGTAGATATTTAATCCAAGTTTTCCAAGGCCACAGGCTTGATGTGCAACACACAGCTGTGTCAGGTACTACTGTTTGAGAACACCATATATTATTTTTTTTAGAAACCTGGTTGTAACAAAAAAAACATTGAAAACAACCTCTGCTCTGGATGGGAGTGTGTGTGTGTGTTGGGGGCACAATAATAGCAGAGAAACTGCAAGAGAAAATGCATCATATCACTGGACAATGTGGTGTTAGATTTCCATTGGTCAAAAATATACTCCACTCTGGTGACATAGTTAAAATTGGTCAGTGACTCATGCTGTGATTCTTAGAAAAAGTCCTGACAGTGATTCTGCCAATGCTCGTAGCAGATTCATGAAATACTAGCTGTATTTGTCTTCTATACAACATTTTTGACAGTAATAAAAAAAATGCAGTGAAATGGCGACCATATGAGTTATGTGATTAGAAAAAGCAATAAAAGTCACCCATCTTTCTTTCGCATCCATTGACTGTACACTCCCGCACGTTTATCACACCTACTAATATTAAAAGCAGAGCAGTTTTTATCGCTACACCAATGTCGTGAAACAGCCAGCATCACTATCCCATTAGCTGAATCAGCCTTTTAGTCAACTCTTTACCATAATGGAATGTCTTAACAAATAAATGACTCAAGGCCTGTGGAAAAAAGCAACAACAGACCCTCTGTTTCCCTCAAGGAGATTGTCTAGATCAGTGCTGAGTTGTAAGGTGAGCTCTTTCCAGAGGAATGCAAAATAACTGCATATCATCACTGACTGGAGCTTTAAACAGGAAATCTATTTATTTAGTTCCTCTAAACAGCTGTATTGAGAGAGAGAGAGAGCGCATAACTTTGTTATGAAATCACGACAACATCATGTCACTGGTTTAAAATTAACAAGTGTTGACAAACTAAAAACTGTAACAGGCTCTTTAAACCCTCAGTTCCGCTACAACAACAACAAAGAGTGAAGCTCCATGAATAATTTGTTAAATGACACTTTGGTCGACTGATTTTTTTTTCCTACGGCCAATGCTGATCTTTTGAAATCAGGGCAGCTAATGACCTTTATATGATGCTGATTTAGTTTTTGTTTCATTTCTCTGGCTGGTACATTTGGTCTGATACAACAGTTCAATATGTTGCAACTCTCTGATCCATTTCTCCAGTCTGCCTTTTACATCTGCACTGCAGTGCAATTTAAATAAATAGCAATGTATAAACAAAATATTTAAAAAAATATTTTAAAAAAAAATGTGTATGTGTGTAATATTTTGAAATTGAATATACTATCAATATGTATGTTTTTAAAGGTGTGTAAATCACTTTAAACAAAAATGGTTTTGTTTTGGTTCTTTTACTGAAGAACAGAACCTAATGGAGCTTTTCCACTATACAGTTCTAGCATGGCTTGGTTTGGCATCAGGCACATCATTTTTTACACATGGCGCACGCAAACTAGTGACGAGCAAAGTTCTTTTTGGTGTATTAGAATCAGTTCATTAAACAGATTAGTTCAATACTTCCAGCAGGACTGAAGCACAGACTCCATCTGACACTGTCACTGAAGTGAAATACAGCTGAAGGGTTGTGATTTGGCTCACAATTGCTTACTTTGCTGTCCCTAAATACACCACTCTTCTATTAAATATTGAGATTTTTAAGTCTTTTAACTGATCTACAGTTTGCATTGTTCGGTCTCATATCTGTCAGACGTCGCGCTCATGACTCTTCCAATGATGACACTCTCTGACCAATTAGTGGCCAGCAGTTTGTTGACATCACACTTTAGTACCAGCTCAGCTCACTTGGAACCTTGGCAGAGCAGGTACTAAAAAAAAAGTACCAGGTACCAGGTACTATCCCTGATGGAAAAGCAAAAATGGAAAAGCAAAAACAAACTGAGTAGAGTCGAGCTGAGCCGAGTCGTGCTAGAACTGCATAATGAAAAAGTGCCATAAGTCAGGAGATGGTTGGGCTGGGTTCAATATCGAATTGTGTTTTGATTTGTGAAACAACTTTTAAGTCAATCTTCAATATAGAATGTCCCGTGTTATTGATTTGAAACAAGATTACCTCATTAAATGCCATTAAACTATGAACCATTATACTATATGAACCATTATACGGCAATACACACAGTACATAGAACACTCAAAAAGTGAACGATAAAAGTGGATCCTGGGCAATTTGCCAATTGTGTAATAACTAGAGGGTGGAGGCCACCGTAGGGTGAGCCTCAGTTGGTTGCAAGCTGCAGTCTCACTCTCACCACTAGACGCCACTAATTCTTCGGCACTGGACCTTTAAGAAGCCAAAATCAATTAACTTTCTTTAGTCTGAAAGTAAATACACTCAAACATATCACTCGATTGTCAAATAAATGGAGATTATTAAGTTAGCAATTAGTGTCTTACAATTACCTGAAAATGTGTCATTGCAGCTCTACGTAAATTAGCCTTTCTGCTGAAACCAAGCGCATGAAGAAGAGGAACAGCGTGTCTGCACATTTAGGGACCGCTCTACGTCTATCACACGGCGTTATCTGCTCTTCATTACTGCGGTTTTGTTATCAAACCCACATGTCGCAGGGAAATCACTTCTAAATCCCGTTACTTGTGGCGTTTTGAGCATAACACACGTGTGTAAACTATGCTCAAGTTGCTTCGTGTGCGCTCGTGGCTGTTATAACAAATCGACGGCACGACATGTGAAAACTTGGAAGTGGTGCAAGCCAAGTTAGGGTGTAACTGGCAAGAAGAGAGGGGAACTTTAATGGTTTCTTCTTTAAAAACAAAATCGAGGATTCAAGTGTGTGAACAGCGAAAAAAAAGGTGCCCACAAACTGTGTGTTAAATCAGCCAAGAAGTGCCGGCCAGTCTCCACTGACACACGCGTGTCAATGCCCCCCCCCCCCACACACACACAAAACAGATTTAAAAGCGAGAATGAAAGTTTGGAAAGTTTTTTTTTTTTTGACAAAGTGGAACGTTTCTTACCGCTGCCGAGTCCCAAGAGCCTGCATATGTCCCTGGTGAACTTCATGAGCGTCACCATCCAGCATTATCGTCCTAATATCACACAAAAATCTGTTAAAACAGATTGGACAGAGATTGTTAGAATTCGGGATAGTCACTGTCGAATCTGCGGGAATCTTTAGTGGTTTAGTCCACTTCCTGAGCGTCAAACACCGACGACTGGTCCACCCTGAGCGGCGTCTTAAAGGCACAGTACGCCCGAATATTAAACCGCCAACTCAAACGTACGCAATCGCTAATTAATAAATAACTCCAGTAATAACAATCATAATATCATTTTAATTCTACAGTCAGTCAAGCAATTAACATTTTCGCATTAAAGCTGTAGTGCATAATTTTTGAACATAAACAATAGTCCGCTACTGTCCAGGGTGTAGCCCGCCTATTGCCCTGTGTCAGCTGGGATTGGCTCCGGCCCTGTGACCCTCATGTGGAGGATAACGCAGTAGCCAAAATGTCTGCAAACAGTCAAACAGTTGTCATGAGTTGGAACAATGCTGGGGGTCAGAGCTAGGAGTGGCGTTAGGTCACACCCAATTTTACCACCTTTCCAGAAGAAGTCGGAAAAAAAATGTGGATGCACAATATCTCGGGCTAGCCATTGTAAACAACCAGTCCAGGATAGGCCCGGTTTGGTACTGTACTGCACGGTTTGGAAACAGTAAAGCCCTGTGTCAGGCTTACATTGAAACTGAGAACTGTACCTTTACTTGGTAGGCTGTGAGTGGGCTGTGCCCAGTGGCTGCACAAACAGGGAGTGACGTTTTTTTTGTCGCCCAGTCAGCTGACTGTTGTGGGTGGAGCCAGTCTAATTAAGCTAAATTCCTTTGGGGGCAATAGAGGTTCTGCACTGGAGCTTTAATCCAATCCAAATTTTATTTAAAGCACTTTTAACAAAGTGAACGAGATCGCGAATGCAGCCGAAATGAGTTTCTTCCGGAGGGCGTCCGGGCTCTCCCCTAGAGATGGAGTGAGAAGCGCGGTCATCCGGGAGGGGCTCAGAGTAGAACCGCTGCTCCTCCACATTGACAGGAGCCAGATGAGGTGGCTTGGGCATCTGGTCAGGATGCCTCCTGGACGCCTCCCTGGTGAGGTGTTCCGGGCACGTCCCACTGGGAGGAGGCCCCGGGGACGACCCAGGACTCGCTGGAGAGACTATGTTTCCCGGCTGGCCTGGGAACGCCTCGGGATTCCCCCAGAAGAGCTAGAAGAAGTGGCCGGGGAGAGGGATGTCTGGGCTTCTCTGCTTAAGCTGCTGCCCCCGCGACCCGACCTCGGATAAGCGCCAGAAAATGGATGGATGGATAAATAAAAGGCATAAAAGCTCACACAAAAAGTAATGGAGCTCACAAAACAACTTTAAAGACATAAAAGTAACAAACAAAGATAAAATGAAATAAAAGCAAAAATAAAGTCAACAACTTCAGAAGAGTGCAAACAGGTGGGAATTTTTTTGGCATATACTGTATATACATATATACACATATATATATATAAAGACTATTTTGTCAGACTACAATATGGAACACAACAATTAAGCTTTAAGTTAATTTTATAGTGTTAACACTTACCACCTATGTAAGGTTACTTTGGTACATGGACTTCCATTTAAAAATATGTTAAAATTCTGTACTTCTGTTATTAGTTAGAAGAAAGAATACCTGTTAGCCCACTTTTATCTAACATTGATGCAAATGTTAGGTTTAGGGGGATACAAAAACAGCCAAAATGGATAAAATGGTAATTTTCATAAGCAAACACATTATTGTGTTAATAAAAGTGATGACTGGATTCAATGTAGCTGCTTCAATAACAAAGATACACCAGTCCCAGTGCAATGAACAAACCAGAAACCATTAATATAAATTACAGAAAATGAGATGCATCTGCTTGATATCACTGGAATTTATTCATACAAAGTTGTAAAATACTCAGTTGTGTATGTCTTCTTCATTAACTTCTAATAGCTCGAAGTTCTCACATTTAAGGACACTTCATTAAGTCAAATATCATTCACTCTGTAATGTCTTTTGTCTTTAATATTAGCGTTGATTTGGTCCATTTTTGTGATTTTTTTTTTCCTGGCTTAGTTAAGTGGTTTAATGACAAATCACAAATTCAGTTTTTATTGCACAGAACCAGTCATATTGTGCTGATGTAAGGTGTTTCATCTGTGTTTTAGATCGGAAATGACCGCAAGTGCTGCATTCAATCCAGAAGAGCCCATCACACCACCACCTAAGCCAATATGAAATGGAAATGGACAGGAAGGAATTAGTTAATCTGATTCTGTGTAGTGGGAAATGAGAAGCAGATTACTTGGCTACCTAAAATCTAGTGATTTAAGTTCTTTGTCAGCAGCAGTGAGGGTAAGATTTCATCCAAAGTTTCATTAACTTGACTCTGCTAACCATAGACAACAACAATGACTGCACTTATACTGTACTGTACTATATTATACTGTACTATACTAAGATTTAGGATGCAAACCTGGATGACATCCACTGCCACACAGATAAAGCCCTTTAATTGGTGAGCGGTAGTCTGAGAGATAGGGCAAAGGTCGTGCTAGGTAGAGCTGATCCAGTGACATTGATCCATGAAAGATATTCTGTAAAGACAAGACCAAAGTGTTTACTTTTCTTGATCCAATGGGCCCTTTGGACAGCAGCCATTTTGTCATGTTTTATCAGGAAAAGCACAGGTGTTGATGGCTCTGTTCAGTTCATGTAAGTAAGAACAGGGTGACAGTTAAGTTAAGCTATGATAGTTGCTCATCTATATTTAACCGGACTGACCATTATCCCACGTGGGGATATGTCCACTGTCAGCTTGGTAGTATTAGATGTTTTGGCTGGTGGCTATAGTTGTCAGCATGTTGAGACCCATTCCGAGTCTTTCTAAACTTAGCACAAAAGTAAGGAAATTTGTGTTTGGTCAATTATAGCCTGTTTATTTTCCTTTTAAATGGTGCCACATTTGTAAGAAAAATGCGTTTTTGTGGAGCATAAACAGAGTACAAACAGAGCACATGGACCAGCTCAAGTCCGACTGAACACTCACTCTCTCATTTTCTACCACTTTATCCACTAGGGGTCGCGGGGGGCGCTGGTGCCCATCTTCAGCTAACATAGGGCGAGAGGCAGGGTACACCCTGGACAGGTCGCCAGTCCATCACAGGGCCACACAGAGACAGACAACCATTCACTCTCACATTCATACCTACGGGCAATTTAGAGTGTCCAATTAACCTAGTCCCCAAATCTGCATGTTTTTGGACTGTGGGAGGAAGCCGGAGTACCCGGTGAGAACCCACGCACCACGGGGAGAACATGCAAACTCCTTGCAGAAGGCCCCTTGTTTTGACTGAACATGTAAGTGCAATACTAATTTGCATTATATGGGTGTGTTAGTCTGACTTTGTGAAATCTGATGTAGCAAAATTTCAGTCAGACTAACAATAATTATTTTTATCTAATCTAGCCTGACTGACTGAAACAAAATGGAACCAGGCATGTTGTTAATTTGATTATTTGAACCTGTGGTTTTCCTGCTGTGACTTGACAAAATAGCTGCCGTGCAAAGGACCTATTTGTTTTTATGAGAAAGAGAAACTGTCACTTAAACATAAGAAAAAACAAAAACAAAACAAAACAAAAGCAAGCACCACCCATTGTCACTTTACACAGTTGACATGAACTTTGATTCTAACTCATTGGATGTGGTTAAACTGTCTGTAACCATTAACGGCTAATACAGCAAGTCTGTGCCTGAGTGTATTGTGAATTACAGAATGTTACAGAAGTGAGCAAGTGTTGCAAGATTGTTGAACAAATCAAACGTGTGTCAGTGTAGAAACTGCTGCTCAATTTGACAATAATGTGCACGTATACCCCTCCAGTGAGCCCAAAGATCCTCTCCAGGTCAGGCGGAGTCAAGATGTCTCTTCCTACCACTGACTTTTTAAACCCAGGGGCATATTGCTCTACCCAGTCAAATACTAAAAATACACACAAACACATTCAGATTAATCAGTGACTGTACATTTTAAACAACAAAAAAAAACAGACAGATTGTGTTTGAAATATGATTCTTTGAGATGTCTGTGTAGATTCTCAATCATCCAGATCATTATTCGGATGACTCTGAGAGAGAAAGTTCCTTTTCTCACATTCCCTTCTATCTCCATGATCACATAATCAAAAACATATGTTTTAGACCAGTTGTAGGAACAGCATTTGTGAGCCTGAAAAATAAAAGTCGTCACAGTGGACAATCTGAGTCCAGTTGCCAGTTGGAGTTGTAAGAAGTTGGAGATGTTTCTAACCATTGTCTGCAAAATCCTCTCGGTCCTTATCTGTCCACTCCCTGCCTTCTATGTAGTATGGGGTAAACTGGGTGAATAGTGACACAACATGGCAGCCAGGGGGAGCCAGAGTAGGATCCAGCACAGAGGGGATGGTCATATCCACCATGGGTCTGCAGGGGTAGAGGAGGTGGTTAGTGAAGATAATGGAGGCAAATGATGTAGCTATAGGTGGCACCTTGTATCACATGATCAGCAGACTTAAGTAAGCTTTTTCATAGCAGCCATTTTTACACAATTTATCTGGAAAAGTACCGGTGATATTGATAAAAATAACAATGGCTCTGTTCAGTGCAATTGTTCCAGGGCATGTGTCAATGAGCCAGATGGCTGAGACAGATAAATGGAACTCAGCCATCATTTGATTTGTTCTTACTGTGACGTATCATACACAAAATGCATTCATTTATTTTCTAGCATATTAAGATAGGTATGGACATCAACTACAAGATACATAATGTTATACTTTTAAATCATTTATAATAATATAAAAAGATACATTACATTTTAATGAGCTCCAAGTTCTCCCTTGAAATGTTTTACAGATCCAAGGTTAATCTCTAAACTGGAGTCACAAACATCTTTCTCTTTGTCCTGTGATCTCTGTGATATCTTCTGTTTCTCCCTCACCTCCCGCTTTTTCTTTCTCTCCCCCCTTTCTGTTTGGCGCTATACAAATAAAATTGAATTGAATTGAATTGAATTGGAAATGAATGTGAGCTCTGGAAATATCTGAAAAATTCAGTCAGACATTTTCCTGCATTTCTGAATGATGGAGAGTGGTTTTCCATTCACAAATAATGATGAAAACAGATGTTTTTACAACTGCAAGAGAAACCCAGATTTTTTTTTCAGGGAGCTGGCATGAAAGGTGCATTCTCACATTTGTCCACAACTTCAGGAAAATATCCAGTGCAAGTCGGAATCACTGAATCACTAACGTACTCAGCTGTTTTCAGAGGCTCTTTCTCAACTTGGGCAGTTGGCTGCTGTGCCGACACCTACATGTACACAGCAAAGCCCCAGCTGCTAATCTGTATATCCAGAACATCCAGTATATTTTCTCCCTGTTGTGTTGTTTGTATGGTTTGATGCTACTTTGTAAGGGGGGACTAATTGGTTTATGCTTTATGTGCTTTATGAAATTTCTGCTACTAGGGATCTCTCAGTCACAACAACAAAATACCCAGTTTGATGATGTCAGGAAGCAGCATGAGGTCATGTTGTCTTGTCTCTTGCAGGAGTGTGGAGGTACATGTACCTTTTAGAGGGACGTCCATTCATTGCCTCTCTGTATGCTGTCTCCAGCACCTCTATGCTTTCACAGTTAAGATGAATGGAGCACTGATGGTGAGGCCCCGGTTTATTGTCTGGTGTGGGAGAAGCAAGGAAGTTTGGTAGCTTGTCCACAGCCACTGTAAACACAACAAGGAGACACACACAGAGTCAGTGTTTGCACTGTGATTATGTATCACTACATGAATTTCTGTTATGGTATAGTTTATGATATGATACGATACAGCTTAGTTCTTTTTCAATATTATTATGTTCAGGAAGCAATATTTAAGAGGGACATTTAAAAGTTGGGATATTGCAATATCCCAACTTTTAAAACCAGTGTTTTCAGGAGTGAGGCAGCGACTTTATGTTACACTGTAATAGCCCACAATATCTGTTCTGTTAATGAAGAGCTTATCCCTCGTACATCATATAACTCATCATTCATCACGCATACACACACAAAATCCCACAGCTGTTGTGACTCAGTGGACTCTTCACTGTTGTCCATTTTTTAAAAACCTTACATAACTTTAAAAATCAACAGTATTTAATGTCAGTGGTTTGCATTAGGAGCAGCGCTGTCACCTTCAGTCATACACTGCACCTGAACATCTGTCTGAGTTTTGTGAATGGATAGTGAGAAATGTGCAACTTCATGTTATTCATGTTATTAAGAAACTCAAACTGATACAGTGAGGCTCAGACCCATTTGCATATTCATACTTTCATAGTGTTTATCTTTGCCCTGAGCCTATCTGCAGATTCCAAAGCAAACCTGTGTTCCCTTCTTACTTTATAACCAGAGAAGTAATCAAAAATCAGCTTTCACCGTGGCATGATTGTGACAGTGACTGCACATCCAGCAAAAATGTATTTTTTATGTGTGCTGCTTCTTTGGAAGCCTCCTATGACCCTAACATTACATTGCTCCAAGGCAGGAGTAGTAACATCCATACAAAATACATTATTTTGACCCTTTGCACCTATTGGATGCAGAAAAAAATAAATATTAAGTAACCAGAACAGATTCACCATTGATCTTGGTAACAGGTGATGTGAAGTCTATCTGGTCAACAGCTTTGATAAACTCTGGAGAAAGGGCAGCCTATAATGAAAAGAGAGACAGACTAAACCACATAAATTGGTACCATATTTAGAAATAATGTTCATATTTTTATTTTACCTGTGGAGTTAGGTTCTTGAAAGTGACATGTGGTGTAGCATTTGATAAAACAACTTTACTGTATATCTCCGTGCCATCCTTTAGCACCACCCCTCTAGCAGCATTGTCTGAACCAATCAGTATGTTTCCCACATCCTGCCAAGAACACACATACCGTATTATATTTAGGACTGTCAGTGTCATATTAATTATGAATAATCATAGGGCGAACACAATGCTTTTTCAGTGTCACTCTTTTAAAATCACTGCCTGTGTAATTTTGGACTGTGTACACATGGTAACACACATGGTAACTGCTTCATTAATCACTCTACCCCTTATACAGTGTCTGTATGAAACTAAAACTGGCACTTTTGCAAAGTACATATCCTATTGCATTAACATGTCTGACATAGGCCTTGTATTACCTCAAGCTTCTGTTGATTTTAAACTATCAAATGAATCTTAAAGTTCATTAAGTTCTTTGCATTCATTGACTCCAAATCAAAATACACTGGACAGAGTTGCTTTACATTTTTAGAAGTGAATTCAAAACTGCTGTGATTTGCAAAAAAGTATATATTATTTTAAACTGTAAAAATAATATTTTGACAGCCATAATTGTATATGTATTACAGCCAAAATACACATATTTCTAATAATCCACAAATCAACTTAACTAATCATACAATAATAGCCTACCTTCTCAGTGAATATCTCTGCACCATAGGATTGAGCAGCGCGAGCAATAGCCTGAGACACGCTTCCCATTCCTCCCTCCACATAACCCCATGCTCCTTTCTCCTTCTCCAGCTCTCCCATCACGTGGTGCAGGAGCACATACCTTCAAACCAAGACCGTAAATGTTGATTTCATTTCATGATTGATTTCATTCTATAAGTCTTATGCAATATTAAATCTAACTTTAATTTGTCTCACCCACTGCTGGTATCATTTGTACTAGTCATTACACCTATCACAGCATCAGTAGCCAGTGTTGCTTTTAATGGCTCTGACTCAAACCACTGATTTAGGATCTATAACACAAAACCAGAGTTAGTCACACTGCAGCAAAACAGAAAACTCATGCCAAACTTTGTGCAGCCAACAACATACCTTAATTGCCGGTGCAGTTAGAACCTCATAAAAGGCTGGAATGTTTCTGCCCAGCTTCAGACCTGTAAATTCATCGACATGACACTTGACTGTGCATCTACAAAAAGTTGTCTTTCTCACACACCAGAATTATAAACACACACATCCACCAACACACCACATTTGATGATGGGCAGAAATGTTTTAGCTGCACCCAGCCTCTTCCTTAGTGATCCAGAAGTGACACCCAGGATGTCAACAGGAGGAGCATCCAAGAGAGGATGAATGGCTTCTACTATTTTGTCGAGGTATGGAACAAACTCTTGAAAAGCCTGGGCAGATATCAGAGGAATCGGTGAGGAGAGTGTAGAGGTGGGGTTTAATGGATAAAAATGACAGGCTAAATTTACATTGGTGTAGAAATAAAGGTGAATATGGAAGAATAGAATTATGTTCATACAAGTATGACAATGGCTTGAATAAATATAACACAACAATAATTGGAACAACCAAATGTTTTTTTTTTTTTTTATTTTATTGAAATCAAAGTGCCAAATTTATTATAATACTTTTATCACCTTGGCATCCTTCTGTGAGAACTTGCCTATCTCCTTTTGGTTCATGGCCAAATCTGAGCCCAGGGTGAGAGACCTCGGTGGAGCACCTTTCACGCCCTCCTCTAACATGGGAGTGAAAGCATGTGGGTCTCTCATATACACCTTCAGCCCATGTTTCTGTATACAAATACATGAAGATCAAAACAATGAAAACAGTGTGGAGCCACAATAAAGGCATGTCACTTTAAACCTTTCTATAATCAGACAAATCAATTTATTGTGGAACTTTGTTGCATAAAGTGTCTTCATCTGTATTCACCTTGAGCTCCAGGTCTGTGCATATGCGCGGTCGTAACAAACTGAGCAAATAGGAACACCTGGAAAAGCGGAAGCCTGCAAAAAAAGTGTTATAAAAAGTCTGATCACATTGTTATATGGCCAACAGGAAAGAAAAAATACACTTGCCAAACTCTGTGCATATCTGCCATTAAAGTGTTGGTTCATCCAAATTACAGAAAATCACATTTCTCTCTTATTTACAGTAGCTTTAGGGGTATCAAGCACTACAGATATGTTTGAGTGTTTCTATTACTCTAAATAATCAAATGCCAATTGTCTAATGGGCTGTTAACAAACTAGAAAGCCCAGTATATCGTATCTGTATTTAGTTAAGGGGTAAGCAAGAAAAAGATGTTTGTTGGATGTTGTTGTTTTGAATGTTAAATTTGGTTGAATCAACCACTTTTGATAGCCGTATATTCTCCATATTCTTTTGAATCTAAACCAACCAGGGAAGATCTCTTCTGTAACAGCTGCTCCTCCTACCAAATGTCTGCGCTCCAATACGGCTGTCTTTAGCCCTCCCTTCTGAAGATAGGCAGCCTACACACGCACACACACACACACACACACACGCCCCTGTACATGACCTTTACTCCGTCGCTGTACTGTGCAATCAATTATTGCTGGTGAGACAAGTGCATTAACTCACTGCCACGAGTCCATTGTGTCCTGCAACAGACAACAAAATGACATTAATGGGCCATGTTAATTCTCATCAAGCATTTTTGAACACCACGTGAAAGCTGTATGTATTGTCTTGTCCACAATTTACAATGTATTGTGCATTACTATAATTTAGGCTTTTGTATTAATGCTCTACGAGTGAAGTTCACAAAAAAGTAATGGGTAACAAAATAGGGAGTAATGAAATAAGGATTTCAATTCAGGACCTTATACCATTATTTCAGGGGGTGGTTATGACCTGCTGAACATTAACCTGAGTGTTTCAGGGAAGACTGAGCGATGACTTTTGCATCATGAACCCGGAATAATTTCGTTTCAAAATTCCAACAGTTCACGCACCCTAAACGTGCCACTTTTGAAGTATGTATTTTGAAGTATTCTTCTCCTGAAAGTGTCCTTAAAGTCTTATTCTATGCAGCAAGTTTTGTTTCCTCTTCTGTTTCTGCTTCGCTGCAGGACACCATGATCTTTTATCATGCATTGACAGATGCCTCCACCTATACAGTGTATACCTGTGTCTTGCCTAATGTCAGCTGGGATTGACTCCCATGACCCTCAAAGGATAAACTGACAATAATGGATGGAAGGATGACACCTGTGAGTAATATTTGATCACTTTGCCCAAGGAACACAGTCTTTAAATGTTTCCTTAATTCCATGTAAATGTAACTTACGAGATACTGTAATTACCCCAGTGCAACATCTGCTATGTAGATAGCAAGTATTGATAGAATCAGCCATATTGTATCTACTTGTATTGTAATCAAGCCTGTCCCATTTTCCCTGACTTGGATTTATTGACCACTATTTCTAGCTCAGGTGCCTTGAGGTAATAGTCTATTGGTGCATTGCTGTTGCCCTTTGTCCCCTCTGTGCAGCTAACATACTCATATGATCCAGAAAGATTTGATGTTAACCTTGATAAAATGTAATATCATGCCTGACTTTATCCAAAAAAATAAATAAATAAATACAACTGGATAGAAAACACGGTGTGAACCACATCACAGTCACACACACACCAACATCTTTAGGCTGTATTCTACAACGACATTGTTGCCCGCTTGTTACATTTGGGTACAGTCCAGCTTTATTATGAAGTGGACAGTTTATATTAGAAAAGCACTCAGAGAGCGCAGACCTCCCCCAAGCAGCTAATTTCCCCCATATTGTGATTTGCACCCAAAATGATTAGTCCTAGTATTATTTTATTTACATTATTGGATTCCTTGGTCATGAAAACATACTTAGCATTTGTATCATTATTAGTTTGATAGTTATCACAAAAATCCATATTTCTGTAATAGTGGTTTTCTTCCGGATCTAGCTCCATAGCTTTTGAAGAGACCGGAGATCCATTGACACACTCCTGATTCAGCAGTCTCAGCTTTAATTTGGTGTTAGTTGCATGTGTGTATCTTTAGTTGTTACCTTACAGTGGCCAAAATCATACAAGCCCCCATTTTTTCCTTTTCTGGATTGTAATATTCAGAATGTTCACAGGATCCAGATCAGTCTTTGATATATTATAGAACCTGATTTGCCCTTATCCTGTATCTTTTTGCCAGTTACATACACAAATGCTGAAAATTGCCCTATCTCGTAATGATAAAGAATCCTTCAAAGAATTCCTGAAATTGTTTTAAGGGTCCACATTACACACCTTTCCTGAACATTTCATCAAAATCCATTCATACAATTTTGAGTTATTACAGACAAACCAACACTGGCAAAAACATAACCTTGAAGAGGTAAATATAGCACAACATTATATCACTTGGGCCCATAAAATCTTCTATACTATACTATACTATACTATACTATATTTTCTGCTGAGTGCATGTGGGTGCAGCAACATAAGACACTCCCTGACTCAAACCATAAAGGTGAGTCTATGAATTAGACATTTGCTGTTTTGTCCACTAAGAAGCTTGAAGCACAAACGTTAGATTTAACACTGTTTAATGTCATGCACTAAATAACAATGCCACATTATTACCAGTACTGAAATTGTTTGCGCGCTGTCTACTCAACTTTACAGAAGCAGCAGTAGAGGTTTTTCTTATTTTTATACATTATATAGATGTATTGTAGGACAAATTTAATTTTAAACTAAAATAAAACAAAATACACTTCTGCAAACTCTTAAGCAGTTCATGCAGAATAAATGAATTGTGCAAACACAGACAATCATACAAGGGAGAAGCTTGAATGGCAAGTTTTACAGCTGTAAAACGGAGATATCAGCTCAGTAGATCATATTTCAGCATATTTGACAATAGTTACGGGGTCGTTACAAATGGTTAAAACGTTTTTCAAAAATTCTGAATGATAGTCTTCTGTTTTTCCAGAGCTTTTTCACTACAGTAAATGCTAGTGGGGTTTACCCCGTGGTCCCAGAGTCGTTTCATTCCGGGCTCAAACACGCGATCAGACATTAGCGCCTGCAAACTTTGCTGAAAGTTTGTATCAATACTGCAAAGAGTTGCACTGCATCGAATCTAATCCAACCTCACCTCCTCCGATAACCAGCGCGTCATACTGATATTTTAAAGCGGTTTGACTGGATTTGGACCGAATCACTTTCCCCACAGCGGTCACAGACATTCGTCCACGACGACGAAGCCACATCGCTGAAGCCATGTCTACGACTGTAGTCCCACATGAAAAAAAAAAACGTTTAACTACAGTTTAAGCCAAAATGTAAACATGAATATGTCACAAACAGCAGCATCTGCCCTTTCAACGTAAAAGTGCTGTTCCTGTTCCTTGAATCATTCGCTTTTCTTTTTTTTTTCCTTTTTCAAAAAGGCTTTTATTGTGAAATATTTTCAAGACCGGTGGATGTACTGCTTCAGTGCAGTGAACAAATAAGCCACGCGTTTAAGTGGCCATTTTGGGACTATCTTCATCTTGCATCAGGTAAAAAAAAAAGTAAAATCACGTTGACCTACAATTTTTATGTCAACAATTTTATTTTCAGTGACATGTTATACCTAAAATATCAACAGTTTGTTGGGATTTCAAAAAAATCAATAACATACCAAGGCTTTCTTGCATATCTCCAAAGACACAGCACTTTAAAAAACATTGGTTCCAAAGGCAAGTTGAAATTGCTTAATGGAATTAAGGTCAAATTGACCCGTCTTACCTGTAATAAACATTTACAAGCAAAGAAAGTATTGTGCACACATGCTACTATACCCCATAAATTACATTTATTCATTTATTTATTCAAACATTGCTCATATGATCCTTGGTTGACCTGCATACAGAGACACACAGAAACACACACAGACACATTAACACACACAGACATGTTACATTGAGGGTTTAATGCAGTACTGCCTGGAAGCACAATAGCCTCTAAACCCCACAAGCCGTTTGTCCATAGTTACATTGGGCCCAGGGTTGTAAGGATGGGGATGCTGGTCAAGTCAACTTACTTTAATTTATAAAGTCCAACATCACAAACACAATTTACCTCAAGTACTTTACAGTCTGTACAGCAAGTGACACCCTCTATCCTCAGTTGAGTGAGGAAAAACTCCACAAAAAAATCCTTTTACAGGGTACAAATGGGAGAAAATTCAGGAAGAGCCACATGTACACACGTACAGAAACAAGTTTGGCGGATTACAAACAAAACATCAAATATTACAGAGAGAGGAAATATAAGAAGATAGAGACCAGTGGGTGGATAATAACAGTTATCCACCCACTGGTCCACACAGTGCTCTAACAATCACTGCCTTGTCTCAGCTTCCAACAGACTTTCATGAATGAATACCTCATGATACATCAAGATATAGAATCTTCCACCATCAGTATGACCAAAAAGATTTAGGGCCCACACAATTTGCAGTGACTCATGTTCAGGATCGTGTGAGCTCAGTTCAGAAAATTATTCTGGATATGACCCATCTTGAGGGGAGACGTGTTTTCTGTGACCTTTTTGTACTGATGCAAGGATTTGCATTGTTTACAGTGCTTGGCATTATATCGTGATCCATTAGGGGGCACACTCGCTCCATTAATCAGCTTTGTGTTTTTTTCCCCCTACAACAACTTTTGAATGTGCATCTTTATCAGTGTGACCAATCAACACAAAGTTTTTCTATTCATGTTATATTTGCAGTGATAGTCTTATATATTTAATCTTTTATTAGTGCCTCAGCTTGAGAAATGGGAAATGGGAATAGGAATTAATATCGCAGTTGGGTAATAGTAATTAGTATTAGTTCCATGCTCTTTCTTAATAATTTAACTTTTAAATATATATAAAAATATTTGCATATGAAAATATTTTCCATGCAGAGCTCATTAGATGTGTTTGTACATGAAAAAATATACAAGGCAAACATACAGAATAAGGATGCAGTCCAAGATATCAATTTGAGGATAGACACAACTTGACTCTATATAAGGGCCCACGTTAAGAGTCTTAAGATGAACTCTTAACACAAATGGTTTCTACTGTTGAAGATGTCATATTGGCCTAGTGCTTCACTTATTGTGCATTAATAAGATAAGAGGCCATAGATCATCTTGTGAGCCTAAGTAGCAACCCAGGGAAAAGACAGAGATTGTCTACTGGGATCAAAGGAAAGAAGGTGTCAATTTGAACTGAAATAACGAAACACAGCTGAGCATAAGCAAGTTATGGTCTCATCTTGTCTACATAATGCTGATTTTTGACCATGTTTTGCTTAGACAGTGTAAAATAATTCCTTCAGCCAATATAGATTGTGCACTCTCTTGGTAGAGGGAATTAAATGAGGTGTTATGGTGATATAGAGTTTCCTGCCAGACCTAACATGCCTCTCCCTTGGTGTATTAGGTTGGCTTTATTTCCAGGGAAGAGAAATGATCCTAATATGCTGTCTGCTTGGTTTTCCTTTAAAGAACCTCTGCAGACAACAGCCAATCATCCATAACTAGATCAGAAGCAGGAGAATTTGTTCTTGTAAGCAGAAATTAACACTTCATTCCCCTTGGTCGGCAGAAATCCAACACTACAGCCCTTAAAGGCTCTCCCAAGCAATAAAGGTAGAAAATTGAATTATCTTATAATAGACCCACACCAAAACACAATTACCTAATTTTCTGGAAAAAATGTGAACCTTTGCCTCCAGGCAGAGAGGTTCACTGGCAAACACATCAGGCCTCTCAGCATTTATAATTATTAAATCAGAAACTATTGTCTTAGAGCATTGAAACTTAACTGTTACATAGGATGCGAGAAGTTCTTCAAATTAAGGAAATTTGAAGTTTCCTTTGGAAAATGAAAATCTAAAGCAAAACTAAGACAAAACTGACTTGAGGATGTTAAGGACAATGTGCCACAAAATAAAAATTACTGTAAGTAATGTAATTCGTTAGATGTTAATTGAAAGCATAACTCAGAATATGTATGTATACAGTATAAAAATTCAAACCAGAATGCCATATGGTCTATTTTAGCATAAAATATTCATTTGAATAGTATTAATTTCATTTTTATGTTGTGATTTGAAGATAATGCAAATAATAGTGTAATCTATAAATCTTAAGAATTACTCATTGTGAATCTAAAATTGAATAAAAATGTACTTATTTCTGATTTTGTGTCCGTCTCGGCAACAGTGACCTGCAGTATGTGTCGTTGTTTGATCGCTTTCGCAGATTTACTTGATTGATATATGAATAAACCAATAGCTTTCGTAGGACTTGGCCGCGGTAACCAATCAGAGTGCAGATCTCTCCGCGGCCTGTGCTAAGGCTAGTGGTGCTTTAGCCTCGGTCTGCTTCCCTGAGCTCTGGCTGACTGGCTCGGACAGTCGGAGGCGGGCGGGGACGGTCAGGTGTTTTTGGAGGCAAGAAGCTGGGAAACGGAAACTACTCCATGGGGGATGTAGAAGTTTACGGCTAAAAACTCCCTGCTGGATCACCCGCCTGTGTGCCAAACACAAACGACTACACTTGACTTGGTTTCTCATGGAAGCAGATGGATTCGTGAGAAGGCGCCGGATGACAGCGGAGGGTGCAAGCAATGATCCCGGGGTTGCTGGCGCCTCTGCGGGCGCAGAAGTTCGATGGCTTGGGGGCAGGTTCTGGGGAGTTTCCGAAAGTATCGTGGGCAGCCTGACGCCGCGGATCGCGAGCGAGGCAGAGGTTCAGACTGTTGATTTCATCACCAATGCACAGTATGCAGAGACGGAGGACTGTGAGCCAGACTATGAGGGTTTGCCACAGGGTGCTTCCACGAGCACCCACATGCTGGCTGGAGCCGTAGCTGGGATCATGGAGCACTGCCTCATGTTCCCCGTCGACTGTGTCAAGGTAGCATAGCTCAGTGTCCAACCAGCTGGCCCGCAACTTTTCCTGAATGTCCCGTGATTCAACTGCCCAGTTGTGTTGTTTTGTATTATCAGTATAGACACTGCGTGTGTTATTGTAGCTTAGCTCATTAGCCTAACACGCTGCAGAGACAAGGTCAGAGCAGGGCTGTTAGCGCCCTACTAGCCATGCTAGCTAACTTCCTCACATGCAAGTCGATCACATAACGTTATGTAGCGGCTAGCTTTAGCAACGTGTAGCAGAGTAAACACAGTTCGTGTAAAATAATTTAGCATTCTCCAATCAAACTGTTGTCAGACTTGCGACTGAGGCATGTTTATAGTCTCGGGTAAGGAAACGGAAAACAACAACAACAATGTTAAGTCAATAGGTTTAATTAGAGGAACCAAAGGCTATAACAGTGGAAAAGTTAAGACAGAGCTCATCCAGGAGCTGTCTGACCGTTTACACCAGGGGTGTCAAACTCATGTTAGTTTAGGGACCACTAAAAAATAGCATAATAACTTCTAAACTACAAGAACATTTCCCTTAGTTTTATTTTTAACGAAGAATCTTTTTTTTTACTAAATATATTATGAACCTAATATTTCTTGAGAAGAATGCCATTTCAACAGTATTATGTAACACCGTAACACCCATATGTATATATATATATGCACTACCAGTCAAAGGTTTGGACACACCTTCTCATTTAATGTGGTCCAAGGTTGTGTTCAAACTTGTAGTAGTGTGTATACATAGGTGTTATCGGCCCAAGCACTCCCGACATATTGTCATATAGGAAGCTATGAAAGCTGAGAAGCTCAAAAAATAGAAAGCTTGTTTTTATCATTAAAAAAACACAGACAGATTTATCAATTATCAATATTGTTTATAATTAATTTAGTTATCAATTTAATAATCTCCCAATAGAATAATTGTTACAGCCCTAGACGATGTACCTTCAATAGTAATATATACTCACTGGCCAATTAATTAGGTACACAGGACACAAAAAGTGGCAAAATTAGCGCTTGTTGTGGCCTCTGCTGTAGCCCACCTACCTCAAGGTTAGATGTGTTTTACATTTAAAAAAGGAAGATCTTCTGCATACCTTGGTTATAATAAGTGACTATTTGTTTAACTATTGTTTTACCACCCCTTCTGGCACCAACAACCATGCCATATTTCTAAGTCACCTTAATCACCTTTCCTCCCCATTCTGATGCTCAGACTACTTCAGCAGCTCAACTTGATTGTATCTGCATGTATAAGTGCACTTAGTTGATGCTTTGTCATTGACTGATTAAATGTTTGGGTTACCAAGTGGGTGAATAGGTGTACCTAATAATAGCAATTTCCCTCTTTAGTGAAGTTTTGATATGATTTGGATCTCTCAGTCCACAGTAGGGCTGAAACAATTACTCAATTAATTGATTACAAATAAATCGTCAACTATTTTGATAATCGAGTAATCACTTTGAGTCCTTTTTAATAACTATATATATTTCAAATAAGTCTTGTTTTAATCTCGTGATTATATGCAACTCCTGTCCTGTCACATATTCTTTATTCTTTTTTCACTGCCATCAACCTTTTAGATTGCATAACCTATTGCCCTGAGAGGTCAGCTCGCTTTAGTCACATGATCATTGTGTGATGAGCAAAGGACCATAGAGACAGAGTGAGTGACAATGAGCTTTAGTATAGTCAGCTGTCCATGTCAGGGTGAAAAGCTGCTCATATACCTGTGCGTCACACATGTCTCTTTCACCTGTAGTCCACCTACAGTATGTTGAAGCCTTGATCCACAAGACCAGAGTTTACAAACCAGTTTTGTGCACTCTGTCTGCTACACTTAGAGTCTTGCCTCACAAGACAACTGAGATTCAATTCAATAGCGCTGGAAAGACTGGACAACAACAGATTAAGTTTGATTAAGTTTATCATTATTTTACATTCCTTTTAGTTACATTTACCTCAAGTTTGACATCATTTAATCATTTTATTTTGTATTCCTTTTTTCCCCTTTGGAATGCATTTTGAGAAGTGCTATATAATTAAATTATTATTATTATTCAATTCAATTCAATTTTATTTGTATAGCGCCAAATCACAACATACATTATCTCAAGGCACTGTACATAATAAGGCCAAAATCTTTACAATATTACAGAGAGAAAAGAAACCCAACAGTTCACACAATGAGCAGATATGGGGCACTGTGACTCAGCAAAATAAAGTACACTGCTCAAAAGCCAAGCACGTTATTTTCCACCTAAAATCAGACATTGCAGTGATTTGATAAATGTTTGGAAGCTTCAAATTTAGTCTTTTTGCTTACAGTAAACAATTTATCTCCTTTTCTAAGTAAAGGTTCACCTTCTGCATGATAAACTACTCACTTAAGAGATTGTGTAATTCTATTTTTGTATACACTAGACTAATTCCACCCCTACTATGTCTCAGATCCCAGTAATTAGTTGTGGATTTTGAAAAAGCGTGTTGTATTTGTGGCTTTGTTAGAGCGTATTCTGCACCGTCTGTTCAAAAGAAAGAGACTGTTTTTTTGAGTATGCACAAAGGTCACTTATTTCTCTGCATATGCAAGCGCATGCTTTCGATAAACACAGCAGATACTTTATCTGGAGAGGCCCCCATGCATGTGTGTGTATCTGACACCCATTAATGAATGTAGAGCAGAGTACTACTGACAACAACAGCCTCTCCTCGCTCTATTGCACCAACTTTCTGCAGCAGGCATGAAGTAGCTTGAAGAATGCCTTTGTACCTTTTGTATGTAAGATAGCTCTCTTCATACTCTTTATTCCCAGCTGTAAGAAAGAGTGACATGAGGCCACGCATACCCATTTCTAGTACATGATGTGCAGGCACACATACACATACTGTCCAGTGTATGCTATTCCTGTTAACTTGAAGTTGGGTATACAGTGATTATGACGCTGCTGGTTCTTCAGAGTTGAACAAACTACTTCGCCTGCAAATGGCAGGTGACTGAAACACAGATCCCTTGTACAACATACTTTTTCTTTAAATAATGTGTGTGTGGTGTACTGTATGGCGTGTGCATGTGGTTGTTTGGGGGGAAAAAGGGTATAATTCAGGGTCGGAGGGAAAAAAGTTTCCATGAAGTCAGCTTATGTGCTTTTTTTTACCTTGAATCTTGTAACTCCAGTTAGTAAATTATGCTTGTAACACAACACACATCCACCACACACAATGTCGAACCCTTCATTTCCCTTTTCACTTTACAATCTATTCAGCTGTCTCTTTTATTGTAGAGTTTTGTTTTGTTTTTTGCTGTAATTGGCAGGCATGTTGTGGGACATCCATTACTTCTCAATTTTTCCATTAAATTTGCAAATATCGAGTGAATATACTATAACCAAATTTAATACCTAACCCTGGCAAGTAAATGTTGACTTATGTCACATTTTACTTTTTTTCCTCTTTTCCAGACACGAATGCAGAGCCTTCAGCCCGACCCTGCCGCCCGCTACAAAAATGTTATGGATGCCCTTCGTCGAATTGTAGCCACAGAGGGAGCGTGGCGGCCAATGAGAGGACTCAGTGTGACGGCAGTTGGGGCGGGACCTGCTCATGCCCTGTATTTCGCCAGCTATGAGAAACTCAAAAAGACTCTAAGTGATGTCATTCACCCAGGGGCTAACAGTCATTTGGCTAACGGTATCTCAAACATACATACAGTGCATTAAGGGGGTTTTCAGACATTCACATTTTTCACATTTGTAATGTTAAAGCTTTCAGGCCTCTGAAGATTCTCTGTATCTCAGGCCATTGTCTCTTCAAGTATGTGCATATAGGCAACAGGACTTGCTTGAGTTTAGTTGAAGACATTTCACCTCTTTTCTGAGAGGCTTAGTCAGTTCTTCAGAAGAGTTAAGGCCATTTTTTTTCTTCTGTGTTGAACTGACACAGTACTCAATGAACCCTATAATAAGCCTGGCATACGCTTTCCTAGAAATCTTAACTACCGACCAACTTAGTTAAAGTTTTGGTTATTATTAGCTCCACCTCCCAACATGAACAATTCTGTTAGTTTGCCATTGTTGGACACACAGTGCTATTGAAAACTCTCTGTTGGTCAGTATTTTGGCAGTTTCACACTAAATTTGATAAAATCCCATATGCTTGACTCATGACAACCTCATGACAGAGTAAAAACAAAAGTATATTAGGAGTATGTTAAGGAAAACAAGCTCTCAGTAAGATGTTGAATTTAGTGAGGCTTCCTGAAGATGAATTAAAACAAATGAGAGCTACCATAGCTAAATTTCAATGTGATATTTTCAGTTTTTCAATTATTCGTTTGCAAACATATCTGAAGCTTTGCTTTTGTTTTGTCATTATGCAGAGTTTTCTCACCATGTGTCAGCTGGGATTGGCTCCAGTGGGTCTGTGACCCTCATTTGGGGGATAAACTGCAAAAGAATGAATGAATGAATTATGCTACATTTGTGGAGTTTCTCCCCATGTGTGCGTGTGTTCTCCCCTAGTACTGAATGCAAAAGTGGGGATTAGATTAATTGGACACTCTAAATTAATTAACACTATATGTTGCGTTTTGTGTAGATTGATGAGGGGGCAAATTGTTTTAACATAATGCTACCAACTTTCCATATGCACACTATAATCACACACTCACTAACGTGTATGACTCTGTCTTAGAACTTTAAAATGAGTTGGTATGTAGGGCATAATCAACTCCAAGCCTGATGTCAAGCACCCTTAGTGGAATTTCTATGCAGCTGCTGACTCAGCCTAATCCTGTTTCACAGCAGACATGAAAACCCCTTGCAGGCAAGCTAAATTGAATGGAGCCTTTTAATAGCGACAGCTGTACACTGTACGGAAGTGCCAAGGTCAGCTCTCTCTGTTGCTATATTTTAGGAAAGTTGATCAGTTTTTCTGACTTTGGTAAGGTTCAATTAAGTTCAGCTGAAGATCCGGTCAAAAGAATTTATTCTAAATCTTAATCCTATTTCTTACTCTCCTTACTCTCTCTCTCTTCATTGTTTTCCAGTTGAGTTGGAGGCTGGGTAAGTCCTCTTTCTCTCATCTCACCTTCTCTCTCTTTCTCTCCCCCTCCCTGGTATTTTTAAAGCTTATGGACTAATGGACTCCCTTGTCCACCAGGTGTCTCTCTTTGCTCAGGTTTGGCCCCTTGATTCTGGTCTGGAGTGATCTCTAGTTTACGCCTGTGCAGGCTTATAAATGTGCGCCAGTTTTGTTCTGATAATAAACATCTGCAGCTTTTAGGAGTAAGGCAGTGAAGGCTCTGATAAAATAAAAAGGGACTTCCAAGTGAAAAAAGCTTTTCTTTGCCATTCTGTGCATGCAATCTTGTTTATTTTCTTTGTGCATTCTCTATGATTTTATCATTGTGTAGTCACTTTCAAGATATGTTTATTTCAGGAGCAGCTGGGTGTGTGGCAACTCTGCTGCATGACGCAGCCATGAACCCTGCTGAAGGTGAGAGTGACATTTTATTGTACAGTGTCATGAAAAAAAACAACAAAAAACTGGCATTTCAGTAAAGAAACTTGCAGGTGCCACATCCGGCCAGCTTGACACATTTGCCTTAACCCTGAAGTGTGACATTAATTTTAAGAGCTGCCTCTGGTCCAGCTGCCCAAACATGTCAGTAGAAGGACACTGGTCAGACTCGGCATGACCAGCTGTTCAGTGGGCTGCAGCTGTTTGAGCATAAGCTAAATCACATGCTACATCTTTTATGTGTTTGTTAAAACTACTCATAGTGAAATGTAACCAGCACTAATCTAATATTTTTTTTCCTTCTCTTTCATCTACTCACCGGCCAACCACGATCACATTCGGACATCTCCTCCATCAATGCCATTACACATATCTCCTTAGTTGTGAAGCAGCGCATGCAGATGTATAATTCGCCATACCGCGGCGTCTTGGACTGTATACGGGCTGTATGGCAGAAAGAAGGCCCTGCTGCTTTCTACCGCAGCTACACCACCCAGCTCACCATGAACGTGCCCTTCCAGGCGCTCCACTTCATGACCTACGAGTACCTTCAGGAGTTGCTGAACCCCCACAGACAGTACAATCCCTCTTCCCACATGCTTTCGGGAGCTTTGGCAGGAGCCATTGCAGCTGCAGCTACAACACCTCTAGACGTTTGCAAGACCCTGCTCAACACCCAGGAGTCTCAAGCCCTCAGCTCCCTGTCTTCTAGCCAAGGCCAAGGAGCCCACAGACATGTCTCAGGCCTTGCCCATGCCTTCCGGACAGTTTATAGGTTGGGCGGTCTGGGGGGCTTCTTCAAAGGAGTGCAAGCAAGGGTCATTTACCAAATGCCTTCCACAGCCATCAGCTGGTCAGTGTATGAGTTCTTCAAGTATGGACTCACCAAGCACCAGCACAACAAGAGGAGAGCACAGCACATGGAGGCTGAGATTTAGATTGAATCTCCTCTAACATTTCTGTCATTATGCACATGAAATCTTACTGAAGTCCGCCTCGGTCCCCATCCCTTTCAGACATGGCAGATAAAGAAA
This sequence comes from Brachirus orientalis, assembly GCA_016785285.1. Taxonomy (NCBI): domain Eukaryota; kingdom Metazoa; phylum Chordata; class Actinopteri; order Pleuronectiformes; family Soleidae; genus Brachirus; species Brachirus orientalis. The sequence continues at coordinate 1,044,986 of JAFBJR010000429.1, read as the reverse complement.
AAACCTCTTCAAACAGCTTCACTAGTGATATTTCTGGTACACATCAAAACTATTACGACTATTACTATCTACTATACGATTTAAGTTGTACTGTTTGTCTCCTAGGAGAAAGCATTTACACAGCTTTATAGAAGTAGTTTATCTGGAAAACTTTTAAAAGCCATTCTAATTGCTACTACTTTTGTCCACGTTGAGGAGAAACTAGAAGACCGTGCAAGTTCCCAGTTTGAAAAATAGTCAGCAGGGGGCAGTAGAGATTCTTAGTTGGTTCAAGTAGTTTCATGAGCTTGGCTGTCAAAGGACAGCTTTTGTTTGGCATCCATTTTCAAATAAAGATACAAAGTGCCCTCAGAACCAGAACCACTCTTGGGTTTTTAATACTCGTGTCATCCAGATCCCAGAAGAGACAGGTTTATTTTAGGGCACTCGCCCATTTATAAATTTAAATATTTATTAAATAAATACATCACTGGATTATATATAATTTGAAATACTTGGATGGCTTAATTGTAATTGTTCACATTCTAGCTTCCGTTTTTGTTTGTATATTGACATTTCAAAAAGTTAATATAATTAATATTAAGTGTTAAATTAGTCCTTAAGAAACAAAAATCTAAATTTTATAGTAGTTCTAAGGTATCTGAATTGTGAACGTAATTTATTTTTAATTACTACGCTTAATTGAATTTAATTCCCAGCAAATTTTTCATTCATTGTCTACCACATGAGGGTCACAGGTGACTGGACCCGGTCCCAACTAGCTGATATAGGGCGAAAGGTAGGGAACCCTTTGGACACACCAACACAACCATTCACTCTCGCACTTACACCCAGAGTCAATTTAGAGTGTCCAATTAACATTGCTGTGAGACAACAATGCCAGCCACTGCATCACTGTGTGGACCATTCAGCAGATTTAGTACTTTAAATGTTGCCTTTTATTTTCCCCAGTCATGTTTTAAATCAGGCCTTTTGTCTTTCAAACACTTACCTTTAATGTCATTGTACCAGCATTAGACAGCCTTTAATGTCCATTAACTCTCTTATTGAGCCTGTTTTCATCTTATGAACTACTGTGTTTCAATATGTTGCTTGACTGCGAAGGTTGTGCCTGAAAAAATTTCAAGAAGTTTTGTTTTAAGGGGTATCCCATTCGAGGTGTATCTGCACCCTCATATTGACAACACAGACATGGAAGCTGATTGATAGATGTCTGGTTGTTTCAGACGCTGAATTGCACTCGATGAATAAAGAGTGAGCAGCAGGGCATTTCTCTCTGCTCATAAATGATATGAGCCCTTGTTGATTTCTTTACCTGTCCCTGAATTCCCATATGTGCATGACATGATCGGACTACTAAATTCTAATGTATTTTAATCTGATGATTCTAAATTTGTTTTCAGGATAAATGGAAGCCAGAGAAAGATGGATGAAAAGCAGACAGTGCCTTGGAAATCACAGCTGTACTGCTACTGTTTTCAGGTATTTATCTTTAGTTTGAGGCAGGTACAGTTGTTTAGTCTTGAACACAGGTGCAAGGTTCAACTTTGACCCTTGAGAGGGAAAACACAAATGTGAACTTGTGGACACATGGCCTCCATGCAAACAGTTAGAAAAGAGCTCAGCATATGATGTATGATATGTGTATGTTTGTTTGTAATAGACAGCAAAATAGGTGTTGGTTGAAGAATTGAAAAACTGAGGGTGAAGAAAGTTCATCTTACGATGAAAACAATGCATAAATAGATGGAACTACTGCTGCACGCAGAATAATCTTGATGGTGTGAATTAGAAAATACAATTAAAAGACAACTTTTCATTCAGGATGAATTAAAATCAACCAATTGATAGAATTATGCAGACTTTCTTTTTTGTCCTCCATTTAGAATCTGTAAGGCTCATAGCGACAAGCGAGAAAACATGCACATATACACCTACGAGAACCACCTGTTCAAACATGGAGTGTTAATGAACCGTCTGTGTCTCTCTACCACTATCTCTACAAGCATGTATACATTATGTGTGGCCTCTCGTAGTCAGTGGTGTCAGAATGCTGTCTGTGTCTGTATTTGCATGTTGCTCTCATGCATGCCACGTAGCGACAAAGTGCTTTGCCACGGTGGCCTGATTGACAGGTTTTTACATGAGGAGGGAAGTTACTTTCTTGAAATGGCATGTGTGTGGAAATACTGCCATGAAACATGCAGAGCCACATCCACAATCTGAGTGACTGAGCCTGTCTGCTCCAGAGGTCAATTGTCTTGAGTGGAGTGAGTGAGCTATTTACTCTTTGCTCATTTCTTTAATTTTGTAGTGCAACACTGTGTGTTAGTAGGAAAGCATGCGTGTATAATTCTATATTATCATATCCTGAAGCAAAGGTCCACTTCTTACCTTTTTTAAAATGTTGAACGCAGCAATGAAATACCACTATATATCAGCAGCTAATAATGCTCTTTATAGGCCATTGATGGTCAGTGGTAGCTCAGTAATAAAGCGAGTTGTCTTTCAAGTGGAAAGATGTGGGTTTGATTTCCAGCTCCACTAGTCTACTAGCCAGTGTGTCATTGGGCAAGTTGCTCCTGACAGCTGTGCCAACAGTGAGTGAATAGGTGTGAAAGATGTGTGATAGAAAAATGCTCTGCACATGTATGAATGTGTGTGTGTGGGTGAAGGGCAAAACTGTAGTGTTGTAACTGCTTTGAGTTGTCAAGACTAGAAAAGCATTATATACGTACAGACAATTTAGCATTTATTATGTCGTCAAGTAGCGCCTTGTTATCCATGACATGAACTTTGGTGCCACTCACTGCTTATCTTGGTGAACCTCCCAATATTTACTTGATAGCAGTTGATGAACACGCAATAATTCACATTTTGTTTAACGTTGATGGCACCAAGGCTAGTGTGGCTTTAAACATACAGTAAATGGTGTCAGGGCCGGGGATGTAGTTTGTCATTCTGGGGCCTGCTTCATCCTCCGTTATCTCCTCAGTACCTCCCAGCAGCTCCTTGTCACCAGCAACACTGATGTTCTTGCAAAAAAGCACCTGCTTCTTGCTGCTGTATGTCAGTAGTGGCTCCATGTGGACAGGAAAGAAGAAGGTAAGATTGAGACAAATGTTGTTTTATTCTCACTTTATTTTGGGGTGGCCCCACTGCATTTTATTACATTTCTATTTGTGCACCATGTCAAGGAGATGGTTTGGTACAATTTTCCTAATAATTTGTCCACAGTAAGCTAGAAAAGTAGCCCCAGGATACTCAGAATGTCTAAATCAATCTGATCCCTCCTCTTTAAAAATAAAATAAAATAATAAAACAAATAAGTAATTAAATTAAAAAAACCATAAAATATATAACTTTTTTAAACCATATATTTATGCTGCATATTATGTGGTTCCTATGCAGCTTTTGACCCAAGGTAATTGCTGACTTTTGCCTTATAATAAATCTGTGTGTGTCTGTATACACACACACACACACACACACACACATTCAAATACAGCCATGAAAGAAGGTTTATAATTATCACCCTAAAAGTATTCTGATGTTATTTACCCAGTAGCTGTGTTTATATTGTGCATGTGTTTGTAGAAAGTTGAGTTGCTGCTGCTCGCTAACCAAACCAAAAACACGTTTTCCTTATCGTGTGAATATTAGCAGTATTCTAAGGCCATCATCTTTGACTTTATTTGAATAACTTACTGTATCTATACACACACACACACCTACTGTAATCCCCTTTTGTGGTTGAAAAGATCCGTACACGTTGATGAAGGACTGGCAGAAACACACATGCACACACTCCCTTGTGTGTGGGTGTAAGCCCATGTTTTGGAAACTCAAGCCTCTGGTCGTAGCCCCTTGCAGCAAGCACCTGTGGAATGGTGTATTTCACACTCACACACACACACACACACACACACACACACACACACACACACACACACACACACACACACACACACACGTTTGTGCAGCTATCTTTTTAAGGACTCGTATTGACTTCCATTCATGTGGACACAAGGTAATCCCTAATCTTAACCTTAACCTAACCAAAATTCAAGTCTTTGCCCTAAACTTAATCTGTAACTTGGAAATGAGAGTCTGTCTCATTAGGACCAGATTTTGATCTCTATAATGACTACTGACAATGTCAGTGTTGTTATAAATATGCATAAAAATTACTACTCAACATCCTTAGTGAGGACACATAATGCATTCCCTAGCCCCTTATTCTAAACTTAACCAGACCCAATTCTAACCCCAACTCTGCAACCCTCCCCGCTTAACCCTCCCCGCTTTCCCAAAATGTCCTCACTTCTGTTGGTGCAGCCATTTTTTGGTCCTCACAAAGATATACATTCAAGTATTCACACACACATGCAGACTCCACGCATACTTAAGAATGTGAATGCCTGAAGGTGTTTATAGTTCTTTTGTTGCTTTTCTTGTCAAATCTCTCTCTCTCTCTCTCTGTATATTAAACCAAATCATGACTGGACCACTCAGTGTGAATAACAGAGTGATACAGGATTATGTCATAATGTCCACTTTATTCTATCTTGAGGTGGTTTATGAGGTTTATGAGGTA